>JAZDUA010001469.1:0-66886 GCA_038098605.1 Gryllus longicercus | reverse complement strand
AAACTAAGTTTCTAATCGTAAAATGAATATCACCAGTGAATTTCCCATAAAATTTCGAGCTTGGTGCGTGGTTTTTCAAAAAAATCCGTGCCATGTCTTAAATCGGACAACTTCGTCGATCTTTAAATGGCTCTATCTCCTAAACTATTAGAGCTAGAGCGCTGAAATTTGCACACGGAATAATAAATATTTTTCACAAACTATATAACATATATGGATTCTACAGACACGCGTGTATTTCTAAATTCTTGTAGTGTAAGAAAAAGTCAAGTTTTTTATTTCCGGATGAGAAATCTGGCCTCCAGGAACCTTAAAATAAAAGCATTGTTTTTTCGCATTTTGCAAGCTCTGACAATTATTAATTCAAAAGGCTCTATCTCCTAAACTATTACAGCTACAGCGCTGAAATTTTGCACACGTAATATTATATATATTGGCCTTTAATCTGAGTCATAAACGAAGTTTCTCCGAAAATCAGAACGAGCATGAGATGGAAATATTCTACAGTTACTAGGAAGAAATTGACTCTAATGGCGATACTTTTGCGATTTTCTTAAAACTAAGTTTCTAATCGCAAAATGAATATCACCAGTGAATTTCCCATAAAATTTCGAGCTTGGTCCGTGGTTTTCAAAAAAATCCGTGCCATGTCTTAAATCGGACAACTTCGTCGATCTTTAAATGGCTCTATCTCCTAAACTATTAGAGCTAGAGCGCTGAAATTTGCACACGGAATAATAAATATTTTTCACAAACTATATAACATATATGGATTCTACAGACACGCGTGTATTTCTAAATTCTTGTAGTGTAAGAAAAAGTCAAGTTTTTTATTTCCGGATGAGATATCTGGCCTCCAGGAACCTTAAAATAAAAGCATTGTTTTTTCGCATTTTGCAAGCTCTGACAATTATTAATTCAAACGGCTCTATCTCCTAAACTACTACAGCTACAGCGCTGAAATTTGCACACGTAATATTATATATATTGGCCTTTAATCTGAGACTTAAACGAAGTTTCTCCGAAAATCAGAACGAGCATGAGATGGAAATATTCTACAGTTACTAGGAAGAAATTGACTGTAATGGCGATATTTTTCCGATTTTCTTATAAACTAAGTTTCTAATCGAAATATGAATATCACCAGTGAATTTCCATAAAATTTCGAGCTTGGGTCCGTGGTTTTCAAAAAATCCGTGCCATGTCTTAAATCGGACAACTTCGTCGATCTTTAAATGGCTCTATCTCCTAAACTATTAGAGCTAGAGCGCTGAAATTTGCACACGGAATAATAAATATTTTTCACAAACTATATAACATAGATGGACTCTACAGACACGCGTGTATTTCTAAATTCTTTTAGTGTAAGAAAAAGTCAAGTTTTTTATTTCCGGATGAGAAATCTGGCCTCCAGGAACCTTAAAATAAAAGCATTGTTTTTTCGCATTTTGCAAGCTCTGACAATTATTAATTCAAACGGCTCTATCTCCTAAACTATTACAGCTACAGCGCTGAAATTTGCACACGTAATATTATATATATTGGCCTTTAATCTGAGTCTTAAACGAAGTTTCTCCGAAAATCAGAACGAGCATGAGATGGATATATTCTACAGTTACTAGGAAGAAATTGACTGTAATGGCGATACTTTACGATTTTCTTAAAAACTAAGTTTCTAATCGAAATATGAATATCACCAGTGAATTTCCCATAAAATTTCGAGCTTGGTCCGTGGTTTTCAAAAAAATCCGTGCCATGTCTTAAATCAGACAACTTCGTCGATCTTTAAATGGCTCTATCTCCTAAACTATTAGAGCTAGAGCGCTGAAATTTGCACACGGAATAATAAATATTTTTCACAAACTATATAACATATGTGATTCTACAGACACGCGTGTATTTCTAAATTCTTGTAGTGTAAGAAAAAGTCAAGTTTTTTATTTCCGGATGAGAAATCTGGCCCCCAGGAACCATAAAATAAATAGCATTGTTTTTTCGCATTTTGCAAGTTCTGACAATTATTAATTCAAACGGCTCTATCTCGTAAACTATTACAGCTACAGCGCTGAAATTTGCACACGTAATATTATATATATTGGCCTTTAATCTGAGTCTTAAACGAAGTTTCTCCGAAAATCAGAACGAGCATGAGATGGAAATATTCTACAATTCCTAGGAAGAAATTGACTCTAATGGCGATACTTTTGCGATTTTCTTAAAAACTAATTTTCTAATCGAAAAATGAAAATCAACAGTGAATTTCCCATAAAATTTCGAGCTTGGTCCGTGGTTTTCAAAAAAATCCGTGCCATGTCTTAAATCGGACTTCGTCCGATCTTTAAATGGCTCTATCTCCTAAACTATTAGAGCTAGAGCGCTGAAATTTGCACACGGAATAATAAATATTTTTCACAAACTTATATAACATATATGGATTCTACAGACACGCGAGTATTTCTAAATTCTTGTAGTGTAAGAAAAAGTCAAGTTTTTTATTTCCGGATAAGAAATCTGGCCTCCAGGAACCTTAAAATAAAAGCATTGTTTTTTCGCATTTTGCAAGCTCTGACAATTATTAATTCAAACGGCTCTATCTCCTAAACTATTACAGCTTACAGCGCTGAAATTTGCACACGTAATATTATATATATTGGCCTTTAATCTGAGTCTTAAACGAAGTTTCTCCGAAAATCAGAACGAGCATGAGATGGAAATATTCTACAGTTACTAGGAAGAAATTGACTGTAATGGCGATACTTTTGCGATTTTCTTAAAAACTAAGTTTCTAATCGAAAATGAATATCACCAGTGAATTTCCCATAAAATTTCGAGCTTGGTCCGTGGTTTTCAAAAAAATCCGTGCATGTCTTAAATCGGACAACTTCGTCGATCTTTAAATGGCTCTATCTCCTAAACTATTAGAGCTAGAGCGCTGAAATTTGCACACGGAATAATAAATATTTTTCGCAAACTATATAACATATATGGATTCTACAGACACGCGTGTATTTCTAATTCTTGTAGTGTAAGAAAAAGTCAAGTTTTTTATTTCCGGATGAGAAATCTGGCCTCCAGGAACCTTAAAATAAAAGCATTGTTTTTTCGCATTTTGCAAGCTCTGACAATTATTAATTCAAACGGCTCTATCTCCTAAACTATTACAGCTACAGCGCTGAAATTTGCACACGTAATATTATATATATTGGCCTTTAATCTGAGTCTTAAACGAAGTTTCTCCGAAAATCAGAACGAGCATGAGATGGAAATATTCTACAGTTACTAGGAAGAAATTGACTCTAATGGCGATACTTTTGCGATTTTCTTAAAAACTAAGTTTCTAATCGAAAAATGAATATCACCAGTGAATTTCCATAAAATTTCGAGCTTGGTCCGTGGTTTTCAAAAAAATCGAGCCATGTCTTAAATCGGACAACTTCGTCGATCTTTAAATGGCTCTATCTCCTAAACTATTAGAGCTAGAGCGCTGAAATTTGCACACGGAATAATAAATATTTTTCACAAACTATATAACATATATGGATTCTACAGACACGCGTGTATTTCTAATTCTTGTAGTGTAAGAAAAAGTCAAGTTTTTTATTTCCGGATGAGAAATCTGGCCTCCAGGAACCTTAAAATTAAAGCATTGTTTTTTCGCATTTTGCAAGCTCTGACAATTATTAATTCAAACGGCTCTATCTCCTAAACTATTACAGCTACAGCGCTGAAATTTGCACACGTAATATTATATATATTGGCCTTTAATCTGAGTCTTAAACGAAGTTTCTCCGAAAATCAGAACGAGCATGAGATGGAAATATTCTACAGTTCCTAGGAAGAAATTGACTCTAATGGCGATACTTTTGCGATTTTCTTAAAAACTAAGTTTCTAATCGAAAAATAAATATCACCAGTGAATTTCCCATAAAATTTCGAGCTTGGTGCGTGGTTTCAAAAAATCCGTGCCATGTCTTAAATCGGACAACTTCGTCGATCTTTAAATGGCTCTATCTCCTAAACTATTAGAGCAAGAGCGCTGAAATTTGCACACGGAATAATAAATATTTTTCACAAACTATATAACTTATATGGATTCTACAGACACGCGTGTATTTCTAATTCTTGTAGTGTAAGAAAAAGTCAGTTTTTTTATTTCCGGATGAGAAATCTGGCCCTAGGAACCTTAAATAAAAGCATTGTTTTTTCGCATTTTGCAAGCTCTGACAATTATTAATTCAAACGGCTCTATCTCCTAAACTATTACAGCTACAGCGCTGAAATTTGCACACGTAATATTATATACATTGGCCTTTAATCTGAGTCTTAAACGAAGTTTCTCCGAAAATCAGAACGAGCATGAGATGGAAATAATCTACAGTTACTAGGAAGAAATTGACTGTAATGGCGATACTTTTGCGATTTTCTTAAAAACTAAGTTTCTAATCGAAAAATGAATATCACCAGTGAATTTCCCATAAGTTTTCGAGCTTGGTCGGTGGTTTTCAAAAAAATCCGTGCCATGTCTTAAATCGGACAACTTCGTCGATCTTTAGATGGCTCTATCTCCTAAACTATTAGAGCTAGAGCGCTGAAATTTGCACACGGAATAATAAATATTTTTCACAAACTATATAACACATATGGATTCTACAGACACGCGAGTATTTCTAAATTCTTGTAGTGTAAGAAAAAGTCAAGTTTTTTATTTCCGGATGAGAAATCTGGCCCCCAGGAACCTTAAATAAAAGCATTGTTTTTTCGCATTTTGCAAGCTCTGACAATTATTAATTCAAACGGCTCTATCTCCTAAACTATTACAGCTACAGCGCTGAAATTTGCACACGTAATTTATATATATTGGCCTTTAATCTGAGTCTTAAACGAAGTTTCTCCGAAAATCAGAACGAGCATGAGATGGAAATATTCTACAGTTCCTAGGAAGAAATTGACTCTAATGGCGATACTTTTGCGATTTTCTTAAAAACTAAGTTTCTAATCGAAAAATAAATATCACCAGTGAATTTCCCATAAATTTCGAGCTTGGTGCGTGGTTTTCAAAAAAATCCGTGCCATGTCTTAAATCGGACAACTTCGTCGATCTTTAAATGGCTCTATCTCCTAAACTATTAGAGCTAGAGCGCTGAAATTTGCACACGGAATAATAAATATTTTTCACAAACTATATAACTTATATGGATTCTACAGACACGCGTGTATTTCTAATTCTTGTAGTGTAAGAAAAAGGTCAAGTTTTTTATTTCCGGATGAGAAATCTGGCCCCTAGGAACCTTAAAATAAAAGCATTGTTTTTTCGCATTTTGCAAGCTCTGACAATTATTAATTCAAACGGCTCTATCTCCTAAACTATTACAGCTACAGCGCTGAAATTTGCACACGTAATATTATATATATTGGCCTTTAATCTGAGTCTTAAACGAAGTTTCTCCGAAAATCAGAACGAGCATGAGATGGAAATATTCTACAGTTACTAGGAAGAAATTGACTGTAATGGCGATACTTTTGCGATTTTCTTAAAAACTAAGTTTCTAATCGAAAAATGAATATCACCAGTGAATTTCCCATAAGTTTTCGAGCTTGGTCCGTGGTTTTCAAAAAAATCCGTGCATGTCTTAAATCGGACAACTTCGTCGATCTTTAGATGGCTCTATCTCCTAAACTATTAGAGCTAGAGCGCTGAAATTTGCACACGGAATAATAAATATTTTTCACAAACTATATAATCATATATGGATTCTACAGACACGCGTGTATTTCTAAATTCTTGTAGTGTAAGAAAAAAGTCAAGTTTTTTATTTCCGGATGAGAAATCTGGCCTCCAGGAACCTTAAAATAAAAGCATTGTTTTTTCGCATTTTGCAATCTCTGACAATTATTAATTCAAACGGCTCTATCTCCTAAACTATTACAGCTTACAGCGCTGAAATTTGCACACGTAATATTATATATATTGGCCTTTAATCTGAGTCTTAAACGAAGTTTCTCCGAAAATCATAACGAGCATGAGATGGAAATATTCTACAGTTACTAGGAAGAAATTGACTGTAATGGCGATACTTTTGCGATTTTCTTAAAAACTAAGTTTCTAATCGAAAAATGAATATCACCAGTGAATTTCCCATAAAATTTCGAGCTTGGTGCGTGGTTTTCAAAAAAATCCGTGCCATGTCTTAAATCGGACAACTTCGTCGATCTTTAAATGGCTCTATCTCCTAAACTATTAGAGCTAGAGCGCTGAAATTTGCACACGGAATAATAAATATTTTTCACAAACTATATAACATATAGGATTCTACAGACACGCGTGTATTTCTAAATTCTTGTAGTGTAAGAAATGTCAAGTTTTTTATTTCCGGATGAGAAATCTGGCCTCCAGGAACCTTAAAATAAAAGCATTGTTTTTTCGCATTTTGCAAGCTCTGACAATTATTAATTCAAAAGGCTCTATCTCCTAAACTATTACAGCTACAGCGCTGAAATTTGCACACGTAATATTATATATATTGGCCTTTAATCTGAGTCATAAACGAAGTTTCTCCGAAAATCAGAACGAGCATGAGATGGAAATATTCTACAGTTACAGGAAGAAATTGACTCTAATGGCGATACTTTTGCGATTTTCTTAAAAACTAAGTTTCTAATCGAAAAATGAATATCACCAGTGAATTTCCCATAAAATTTCGAGCTTGGTCCGTGGTTTTCAAAAAAATCCGTGCCATGTCTTAAATCGGACAACTTCGTCGATCTTTAAATGGCTCTATCTCCTAAACTATTAGAGCTAGAGCGCTGAAATTTGCACACGGAATAATAAATATTTTTCACAAACTATATAACATATATGGATTCTACAGACACGCGTGTATTTCTAAATTCTTGTAGTGTAAGAAAAAGTCAAGTTTTTTATTTCCGGATGAGATATCTGGCCTCCAGGAACCTTAAAATAAAAGCATTGTTTTTTCGCATTTTGCAAGCTCTGACAATTATTAATTCAAACGGCTCTATCTCCTAAACTACTACAGCTACAGCGCTGAAATTTGCACACGTAATATTATATATATTGGCCTTTAATCTGAGACTTAAACGAAGTTTCTCCGAAAATCAGAACGAGCATGAGATGGAAATATTCTACAGTTACTAGGAAGAAATTGACTGTAATGGCGATACTTTTTCCGATTTTCTTAAAAACTAAGTTTCTAATCGAAATATGAATATCACCAGTGAATTTCCCATAAAATTTCGAGCTTGGTCCGTGGTTTTCAAAAAAATCCGTGCCATGTCTTAAATCGGACAACTTCGTCGATCTTTAAATGGCTCTATCTCCTAAACTATTAGAGCTAGAGCGCTGAAATTTGCACACGGAATAATAAATATTTTTCACAAACTATATAACATAGATGGATTCTACAGACACGCGTGTATTTCTAAATTCTTTTAGTGTAAGAAAAAGTCAAGTTTTTTATTTCCGGATGAGAAATCTGGCCTCCAGGAACCTTAAAATAAAAGCATTGTTTTTTCGCATTTGCAAGCTCTGACAATTATTAATTCAAACGGCTCTATCTCCTAAACTATTACAGCTACAGCGCAGAAATTTGCACACGTAATATTATATATATTGCCTTTAATCTGAGTCTTAACGAAGTTTCTCCGAAAATCAGAACGAGCATGAGATGGAAATATTCTACAGTTACTAGGAAGAAATTGACTCTAATGGCGATACTTTTGCGATTTTCTTAAAAACTAAGTTTCTAATCGAAAAATGAATATCACCAGTGAATTTCCCATAAAATTTCGAGCTTGGTCCGTGGTTTTCAAAAAAATCCGTGCATGTCTTAAATCGGACAACTTCGTCGATCTTTAAATGGCTCTATCTCCTAAACTATTAGAGCTAGAGCGCTGAAATTTGCACACGGAATAATAAATATATTTTCACAAACTAATAACATATTTGGATTCTACAGACACGCGTGTATTTCTAAATTCTTGTAGTGTAAGAAAAAGTCAAGTTTTTTATTTCCGGATGAGATATCTGGCCTCCAGGAACCTTAAAATAAAAGCATTGTTTTTTTCGCATTTTGCAAGCTCTGACAATTATTAATTCAAACGGCTCTATCTCCTAAACTACTACAGCTACAGCGCTGAAATTTGCACACGTAATATTATATATATTGGCCTTTAATCTGAGACTTAAACGAAGTTTCTCCGAAAATCAGAACGAGCATGAGATGGAAATATTCTACAGTTACTAGGAAGAAATTGACTGTAATGGCGATACTTTTCCGATTTTCTTAAAAACTAAGTTTCTAATCGAAATATGAATATCACCAGTGAATTTCCCATAAAATTTCGAGCTTGGTCCGTGGTTTTCAAAAAATCCGTGCCATGTCTTAAATCGGACAACTTCGTCGATCTTTAAATGGCTCTATCTCCTAAACTATTAGAGCTAGAGCGCTGAAATTTGCACACGGAATATAAATATTTTTCACAAACTATATAACATAGATGGATTCTACAGACACGCGTGTATTTCTAAATTCTTTTAGTGTAAGAAAAAGTCAAGTTTTTTATTTCCGGATGAGTAATCTGGCCTCCAGGAACCTTAAAATAAAAGCATTGTTTTTTCGCATTTTGCAAGCTCTGACAATTATTAATTCAAACGGCTCTATCTCCTAAACTATTACAGCTACAGCGCTGAAATTTTGCACACGTAATATTATATATATTGGCCTTTAATCTGAGTCTTTAACGAAGTTTCTCCGAAAATCAGAACGAGCATGAGATGGAAATATTCTACAGTTACTAGGAAGAAATTGACTCTAATGGCGATACTTTTGCGATTTTCTTAAAAACTAAGTTTCTAATCGAAAAATGAATATCACCAGTGAATTTCCCATAAGTTTTCGAGCTTGGTCCGTGGTTTTCAAAAAAATCCGTGCCATGTCTTATAATCGGACAACTTCGTCGATCTTTAGATGGCTCTATCTCCTAAACTATTAGAGCTAGAGCGCTGAAATTTGCACACGGAATAATAAATATTTTTCACAAACTATATAACATATATGGATTCTACAGACACGCGTGTATTTCTAAATTCTTGTAGTGTAAGAAAAAGTCAAGTTTTTTATTTCCGGATGAGAAATCTGGCCTCCAGGAACCTTAAAATAAAAAGCATTGTTTTTTCGCATTTTGCAATCTCTGACAATTATTAATTCAAACGGCTCTATCTCCTAAACTATTACAGCTACAGCGCTGAAATTTGCACACGTAATATTATATATATTGGCCTTTAATCTGAGTCTTAAACGAAGTTTCTCCCGAAAATCATAACGAGCATGAGATGGAAATATTCTACAGTTACTAGGAAGAAATTGACTCTAATGGCGATACTTTTGCGATTTTCTTAAAAACTAAGTTTCTAATCGAAAAATGAATATCACCAGTGAATTTCCCATAAAATTTCGAGCTTGGTGCGTGGTTTTCAAAAAATCCGTGCCATGTCTTAAATCGGACAACTTCGTCGATCTTTAAATGGCTCTATCTCCTAAACTATTAGAGCTAGAGCGCTGAAATTTGCACACGGAATAATAAATATTTTTCACAAACTATATAACATATATGGATTCTACAGACACGCGTGTATTTCTAAATTCTTGTAGTGTAAGAAATGTCAAGTTTTTTATTTCCGATGAGAAATCTGGCCTCCAGGAACCTTAAAATAAAAGCATTGTTTTTTCGCATTTGCAAGCTCTGACAATTATTAATTCAAAAGGCTCTATCTCCTAAACTAATACAGCTACAGCGCTGAAAATTTGCACACGTAATATTATATATATTGGCCTTTAATCTGAGTCATAAACGAAGTTTCTCCGAAAATCAGAACGAGCATGAGATGGAAATATTCTACAGTTACTAGGAAGAAATTGACTCTAATGGCGATACTTTTGCGATTTTCTTAAAAACTAAGTTTCTAATCGAAAAATGAATATCACCAGTGAATTTCCCATAAAATTTCGAGCTTGGTCCGTGGTTTTCAAAAAAATCCGTGCCATGTCTTAAATCGGACAACTTCGTCGATCTTTAAATGGCTCTATCTCCTAAACTATTAGAGCTAGAGCGCTGAAATTTGCACACGGAATAATAAATATTTTTCACAAACTATATAACATATATGGATTCTACAGACACGCGTGTATTTCTAAATTCTTGTAGTGTAAGAAAAAAGTCAAGTTTTTTATTTCCGGATGAGATATCTGGCCTCCAGGAACCTTAAAATAAAAGCATTTGTTTTTCGCATTTTGCAAGCTCTGACAATTATTAATTCAAACGGCTCTATCTCCTAAACTACTACAGCTACAGCGCTGAAATTTGCACACGTAATATTATATATATTGGCCTTTAATCTGAGACTTAAACGAAGTTTCTCCGAAAATCAGAACGAGCATGAGATGGAAATATTCTACAGTTACTAGGAAGAAATTGACTGTAATGGCGATACTTTTCCGATTTTCTTAAAAACTAAGTTTCTAATCGAAATATGAATATCACCAGTGAATTTCCCATAAAATTTCGAGCTTGGTCCGTGGTTTTCAAAAAAATCCGTGCCATGTCTTAAATCGGACAACTTCGTCGATCTTTAAATGGCTCTATCTCCTAAACTATTAGAGCTAGAGCGCTGAAAATTTGCACACGAATAATAAATATTTTTCACAAACTATATAACATAGATGGATTCTACAGACACGCGTGTATTTCTAAATTCTTTTAGTGTAAGAAAAAGTCAAGTTTTTTATTCCGGATGAGAAATCTGGCCTCCAGGACCTTAAAATAAAAGCATTGTTTTTTCGCATTTTGCAAGCTCTGACAATTATTAATTCAAACGGCTCTATCTCCTAAACTATTACAGCTACAGCGCTGAAATTTGCACACGTAATATAATATATATTGGCCTTTAATCTGAGTCTTAAACGAAGTTTCTCCGAAAATCAGAACGAGCATGAGATGGAAATATTCTACAGTTACTAGGAAGAAATTGACTCTAATGGCGATACTTTTGCGATTTCTTAAAAACTAAGTTTCTAATCGAAAAATGAATATCACCAGTGAATTTCCATAAAATTTCGAGCTTGGTCGTGGTTTTCAAAAAATCCGTGCCATGTCTTAAATCGGACAACTTCGTCGATCTTAAATGGCTCTATCTCCTAAACTATTAGAGCTAGAGCGCTGAAATTTGCACACGGAATAATAAATATTTTTCACAAACTATATAACATATATGGATTCTACAGACACGCGTGTATTTCTAAATTCTTGTAGTGTAAGAAAAAGTCAAGTTTTTAATTTCCGGATGAGATATCAGGCCTCCAGGAACCTTAAAATAAAAGCATTGTTTTTTCGCATTTTGCAAGCTCTGACAATTATTAATTCAAACGGCTCTATCTCCTAAACTACTACAGCTACAGCGCTGAAATTTGCACACGTAATATTATATATATGGCCTTTAATCTGAGACTTAAACGAAGTTTCTCCGAAATCAGAACGAGCATGAGATGGAAATATTCTACAGTTACTAGGAAGAAATTGACTGTAATGGCGATACTTTTCCGATTTTCTTAAAAACTAAGTATTCTAATCGAAATATGAATATCACCAGTGAATTTCCCATAAAATTTCGAGCTTGGTCCGTGGTTTTCAAAAAAATCCGTGCCATGTCTTAATTCGGACAACTTCGTCGATCTTTAAATGGCTCTATCTCCTAAACTATTAGAGCTAGAGCGCTGAAATTTGCACACGGAATAATAAATATTTTTCACAAACTATATAACATAGATGGATTCTACAGACACGCGTGTATTTCTAAATTCTTTTAGTGTAAGAAAAAGTCAAGTTTTTTTATTTCCGGATGAGAAATCTGGCCTCCAGGAACCTTAAAATAAAAGCATTGTTTTTTCGCATTTTGCAAGCTCTGACAATTATTAATTCAAACGGCTCTATCTCCTAAACTATTACAGCTACAGCGCTGAAATTTGCACACGTAATATTATATATATTGGCCTTTAATCTGAGTCTTAAACGAAGTTTCTCCGAAAATCAGAACGAGCATGAGATGGAAATATTCTACAGTTACTAGGAAGAAATTGACTCTAATGGCGATACTTTTGCGATTTTCTTAAAAACTAAGTTTCTAATCGAAAAATGAATATCACCAGTGAATTTCCCATAAAATTTCGAGCTTGGTCCGTGGTTTTCAAAAAAATCCGTGCCATGTCTTAAATCGGACAACTTCGTCGATTTTTAAATGGCTCTATCTCCTAAACTATTAGAGCTAGAGCGCTGAAATTTGCACACGGAAATAATAAATATTTTTCACAATCTATATAACATATATGGATTCTACAGACACGCGTGTATTTCTAAATTCTTGTAGTGTAAGAAAAAGTCAAGTTTTTTATTTCCGGATGAGAATTCTGGCCTCCAGGAACCTTAAAATAAAAGCATTGTTTTTTCGCATTTTGCAAGCTCTGACAATTATTAATTCAAACGGCTCTATCTCCTAAACTATTGCAGCTACAGCGCTGAAATTTGCACACGTAATATTATATATATTGGCCTTTAATCTGAGTCTTAAACGAAGTTTCTCCGAAAATCAGAACGAGCATGAGATGGAAATATTCTACAGTTACTAGGAAGAAATGACTGTAATGGCGATACTTTACCGATTTTCTTAAAAACTAAGTTTCTAATCGAAATATGAATATCACCAGTGAATTTCCCATAAAATTTCGAGCTTGGTCCGTGGTTTCAAAAAAATCCGTGCCATGTCTTAAATCAGACAACTTCGTCGATCTTTAAATGGCTCTATCTCCTAAACTATTAGAGCTAGAGCGCTGAAATTTGCACACGGAATAATAAATATTTTTCACAAACTATATAACATAGATGGATTCTACAGACACGCGTGTATTTCTAAATTCTTGTAGTGTAAGAAAAAGTCAAGTTTTTTATTTCCGGATGAGAAATCTGGCCCCCAGGAACCATAAAATAAAAGCATTGTTTTTTCGCATTTTGCAAGTTCTGACAATTATTAATTCAAACGGCTCTATCTCGTAAACTATTACAGCTACAGCGCTGAAATTTGCACACGTAATATATATATATTGGCCTTTAATCTGAGTCTTAAACGAAGTTTCTCCGAAAATCAGAACGAGCATGAGATGGAAATATTCTACAATTCCTAGGAAGAAATTGACTCTAATGGCGATACTTTTGCGATTTTCTTAAAACTAATTTTCTAATCGAAAAATGAAAATCACCAGTGAATTTCCCATAAAATTTCGAGCTTGGTCCGTGGTTTTCAAAAAAATCCGTGCCATGTCTTAAATCGGACAACTTCGTCGATATTTAAATGGCTCTATCTCCTAAACTATTAGAGCTAGAGCGCTGAAATTTGCACACGGAATAATAAATATTTTTCACAACTATATAACATATATGGATTCTACAGACACGCGAGTATTTCTAAATTCTTGTAGTGTAAGAAAAAGTCAAGTTTTTTATTCCGGATGAGAAAATTTGCCTCCAGGAACTTAAAATAAAGCATTGTTTTTTCGCATTTTGCAAGCTCTGACAATTATTAATTCAATCGGCTCTATCTCCTAAACTATTACAGCTACAGCGCTGAAATTTGCACACGTAATATTATATATATTGGCCTTTAATCTGAGTCTTAAACGAAGTTTCTCCGAAAATCAGAACGAGCATGAGATGGAAATATTCTACAGTTCCTAGGAAGAAATTGACTCTAATGGCGATACTTTTGCGATTTTCTTAAAAACTAAGTTTCTAATCGAAAATGAATATCACCAGTGAATTTCCCATAAAATTTCGAGCTTGGTGCGTGGTTTTCAAAAAAATCCGTGCCATGACTTAAATCGGACAACTTCGTCGATCATTAAATGGCTCTATCTCCTAAACTATTAGAGCTAGAGCGCTGAAATTTGCACACGGAATAATAAATATTTTCACAGACTATATAACATATATCGATTCTACAGACACGCGTGTATTTCTAAATTCTTGTAGTGTAAGAAAAAGTCAAGTTTTTTATTTCCGGATGAGAAATCTGGCCCCGAGGAACCTTAAAATAAAAGCATTGTTTTTCGCATTTTGCAATCTCTGACAATTATTAATTCAAACGGCTCTATCTCCTAAACTATTACAGCTACAGCGCTGAAATTTGCACACGTAATATTATATATATTGGCCTTTAATCTGAGACTTAAACGAAGTTTCTCCGAAAATCAGAACGAGCATGAGATGGAAATATTCTACAGTTACTAGGAAGAAATTGACTGTAATGGCGATACTTTACCGATTTTCTTAAAAACTAAGTTTCTAATCGAAATATGAATATCACCAGTGAATTTCCCATAAAATTTCGAGCTTGGTCCGTGGTTTTCAAAAAATCCGTGCCATGTCTTAAATCAGACAACTTCGTCGATCTTTAAATGGCTCTATCTCCTAAACTATTAGAGCTAGAGCGCTGAAATTTGCACACGGAATATTATATATATTGGCCTTTAATCTGAGTCTTAAACGAAGTTTCTCCGAAAAATCAGAACGAGCATGAGATGGAAATATTCTACAGTTACTAGGAAGAAATTGACTGTAATGGCGATACTCTTGCGATTTCTAAAAACTAAGTTTCTAATCGAAAAATGAATATCACCAGTGAATTTCCCATAAAATTTCGAGCTTGGTCCGTGGTTTTCAAAAAAATCCGTGCCATGTCTTAAATCGGACACAACTTCGTCGATCTTTAAATGGCTCTATCTCCTAACTATTAGAGCTACAGCGCTGAAATTTGCACACGGAATAATAAATATTTTTCACAAACTATATAACATATATGGATTCTACAGACACGCGTGTATTTCTAAATTCTTGTAGTGTAAGAAAAAGTCAAGTTTTTTATTTCCGGATGAGAAATCTGGCCTCCAGGAACCTTAAATAAAAGCATTGTTTTTTCGCATTTTGCAAGCTCTGACAATTATTAATTCAAACGGCTCTATCTCCTAAACTATTACAGCTACAGCGCTGAAATTTGCACACGTAATATTATATATATTGGCCTTTAATCTGAGTCTTAAAAGAAGTTTCTCCGAAAATCAGAACGAGCATGAGATGGAAATATTCTACAGTTACTAGCAAGAAATTGACTCTAATGGCGATACCTTTGCGATTTTCTTAAAAACTAAGTTTCTAATCGAAAAAAGAATATCACCCGTGAATTTCCCATAAAATTTCGCGCTTGGTCCGTGGTTTTCAAAAAAATCCGTGCCATGTCTTAAATCGGACAACTTCGTCGATCTTTAAATGGCTCTATCTCCTAAACTATTAGAGCTAGAGCGCTGAAATTTGCACACGGAATAATAAATATTTTTCACAAACTATATAACATATATGGATTCTACAGACACGCGTGTATTTCTAAATTCTTGTAGTGTAAGAAAAAGTCAAGTTTTTTATTTCCGGATGAGAAAATCTGGCCTCCAGGAACCTAAAATAAAAGCATTGTTTTTTCGCATTTTGCAAGCTCTGACAATTATTAATTCAAACGGCTCTATCTCCTAAACTATTACAGCTACAGCGCTGAAATTTGCACACGTAATATTATATATATTGGCCTTTAATCTGAGTCATTAAACGAAGTTTCTCCGAAAATCAGAACGAGCATGAGATGGAAATATTCTACAGTTACTAGGAAGAAATTGACTCTAATGGCGATACTTTTGCGATTTTCTTAAAAACTAAGTTTCTAATCGAAAAATGAATATCACCAGTGAATTTCCCATAAAATTCGAGCTTGGTCCGTGGTTTTCAAAAAATCCGTGCCATGTCTTAAATCGGACAACTTCGTCGATCTTTAAATGGCTCTATCTCCTAAACTATTAGAGCTAGAGCGCTGAAATTTGCACACGGAATAATAAATATTTTTTCACAAACTATATAACATATATGGATTCTACAGACACGCGTGTATTTCTAAATTCTTGTAGTGTAAGAAAAAGTCAAGTTTTTTATTTCCGGATGAGAAATCTGGCCTCCAGGAACCTTAAAATAAAAGCATTGTTTTTTCGCATTTTGCAAGCTCTGACAATTATTAATTCAAACGGCTCTATCTCCTAAACTACTACAGTTACAGCGCTGAAATTTGCACACGTAATATTATATATATTTGGCCTTTAATCTGAGACTTAAACGAAGTTTCTCCGAAAATCAGAACGAGCATGAGATGGAAATATTCTACAGTTACTAGGAAGAAATTGACTGTAATGGCGATACTTTTCCGATTTTCTTAAAAACTAAGTTTCTAATCGAAATATGAATATCACCAGTGAATTTCCCATAAAATTTCGAGCTTGGTCCGTGGTTTTCAAAAAAAATCCGTGCCATGTCTTAAATCGGACAACTCGTCGATCTTTAAATGGCTCTATCTCCTAAACTATTAGAGCTAGAGCGCTGAAATTTGCACACGGAATAATAAATATTTTTCACAAACTATATAACATAGATGGATTCTACAGACACGCGTGTATTTCTAAATTCTTTTAGTGTAAGAAAAAGTCAAGTTTTTTATTCCGGATGAGAAATCTGGCCTCCAGGAACCTTAAAATAAAAGCATTGTTTTTTCGCATTTTGCAAGCTCTGACAATTATTAATTCAAACGGCTCTATCTCCTAAACTATTACAGCTACAGCGCTGAAATTTGCACACGTAATATTATATATATTGGCCTTTAATCTGAGTCTTAAACGAAGTTTCTCCGAAAATCAGAACGAGCATGAGATGGAAATTTTCTACAGTTCCTAGGAAGAAATTGACTCTAATGGCGATACATTTGCGATTTTCTTAAAAACTAAGTTTCTAATCGAAAAATGAATATCACCAGTGAATTTTCCATAAAATTTCGAGCTTGGTGCGTGGTTTTCAAAAAATCCGTGCCATGACTTAAATCGGACAACTTCGTCGATCTTTAAATGGCTCTATCTCCTAAACTATTAGAGCTAGAGCGCTGAAATTTGCACACGGAATAATAAATATTTTTCACAGACTATATAACATATATCGATTCTACAGACACGCGTGTATTTCTAAATTCTTGTAGTGTAAGAAAAAGTCAAGTTTTTTATTTCCGGATGAGAAATCTGGCCCGAGGAACCTTAAAATAAAAGCATTGTTTTTTCGCATTTTGCAATCTCTGACAATTATTAATTCAACGGCTCTATCTCCTAAACTATTACAGCTACAGCGCTGAAATTTGCACACGTAATATTATATATATTGGCCTTTAATCTGAGTCTTAAACGAAGTTTCTCCGAAAATCAGAACGAGCATGAGATGGAAATATTCTACAGTTACTAGGAAGAAATTGACTGTAATGGCGATACTTTACCGATTTTCTTAAAAACTAAGTTTCTAATCGAAATATGAATATCACCAGTGAATTTTCCCATAAAATTTCGAGCTTGGTCCGTGGTTTTCAAAAAAATCCGTGCCATGTCTTAAATCAGACAACTTCGTCGATCTTTAAATGGCTCTATCTCCTAAACTATTAGAGCTAGAGCGCTGAAATTTGCACACGGAATAATAAATATTTTTCACAAACTATATAACATAGATGGATTCTACAGACACGCGTGTATTTCTAAATTCTTGTAGTGTAAGAAAAGTCAAGTTTTTTATTTCCGGATGAGAAATCTGGCCCCCAGGAACCATAAAATAAAAGCATTGTTTTTTCGCATTTTGCAAGTTCTGACAATTATTAATTCAAACGGCTCTATCTCGTAAACTATTACAGCTACAGCGCTGAAATTTGCACACGTAATATTATATATATTGGCCTTTAATCTGAGTCTTAAACGAAGTTTCTCCGAAAATCAGAACGAGCATGAGATGGAAATATTCTACAATTCCTAGGAAGAAATTGACTCTAATGGCGATACTTTTGCGATTTTCTTAAAAACTAATTTTCTAATCGAAAAATGAAAATCACCAGTGAATTTCCCATAAAATTTCGAGCTTGGTCCGTGGTTTTCAAAAAAATCCGTGCCATGTCTTAAATCGGACTTCGTCGATCTTTAAATGGCTCTATCTCCTAAACTATTAGAGCTAGAGCGCTGAAATTTGCACACCGAATAATAAATATTTTTCACAAACTATATAACATATATGGATTCTACAGACACGCGAGTATTTCTAAGTTCTTGTAGTGTAAGAAAAAGTCAAGTTTTTTATTTCCGGATGAGAAAATTTGCCTCCAGGAACCTTAAAATAAAAGCATTGTTTTTTCGCATTTTGCAAGCTCTGACAATTATTAATTCAAACGGCTCTATCTCCTAAACTATTACAGCTACAGCGCTGAAATTTGCAAACGTAATATTATATATATTGGCCTTTAATCTGAGTCTTAAACGAAGTTTCTCCGAAAATCAGAACGAGCATGAGATGGAAATATTCTACAATTCCTAGGAAGAAATTGACTCTAATGGCGATACTTTTGCGATTTTCTTAAAAACTAATTTTCTAATCGAAAAATGAAAATCACCAGTGAATTTCCCATAAAATTTCGAGCTTGATCCGTGGTTTCAAAAAAATCCGTGCCATGACTTAAATCGGACAACTTCGTCGATCTTTAAATGGCTCTATCTCCTAAACTATTAGAGCTAGAGCGCTGAAATTTGCACACGGAATAATAAATATTTTTCACAAACTATATAACATATATGGATTCTACAGACACGCGTGTATTTCTAAATTCTTGTAGTGTAAGTAAAAAGTCAAGTTTTTTATTTCCGGATGAGATATCTGGCCTCCAGGAACCTTAAAATAAACGCATTGTTTTTTCGCATTTTGCAAGCTCTGACAATTATTAATTCAAACGGCTCTATCTCCTAAACTTCTACAGCTACAGCGCTGAAATTTGCACACGTAATATTATATATATTGGCCTTTAATCTGAGTCTTAAACGAAGTTTCTCCGAAAATCAGAACGAGCATGAGATGGAAATATTCTACAATTCCTAGGAAGAAATTGACTCTAATGGCGATACTTTTGCGATTTTCTTTAAAACTAATTTTCTAATCGAAAAATGAAAATCACCAGTGAATTTCCCATAAAATTTCGAGCTTGGTCCGTGGTTTTCAAAAAATCCGTGCCATGTCTTAAATCGGACTTCGTCGATCTTTAAATGGCTCTATCTCCTAAACTATTAGAGCTAGAGCGCTGAAATTTGCACACCGAATAATAAATATTTTTCACAAACTATATAACATATATGGATTCTACAGACACGCGAGTATTTCTAAATTCTTGTAGTGTAAGAAAAAGTCAAGTTTTTTATTTCCGGATGAGAAATCTGGCCCCGAGGAACCTTAAAATAAAAGCATTGTTTTTTCGCATTTTGCAATCTCTGACAATTATTAATTCAAATCGGCTCTATCTCCTAAACTATTACAGCTACAGCGCTGAAATTTGCACACGTAATATTATATATATTGGCCTTTAATCTGAGTCTTAAACGAAGTTTCTCCGAAAATCAGAACGAGCATGAGATGGAAATATTCTACAGTTACTAGGAAGAAATTGACTGTAATGGCGATACTTTTGCGATTTTCTTAAAAACTAAGTTTCTAATCGAAAAATGAATATCACCAGTGAATTTCCCATAAAATTTCGAGCTTGGTCCGTGGTTTTCAAAAAAATCCGTGCCATGTCTTAAATCGGACAACTTCGTCGATCTTTAAATGGCTCTATCTCCTAAACTATTAGAGCTAGAGCGCTGAAATTTGCACACGGAATAATAAATATTTTTCACAAACTATATAACATAGATGGATTCTACAGACACGCGTGTATTTCTAAATTCTTTTAGTGTAAGAAAAAGTCAAGTTTTTTATTTCCGGATGAGAAATCTGGCCTCCAGGAACCTTAAAATAAAAGCATTGTTTTTTCGCATTTTGCAAGCTCTGACAATTATTAATTCAAACGGCTCTATCTCCTAAACTATTACAGCTACAGCGCTGAAATTTGCACACGTAATATTATATATATTGGCCTTTAATCTGAGTCTTAAACGAAGTTTCTCCGAAAATCAGAACGAGCATGAGATGGAAATATTCTACAGTTACTAGGAAGAAATTGACTCTAATGGCGATACTTTTGCGATTTTCTTAAAAACTAAGTTTCTAATCGAAAAATGAATATCACCAGTGAATTTCCCATAAAATTTCGAGCTTGGTCCGTGGTTTTCAAAAAAATCCGTGCCATGTCTTAAATCGGACAACTTCGTCGATTTTTAAATGGCTCTATCTCCTAAACTATTAGAGCTAGAGCGCTGAAATTTGCACACGGAATAATAAATATTTTTCACAAACTATATAACATATATGGATTCTACAGACACGCGTGTATTTCTAAATTCTTGTAGTGTAAGAAAAAGTCAAGTTTTTTTATTTCCGGATGAGAATTCTGGCCTCCAGGAACCTTAAAATAAAAGCATTGTTTTTTCGCATTTTGCAAGCTCTGACAATTATTAATTCAAACGCTCTATCTCCTAAACTATTGCAGCTACAGCGCTGAAATTTGCACACGTAATATTATATATATTGGCCTTTAATCTGAGTCTTAAACGAAGTTTCTCCGAAAATCAGAACGAGCATGAGATGGAAATATTCTACAGTTACTAGGAAGAAATTGACTGTAATGGCGATACTTTACCGATTTTCTTAAAACTAAGTTTCTAATCGAAATATGAATATCACCAGTGAATTTCCCATAAAATTTCGAGCTTGGTCCGTGGTTTTCAAAAAAATCCGTGCCATGTCTTAAATCAGACAACTTCGTCGATCTTTAAATGGCTCTATCTCCTAAACTATTAGAGCTAGAGCGCTGAAATTTGCACACGGAATAATAAATATTTTTCACAAACATATAACATATATGGATTCTACAGACACGCGAGTATTTCTAAATTCTTGTAGTGTAAGAAAAAGTCAAGTTTTTTATTTCCGGATGAGAAAATTTGCCTCCAGGAACCTTAAAATAAAAGCATTGTTTTTTCGCATTTTGCAAGCTCTGACAATTATTAATTCAATCGGCTCTATCTCCTAAACTATTACAGCTACAGCGCTGAATTTGCACACGTAATATTATATATATTGGCCTTTAATCTGAGTCTTAAACGAAGTTTCTCCGAAAATCAGAACGAGCATGAGATGGAAATATTCTACAGTTCCTAGGAAGAAATTGACTCTAATGGCGATACTTTTGCGATTTTCTTAAAAACTAAGTTTCTAATCGAAAAATGAATATCACCAGTGAATTTCCCATAAAATTTCGAGCTTGGTGCGTGGTTTTCAAAAAAATCCGTGCCATGACTTAAATCGGACAACTTCGTCGATCATTAAATGGCTCTATCTCCTAAACTATTAGAGCTAGAGCGCTGAAAATTGCACACGGAATAATAAATATTTTTCACAGACTATATAACATATATCGATTCTACAGACACGCGTGTATTTCTAAATTCTTGTAGTGTAAGAAAAAGTCAAGTTTTTTATTTCCGGATGAGAAATCTGGCCCCGAGGAACCTTAAAATAAAAGCATATTTTTTCGCATTTTGCAATCTCTGACAATTATTAATTCAAACGGCTCTATCTCCTAAACTATTACAGCTACAGCGCTGAAATTTGCACACGTAATATTATATATATTGGCCTTTAATCTGAGACTTAAACGAAGTTTCTCCGAAAATCAGAACGAGCATGAGATGGAAATATTCTACAGTTACTAGGAAGAAATTGACTGTAATGGCGATACTTTACCGATTTTCTTAAAAACCAAGTTTCTAATCGAAATATGAATATCACCAGTGAATTTCCCATAAAATTTCGAGCTTGGTCCGTGGTTTTCAAAAAAATCCGTGCCATGTCTTAAATCAGACAACTTCGTCGATCTTTAAATGGCTCTATCTCCTAAACTATTAGAGCTAGAGCGCTGAAATTTGCACACGGAATATTATATATATTGCCTTTAATCTGAGTCTTAAACGAAGTTTCTCCGAAAATCAGAACGAGCATGAGATGGAAATATTCTACAGTTACTAGGAAGAAATTGACTGTAATGGCGATACTCTTGCGATTTTCTTAAAAACTAAGTTTCTAATCGAAAAATGAATATCACCAGTGAATTTCCCATAAAATTTCGAGCTTGGTCCGTGGTTTTCAAAAAAATCCGTGCCATGTCTTAAATCGGACAACTTCGTCGATCTTTAAATGGCTCTATCTCCTAAACTATTAGAGCTACAGCGCTGAAATTTGCACACGGAATAATAAATATTTTTCACAAACTATATAACATATATGGATTCTACAGACACGCGTGTATTTCTAAATTCTTGTAGTGTAAGAAAAAGTCAAGTTTTTTATTTCCGGATGAGAAATCTGGCCTCCAGGAACCTTAAAATAAAAGCATTGTTTTTTCGCATTTTGCAAGCTCTGACAATTATTAATTCAAACGGCTCTATCTCCTAAACTATTACAGCTACAGCGCTGAAATTTGCACACGTAATATTATATATATTGGCCTTTAATCTGAGTCTTAAAGAAGTTTCTCCGAAAATCAGAACGAGCATGAGATGGAAATATTCTACAGTTACTAGCAAGAAATTGACTCTAATGGCGATACCTTTGCGATTTTCTTAAAAAACTAAGTTTCTAATCGAAAAAAGAATATCACCCGTGAATTTCCCATAAAATTTCGCGCTTGGTCCGTGGTTTTCAAAAAAATCCGTGCCATGTCTTAAATCGGACAACTTCGTCGATCTTTAAATGGCTCTATCTCCTAAACTATTAGAGCTAGAGCGCTGAAATTTGCACACGGAATAATAAATATTTTTCACAAACTATATAACATATATGGATTCTACAGACACGCGTGTATTTCTAAATTCTTGTAGTGTAAGAAAAAGTCAAGTTTTTTATTTCCGGATGAGAAATCTGGCCTCCAGGAACCTTAAAATAAAAGCATTGTTTTTTCGCATTTTGCAAGCTCTGACAATTATTAATTCAAACGGCTCTATCTCCTAAACTATTACAGCTACAGCGCTGAAATTTGCACACGTAATATTATATATATTGGCCTTTAATCTGAGTCATAAACGAAGTTTCTCCGAAAATCAGAACGAGCATGAGATGGAAATATTCTACAGTTACTAGGAAGAAATTGACTCTAATGGCGATACTTTTGCGATTTTCTTAAAAACTAAGTTTCTAATCGAAAAATGAATATCACCAGTGAATTTCCCATAAAATTTCGAGCTTGGTCCGTGGTTTTCAAAAAAATCCGTGCCATGTCTTAAATCGGACAACTTCGTCGATCTTTAAATGGCTCTATCTCCTAAACTATTAGAGCTAGAGCGCTGAAATTTGCACACGGAATAATAAATATTTTTCACAAACTATATAACATATATGGATTCTACAGACACGCGTGTATTTCTAAATTCTTGTAGTGTAAGAAAAAGTCAAGTTTTTTATTTCCGGATGAGAAATCTGGCCTCCAGGAACCTTAAAATAAAAGCATTGTTTTTTCGCATTTTGCAAGCTCTGACAATTATTAATTCAAACGGCTCTATCTCCTAAACTACTACAGTTACAGCGCTGAAATTTGCACACGTAATATTATATATATTGGCCTTTAATCTGAGACTTAAACGAAGTTTCTCCGAAAATCAGAACGAGCATGAGATGGAAATATTCTACAGTTACTAGGAAGAAATTGACTGTAATGGCGATACTTTTCCGATTTTCTTAAAAACTAAGTTTCTAATCGAAATATGAATATCACCAGTGAATTTCCCATAAAATTTCGAGCTTGGTCCGTGGTTTTCAAAAAAATCCGTGCCATGTCTTAATCGGACAACTTCGTCGATCTTTAAATGGCTCTATCTCCTAAACTATTAGAGCTAGAGCGCTGAAATTTGCACACGGAATAATAAATATTTTTCACAAACTATATAACATAGATGGATTCTACAGACACGCGTGTATTTCTAAATTCTTTTAGTGTAAGAAAAAGTCAAGTTTTTTATTTCCGGATGAGAAATCTGGCCTCCAGGAACCTTAAAATAAAAGCATTGTTTTTTCGCATTTTGCAAGCTCTGACAATTATTAATTCAAACGGCTCTATCTCCTAAACTATTACAGCTACAGCGCTGAAATTTGCACACGTAATATTATATATATTGGCCTTTAATCTGAGTCTTAAACGAAGTTTCTCCGAAAATCAGAACGAGCATGAGATGGAAATTTTCTACAGTTCCTAGGAAGAAATTGACTCTAATGGCGATACATTTGCGATTTTCTTAAAAACTAAGTTTCTAATCGAAAAATGAATATCACCAGTGAATTTCCCATAAAATTTCGAGCTTGGTGCGTGGTTTTCAAAAAAATCCGTGCCATGACTTAAATCGGACAACTTCGTCGATCTTTAAATGGCTCTATCTCCTAAACTATTAGAGCTAGAGCGCTGAAATTTGCACACGGAATAATAAATATTTTTCACAGACTATATAACATATATCGATTCTACAGACACGCGTGTATTTCTAAATTCTTGTAGTGTAAGAAAAAGTCAAGTTTTTTATTTCCGGATGAGAAATCTGGCCCCGAGGAACCTTAAAATAAAAGCATTGTTTTTTCGCATTTTGCAATCTCTGACAATTATTAATTCAAACGGCTCTATCTCCTAAACTATTACAGCTACAGCGCTGAAATTTGCACACGTAATATTATATATATTGGCCTTTAATCTGAGTCTTAAACGAAGTTTCTCCGAAAATCAGAACGAGCATGAGATGGAAATATTCTACAGTTACTAGGAAGAAATTGACTGTAATGGCGATACTTTACCGATTTTCTTAAAAACTAAGTTTCTAATCGAAATATGAATATCACCAGTGAATTTCCCATAAAATTTCGAGCTTGGTCCGTGGTTTTCAAAAAAATCCGTGCCATGTCTTAAATCAGACAACTTCGTCGATCTTTAAATGGCTCTATCTCCTAAACTATTAGAGCTAGAGCGCTGAAATTTGCACACGGAATAATAAATATTTTTCACAAACTATATAACATAGATGGATTCTACAGACACGCGTGTATTTCTAAATTCTTGTAGTGTAAGAAAAAGTCAAGTTTTTTATTTCCGGATGAGAAATCTGGCCCCCAGGAACCATAAAATAAAAGCATTGTTTTTTCGCATTTTGCAAGTTCTGACAATTATTAATTCAAACGGCTCTATCTCGTAAACTATTACAGCTACAGCGCTGAAATTTGCACACGTAATATTATATATATTGGCCTTTAATCTGAGTCTTAAACGAAGTTTCTCCGAAAATCAGAACGAGCATGAGATGGAAATATTCTACAATTCCTAGGAAGAAATTGACTCTAATGGCGATACTTTTGCGATTTTCTTAAAAACTAATTTTCTAATCGAAAAATGAAAATCACCAGTGAATTTCCCATAAAATTTCGAGCTTGGTCCGTGGTTTTCAAAAAAATCCGTGCCATGTCTTAAATCGGACTTCGTCGATCTTTAAATGGCTCTATCTCCTAAACTATTAGAGCTAGAGCGCTGAAATTTGCACACCGAATAATAAATATTTTTCACAAACTATATAACATATATGGATTCTACAGACACGCGAGTATTTCTAAATTCTTGTAGTGTAAGAAAAAGTCAAGTTTTTTATTTCCGGATGAGAAAATTTGCCTCCAGGAACCTTAAAATAAAAGCATTGTTTTTTCGCATTTTGCAAGCTCTGACAATTATTAATTCAAACGGCTCTATCTCCTAAACTATTACAGCTACAGCGCTGAAATTTGCAAACGTAATATTATATATATTGGCCTTTAATCTGAGTCTTAAACGAAGTTTCTCCGAAAATCAGAACGAGCATGAGATGGAAATATTCTACAATTCCTAGGAAGAAATTGACTCTAATGGCGATACTTTTGCGATTTTCTTAAAAACTAATTTTCTAATCGAAAAATGAAAATCACCAGTGAATTTCCCATAAAATTTCGAGCTTGATCCGTGGTTTTCAAAAAATCCGTGCCATGACTTAAATCGGACAACTTCGTCGATCTTTAAATGGCTCTATCTCCTAAACTATTAGAGCTAGAGCGCTGAAATTTGCACACGGAATAATAAATATTTTTCACAAACTATATAACATATATGGATTCTACAGACACGCGTGTATTTCTAAATTCTTGTAGTGTAAGAAAAAGTCAAGTTTTTTATTTCCGGATGAGATATCTGGCCTCCAGGAACCTTAAAATAAACGCATTGTTTTTTCGCATTTTGCAAGCTCTGACAATTATTAATTCAAACGGCTCTATCTCCTAAACTTCTACAGCTACAGCGCTGAAATTTGCACACGTAATATTATATATATTGGCCTTTAATCTGAGTCTTAAACGAAGTTTCTCCGAAAATCAGAACGAGCATGAGATGGAAATATTCTACAATTCCTAGGAAGAAATTGACTCTAATGGCGATACTTTTGCGATTTTCTTTAAAACTAATTTTCTAATCGAAAAATGAAAATCACCAGTGAATTTCCCATAAAATTTCGAGCTTGGTCCGTGGTTTTCAAAAAAATCCGTGCCATGTCTTAAATCGGACTTCGTCGATCTTTAAATGGCTCTATCTCCTAAACTATTAGAGCTAGAGCGCTGAAATTTGCACACCGAATAATAAATATTTTTCACAAACTATATAACATATATGGATTCTACAGACACGCGAGTATTTCTAAATTCTTGTAGTGTAAGAAAAAGTCAAGTTTTTTATTTCCGGATGAGAAAATTTGCCTCCAGGAACCTTAAAATAAAAGCATTGTTTTTTCGCATTTTGCAAGCTCTGACAATTATTAATTCAAACGGCTCTATCTCCTAAACTATTACAGCTACAGCGCTGAAATTTGCAAACGTAATATTATATATATTGGCCTTTAATCTGAGTCTTAAACGAAGTTTCTCCGAAAATCAGAACGAGCATGAGATGGAAATATTCTACAATTCCTAGGAAGAAATTGACTCTAATGGCGATACTTTTGCGATTTTCTTAAAAACTAATTTTCTAATCGAAAAATGAAAATCACCAGTGAATTTCCCATAAAATTTCGAGCTTGATCCGTGGTTTTCAAAAAAATCCGTGCCATGACTTAAATCGGACAACTTCGTCGATCTTTAAATGGCTCTATCTCCTAAACTATTAGAGCTAGAGCGCTGAAATTTGCACACGGAATAATAAATATTTTTCACAGACTATATAACATATATCGATTCTACAGACACGCGTGTATTTCTAAATTCTTGTAGTGTAAGAAAAAGTCAAGTTTTTTATTTCCGGATGAGAAATCTGGCCCCGAGGAACCTTAAAATAAAAGCATTGTTTTTTCGCATTTTGCAATCTCTGACAATTATTAATTCAAACGGCTCTATCTCCTAAACTATTACAGCTACAGCGCTGAAATTTGCACACGTAATATTATATATATTGGCCTTTAATCTGAGTCTTAAACGAAGTTTCTCCGAAAATCAGAACGAGCATGAGATGGAAATATTCTACAGTTGCTAGGAAGAAATTGACTGTAATGGCGATACTTTTGCGATTTTCTTAAAAACTAAGTTTCTAATCGAAAAATGAATATCACCAGTGAATTTCCCATAAAATTTCGAGCTTGGTGCGTGGTTTTCAAAAAAATCCGTGCCATGTCTTAAATCGGACAACTTCGTCGATCTTTAAATGGCTCTATCTCCTAAACTATTAGAGCTAGAGCGCTGAAATTTGCACACGGAAAAATAAATATTTTTCACAAACTATATAACATATATGGATTCTACAGACACGCGTGTATTTCTAAATTCTTGTAGTGTAAGAAAAAGTCAAGTTTTTTATTTCCGGATGAGAAATCTGGCCTTCAGGAACCTTAAAATAAAAGCATTGTTTTTTCGCATTTTGCAAGCTCTGACAATTATTAATTCAAACGGCTCTATCTCCTAAACTATTACAGCTACAGCGCTGAAATTTGCACACGTAATATTATATATATTGGCCTTTAATCTGAGTCTTAAACGAAGTTTCTCCGAAAATCAGAACGAGCATGAGATGGAAATATTCTACAGTTCCTAGGAAGAAATTGACTCTAATGGCGATACTTTTGCGATTTTCTTAAAAACTAAGTTTCTAATCGAAAAATGAATATCACCAGTGAATTTCCCATAAAATTTCGAGCTTGGTGCGTGGTTTTCAAAAAAATCCGTGCCATGTCTTAAATCGGACAACTTCGTCGATCTTTAAATGGCTCTATCTCCTAAACTATTAGAGCTAGAGCGCTGAAATTTGCACACGGAAAAATAAATATTTTTCACAAACTATATAACATATATGGATTCTACAGACACGCGTGTATTTCTAAATTCTTGTAGTGTAAGAAAAAGTCAAGTTTTTTATTTCCGGATGAGAAATCTGGCCTTCAGGAACCTTAAAATAAAAGCATTGTTTTTTCGCATTTTGCAAGCTCTGACAATTATTAATTCAAACGGCTCTATCTCCTAAACTATTACAGCTACAGCGCTGAAATTTGCACACGTAATATTATATATATTGGCCTTTAATCTGAGTCATAAACGAAGTTTCTCCGAAAATCAGAACGAGCATGAGATGGAAATATTCTACAGTTACTAGGAAGAAATTGACTGTAATGGCGATACTTTTGCGATTTTCTTAAAAACTAAGTTTCTAATCGAAAAATGAATATCACCAGTGAATTTCCCATAAAATTTCGAGCTTGGTCCGTGGTTTTCAAAAAAATCCGTGCCATGTCTTAAATCGGACAACTTCGTCGATCTTTAAATGGCTCTATCTCCTAAACTATTAGAGCTACAGCGCTGAAATTTGCACACGGAAAAATAAATATTTTTCACAAACTATATAACATATATGGATTCTACAGACACGCGTGTATTTCTAAATTCTTGTAGTGTAAGAAAAAGTCAAGTTTTTTATTTCCGGATGAGAAATCTGGCCTTCAGGAACCTTAAAATAAAAGCATTGTTTTTTCGCATTTTGCAAGCTCTGACAATTATTAATTCAAACGGCTCTATCTCCTAAACTATTACAGCTACAGCGCTGAAATTTGCACACGTAATATTATATATATTGGCCTTTAATCTGAGTCTTAAACGAAGTTTCTCCGAAAATCAGAACGAGCATGAGATGGAAATATTCTACAGTTCCTAGGAAGAAATTGACTCTAATGGCGATACTTTTGCGATTTTCTTAAAAACTAAGTTTCTAATCGAAAAATGAATATCACCAGTGAATTTCCCATAAAATTTCGAGCTTGGTGCGTGGTTTTCAAAAAAATCCGTGCCATGACTTAAATCGGACAACTTCGTCGATCTTTAAATGGCTCTATCTCCTAAACTATTAGAGCTAGAGCGCTGAAATTTGCACACGGAATAATAAATATTTTTCACAAACTATATAACATATATCGATTCTACAGACACGCGTGTATTTCTTAATTCTTGTAGTGTAAGAAAAAGTCAAGTTTTTTATTTCCGGATGAGAAATCTGGCCCCGAGGAACCTTAAAATAAAAGCATTGTTTTTTCGCATTTTGCAATCTCTGACAATTATTAATTCAAACGGCTCTATCTCCTAAACTATTACAGCTACAGCACTGAAATTTGCACACGTAATATTATATATATTGGCCTTTAATCTGAGTCTTAAACGAAGTTTCTCCGAAAACCAGAACGAGCATGAGATGGAAATATTCCACAGTTACTGGGAAGAAATTGACTGTAATGGCGATACTTTTGCGATTTTCTTAAAAACTAAGTTTCTAATCGAAAAATGAATATCACCAGTGAATTTCCCATAAAATTTCGAGCTTGGTGCGTGGTTTTCAAAAAAATCCGTGCCATGTCTTAAATCGGACAATTTCGTCGATCTTTAAATGGCTCTATCTCCTAAACTATTAGAGCTAGAGCGCTGAAATTTGCACACGGAAAAATAAATATTTTTCACAAACTATATAACATATATGGATTCTACAGACACGCGTGTATTTCTAAATTCTTGTAGTGTAAGAAAAAGTCAAGTTTTTTATTTCCGGATGAGAAATCTGGCCTTCAGGAACCTTAAAATAAAAGCATTGTTTTTTCGCATTTTGCAAGCTCTGACAATTATTAATTCAAACGGCTCTATCTCCTAAACTATTACAGCTACAGCGCTGAAATTTGCACACGTAATATTATATATATTGGCCTTTAATCTGAGTCTTAAACGAAGTTTCTCCGAAAATCAGAACGAGCATGAGATGGAAATATTCTACAGTTACTAGGAAGAAATTGACTGTAATGGCGATACTTTTGCGATTTTCTTAAAAACTAAGTTTCTAATCGAAAAATGAATATCACCAGTGAATTTCCCATAAAATTTCGAGCTTGGTCCGTGGTTTTCAAAAAAATCCGTGCCATGTCTTAAATCGGACAACTTCGTCGATCTTTAAATGGCTCTATCTCCTAAACTATTAGAGCTAGAGCGCTGAAATTTGCACACGGAATAATAAATATTTTTCACAAACTATATAACATATATCGATTCTACAGACACGCGTGTATTTCTAAATTCTTGTAGTGTAAGAAAAAGTCAAGTTTTTTATTTCCGGATGAGAAATCTGGCCCCGAGGAACCTTAAAATAAAAGCATTGTTTTTTCGCATTTTGCAATCTCTGACAATTATTAATTCAAACGGCTCTATCTCCTAAACTATTACAGCTACAGCACTGAAATTTGCACACGTAATATTATATATATTGGCCTTTAATCTGAGTCTTAAACGAAGTTTCTCCGAAAATCAGAACGAGCATGAGATGGAAATATTCCACAGTTACTAGGAAGAAATTGACTGTAATGGCGATACTTTTGCGATTTTCTTAAAAACTAAGTTTCTAATCGAAAAATGAATATCACCAGTGAATTTCCCATAAAATTTCGAGCTTGGTGCGTGGTTTTCAAAAAAATCCGTGCCATGTCTTAAATCGGACAACTTCGTCGATCTTTAAATGGCTCTATCTCCTAAACTATTAGAGCTAGAGCGCTGAAATTTGCACACGGAAAAATAAATATTTTTCACAAACTATATAACATATATGGATTCTACAGACACGCGTGTATTTCTAAATTCTTGTAGTGTAAGAAAAAGTCAAGTTTTTTATTTCCGGATGAGAAATCTGGCCTTCAGGAACCTTAAAATAAAAGCATTGTTTTTTCGCATTTTGCAAGCTCTGACAATTATTAATTCAAACGGCTCTATCTCCTAAACTATTACAGCTACAGCGCTGAAATTTGCACACGTAATATTATATATATTGGCCTTTAATCTGAGTCTTAAACGAAGTTTCTCCGAAAATCAGAACGAGCATGAGATGGAAATATTCTACAGTTACTAGGAAGAAATTGACTGTAATGGCGATACTTTTGCGATTTTCTTAAAAACTAAGTTTCTAATCGAAAAATGAATATCACCAGTGAATTTCCCATAAAATTTCGAGCTTGGTCCGTGGTTTTCAAAAAAATCCGTGCCATGTCTTAAATCGGACAACTTCGTCGATCTTTAAATGGCTCTATCTCCTAAACTATTAGAGCTACAGCGCTGAAATTTGCACACGGAATAATAAATATTTTTCACAAACTATATAACATATATGGATTCTACAGACACGCGTGTATTTCTAAATTCTTGTAGTGTAAGAAAAAGTCAAGTTTTTTATTTCCGGATGAGAAATCTGGCCTCCAGGAACCTTAAAATAAAAGCATTGTTTTTTCGCATTTTGCAAGCTCTGACAATTATTAATTCAAAGAGCTCTATCTCCTAAACTATTACAGCTACAGCGCTGAAATTTGCACACGTAATATTATATATATTGGCCTTTAATCTGAGTCTTAAACGAAGTTTCTCCGAAAATCAGAACGAGCATGAGATGGAAATATTCTACAGTTACTAGCAAGAAATTGACTCTAATGGCGATACCTTTGCGATTTTCTTAAAAACTAAGTTTCTAATCGAAAAATGAATATCACCCGTGAATTTCCCATAAAATTTCGCGCTTGGTCCGTGGTTTTCAAAAAAATCCGTGCCATGTCTTAAATCGGACAACTTCGTCGATCTTTAAATGGCTCTATCTCCAAAACTATTAGAGCTAGAGCGCTGATATTTGAACACGGAATAATAAATATTTTTCACAAACTATATAACATATATGGATTCTACAGACACGCGTGTATTTCTAAATTCTTGTAGTGTAAGAAAAAGTCAAGTTTTTTATTTCCGGATGAGAAAACTGGCCCCCAGGAACCTTAAAATAAAAGCATTGTTTTTTCGCATTTTGCAAGCTCTGACAATTATTAATTCAAACGGCTCTATCTCCTAAACTATTACAGCTACAGCGCTGAAATTTGCACACGTAATATTATATATATTGGCCTTTAATCTGAGTCTTAAACGAAGTTTCTCCGAAAATCAGAACGAGCATGAGATGGAAATATTCTACAGTTACTAGGAAGAAATTGACTCTAATGGCGATACTTTTGCGATTTTCTTAAAAACTAAGTTTCTAATCGAAAAATGAATATCACCAGTGAATTTCCCATAAAATTTCGAGCTTGGTCCGTGGTTTTCAAAAAAATTCGTGCCATGTCTTAAATCGGACAACTTCGTCGATATTTAAATGGCTCTATCTACTAAACTATTAGAGCTAGAGCGCTGATATTTGAACACGGAATAATAAATATTTTTCACAAACTATATAACATATATGGATTCTACAGACACGCGTGTATTTCTAAATTCTTGTAGTGTAAGAAAAAGTCAAGTTTTTTATTTCCGGATGAGAAATCTGGCCTCCAGGAACCTTAAAATAAAAGCATTGTTTTTTCGCATTTTGCAAGCTTTGACAATTATTAATTCAAACGGCTCTATCTCCTAAACTATTACAGCTACAGCGCTGAAATTTGCACACGTAATATTATATATATTGGCCTTTAATCTGAGTCTTAAACGAAGTTTCTCCGAAAATCAGAACGAGCATGAGATGGAAATATTCTACAGTTGCTAGGAAGAAATTGACTGTAATGGCGATACTTTTGCGATTTTCTTAAAAACTAAGTTTCTAATCGAAAAATGAATATCACCAGTGAATTTCCCATAAAATTTCGAGCTTGGTCCGTGGTTTTCAAAAAAATCCGTGCCATGTCTTAAATCGGACAACTTCGTCGATCTTTAAATGGCTCTATCTCCTAAACTATTAGAGCTAGAGCGCTGATATTTGAACACGGAATAATAAATATTTTTCACAAACTATATAACATATATGGATTCTACAGACACGCGTGTATTTCTAAATTCTTGTAGTGTAAGAAAAAGTCAAGTTTTTTATTTCCGGATGAGAAAACTGGCCCCCAGGAACCTTAAAATAAAAGCATTGTTTTTTCGCATTTTGCAAGCTCTGACAATTATTAATTCAAACGGCTCTATCTCCTAAACTATTACTGCTACAGCGCTGAAATTTGCACACGTAATATTATATATATTGGCCTTTAATCTGAGTCTTAAACGAAGTTTCTCCGAAAATCAGAACGAGCATGAGATGGAAATATTCTACAGTTCCTAGGAAGAAATTGACACTAATGGCGATACTTTTGCGATTTTCTTAAAAACTAAGTTTCTAATCGAAAAATGAATATCACCCGTGAATTTCCCATAAAATTTCGAGCTTGGTCCGTGGTTTTCAAAAAAATCCGTGCCATGTCTTAAATCGGATAACTTCGTCGATCTTTAAATGGCTCAATCTCCTAAACTATTAGAGCTAGAGCGCTGAAATTTGCACACGGAATAATAAATATTTTTCACAAACTATATAACATATATGGATTCTACAGACACGCGTGTATTTCTAAATTCTTGTAGTGTAAGAAAAAGTCAAGTTTTTTATTTCCGGATGAGAAATCTGGCCTCCAGGAACCTTAAAATAAAAGCATTGTTTTTTCGCATTTTGCAAGCTCTGACAATTATTAATTCAAACTGCTCTATCTCCTAAACTATTACAGCTACAGCGCTGAAATTTGCACACGTAATATTATATATATTGGCCTTTAATCTGAGTCTTAAACGAAGTTTCTCCGAAAATCAGAACGAGCATGAGATGGATATATTCTACAGTTACTAGGAAGAAATTGACTGTAATGGCGATACTTTTGCGATTTTCTTAAAAACTAAGTTTCTAATCGAAAAATGAATATCACCAGTGAATTTCCCATAAAATTTTGAGCTTGGTCCGTGGTTTTCAAAAAAATCCGTGCCATGTCTTAAATCGGACAACTTCGTCGATCTTTAAATGGCTCTATCTCCTAAACTATTAGAGCTAGAGCGCTGAAATTTGCACACGGAATAATAAATATTTTTCACAAACTATATAACATATATGGATTCTACAGACACGCGTGTATTTCTAAATTCTTGTAGTGTAAGAAAAAGTCAAGTTTTTTATTTCCGGATAAGAAATCTGGCCTCCAGGAACCTTAAAATAAAAGCATTGTTTTTTCGCATTTTGCAAGCTCTGACAATTATTAATTCAAACGGCTCTATCTCCTAAACTATTACAGCTACAGCGCTGAAATTTGCACACGTAATATTATATATATTGGCCTTTAATCTGAGTCTTAAACGAAGTTTCTCCGAAAATCAGAACGAGCATGAGATGGAAATATTCTACAGTTACTAGGAAGAAATTGACTCTAATGGCGATACTTTTGCGATTTTCTTAAAAACTAAGTTTCTAATCGAAAAATGAATATCACCAGTGAATTTCCCATAAAATTTCGAGCTTGGTCCGTGGTTTTCAAAAAAATCCGTGCCATGTCTTAAATCGGACAACTTCGTCGATCTTTAAATGGCTCTATCTCCAAAACTATTAGAGCTAGAGCGCTGATATTTGAACACGGAATAATAAATATTTTTCACAAACTATATAACATATATGGATTCTACAGACACGCGTGTATTTCTAAATTCTTGTAGTGTAAGAAAAAGTCAAGTTTTTTATTTCCGGATGGGAAAACTGGCCCCCAGGAACCTTAAAATAAAAGCATTGTTTTTTCGCATTTTGCAAGCTCTGACAATTATTAATGCAAACGGCTCTATCTCCTAAACTATTACAGCTACAGCGCTGAAATTTGCACACGTAATATTATATATATTGGCCTTTAATCTGAGTCTTAAACGAAGTTTCTCCGAAAATCAGAACGAGCATGAGAAGGAAATATTCTACAGTTCCTAGGAAGAAATTGACTCTAATGGCGATACTTTTGCGATTTTCTTAAAAACTAAGTTTCTAATCGAAAAATGAATATCACCCGTGAATTTCCCATAAAATTTCGAGCTTGGTCCGTGGTTTTCAAAAAAATCCGTGCCATGTCTTAAATCGGATAACTTCGTCGATCTTTAAATGGCTCAATCTCCTAAACTATTAGAGCTAGAGCGCTGAAATTTGCACACGGAATAATAAATATTTTTCACAAATTATATAACATATATGTATTCTACAGACACGCGTGTATTTCTAAATTCTTGTAGTGTAAGAAAAAGTCAAGTTTTTTATTTCCGGATGAGAAATCTGGCCTCCAGGAACCTTAAAATAAAAGCATTGTTTTTTCGCATTTTGCAAGCTCTGACAATTATTAATTAAAACGGCTCTATCTCCTAAACTATTACAGCTACAGCGCTGAAATTTGCACACGTAATATTATATATATTGGCCTTTAATCTGAGTCTTAAACGAAGTTTCTCCGAAAATCAGAACGAGCATGAGATGGAAATATTCTACAGTTATTAGGAAGAAATTGACTCTAATGGCGATACTTTTGCGATTTTCTTAAAAACTAAGTTTCTAATCGAAAAATGAATATCACCAGTGAATTTCCCATACAATTTCGAGCTTGGTCCGTGGTTTTCAAAAATATCCGTGCCATGTCTTAAATCGGACAACTTCGTCAATATTTAAATGGCTCTATCTCCTAAACTTTTAGAGCTAGAGCGCTGAAATTTGCACACGGAATAATAAATATTTTTCACAAACTATATAACATATATGGATTCTACAGACACGCGTGTATTTCTAAATTCTTGTAGTGTAAGAAAAAGTCAAGTTTTTTATTTCCGGATGAGAAATCTTGCCTCCAGGAACCTTAAAATAAAAGCATTGTTTTTTCGCATTTTGTAAGCTCTGACAATTATTAATTCAAACGGCTCTATCTCCTAAACTATTACAGCTACAGCGCTGAAATTTGCACACGTAATATTATATATATTGGCCTTTAATCTGAGTCTTAAACGAAGTTTCTCCGAAAATCAGAACGAGCATGAGATGGAAATATTCTACAGTTCCTAGGAAGAAATTGACTCTAATGGCGATACTTTTGCGATTTTCTTAAAAACTAAGTTTCTAATCGAAAAATGAATATCACCCGTGAATTTCCCATAAAATTTCGAGCTTGGTCCGTGGTTTTCAAAAAAATCCGTGCCATGTCTTAAATCGGAAAACTTCGTCAATCTTTAAATGGCTCTATCTCCTAAACTATTAGAGCTAGAGCGCTGAAATTTGCACACGGAATAATAAATATTTTTCACGAACTATATAACATATATGGATTCTACAGACACGCGTGTATTTCTAAATTCTTGTAATGTAAGAAAAAGTCAAGTTTTTTATTTCCGGATGAGAAATCTTGCCTCCAGGAACCTTAAAATAAAAGCATTTTTTTTTCGCATTTTGCAAGCTCTGACAATTATTAATGCAAACGGCTCTATCTCCTAAACTATTACAGCTACAGCGCTGAAATTTGCACACGTAATATTATATATATTGGCCTTTAATCTGAGTCTTAAACGAAGTTTCTCCGAAAATCAGAACGAGCATGAGATGGAAATATTCTACAGTTACTAGGAAGAAATTGACTCTAATGGCGATACTTTTGCGATTTTCTTAAAAACTAAGTTTCTAATCGAAAAATGAATATCACCAGTGAATTTCCCATAAAATTTCGAGCTTGGTCCGTGGTTTTCAAAAAAATCCGTGCCATGTCTTAAATCGGACAACTTCGTCGATCTTTAAATGGCTCTATCTCCAAAACTATTAGAGCTAGAGCGCTGATATTTGAACACGGAATAATAAATATTTTTCACAAACTATATAACATATATGGATTCTACAGACACGCGTGTATTTCTAAATTCTTGTAGTGTAAGAAAAAGTCAAGTTTTTTATTTCCGGATGGGAAAACTGGCCCCCAGGAACCTTAAAATAAAAGCATTGTTTTTTCGCATTTTGCAAGCTCTGACAATTATTAATGCAAACGGCTCTATCTCCTAAACTATTACAGCTACAGCGCTGAAATTTGCACACGTAATATTATATATATTGGCCTTTAATCTGAGTCTTAAACGAAGTTTCTCCGAAAATCAGAACGAGCATGAGAAGGAAATATTCTACAGTTCCTAGGAAGAAATTGACTCTAATGGCGATACTTTTGCGATTTTCTTAAAAACTAAGTTTCTAATCGAAAAATGAATATCACCCGTGAATTTCCCATAAAATTTCGAGCTTGGTCCGTGGTTTTCAAAAAAATCCGTGCCATGTCTTAAATCGGATAACTTCGTCGATCTTTAAATGGCTCAATCTCCTAAACTATTAGAGCTAGAGCGCTGAAATTTGCACACGGAATAATAAATATTTTTCACAAATTATATAACATATATGGATTCTACAGACACGCGTGTATTTCTAAATTCTTGTAGTGTAAGAAAAAGTCAAGTTTTTTATTTCCGGATGAGAAATCTGGCCTCCAGGAACCTTAAAATAAAAGCATTGTTTTTTCGCATTTTGCAAGCTCTGACAATTATTAATTAAAACGGCTCTATCTCCTAAACTATTACAGCTACAGCGCTGAAATTTGCACACGTAATATTATATATATTGGCCTTTAATCTGAGTCTTAAACGAAGTTTCTCCGAAAATCAGAACGAGCATGAGATGGAAATATTCTACAGTTATTAGGAAGAAATTGACTCTAATGGCGATACTTTTGCGATTTTCTTAAAAACTAAGTTTCTAATCGAAAAATGAATATCACCAGTGAATTTCCCATACAATTTCGAGCTTGGTCCGTGGTTTTCAAAAATATCCGTGCCATGTCTTAAATCGGACAACTTCGTCAATATTTAAATGGCTCTATCTCCTAAACTTTTAGAGCTAGAGCGCTGAAATTTGCACACGGAATAATAAATATTTTTCACAAACTATATAACATATATGGATTCTACAGACACGCGTGTATTTCTAAATTCTTGTAGTGTAAGAAAAAGTCAAGTTTTTTATTTCCGGATGAGAAATCTTGCCTCCAGGAACCTTAAAATAAAAGCATTGTTTTTTCGCATTTTGTAAGCTCTGACAATTATTAATTCAAACGGCTCTATCTCCTAAACTATTACAGCTACAGCGCTGAAATTTGCACACGTAATATTATATATATTGGCTTTAATCTGAGTCTTAAACGAAGTTTCTCCGAAAATCAGAACGAGCATGAGATGGAAATATTCTACAGTTCCTAGGAAGAAATTGACTCTAATGGCGATACTTTTGCGATTTTCTTAAAAACTAAGTTTCTAATCGAAAAATGAATATCACCCGTGAATTTCCCATAAAATTTCGAGCTTGGTCCGTGGTTTTCAAAAAAATCCGTGCCATGTCTTAAATCGGAAAACTTCGTCAATCTTTAAATGGCTCTATCTCCTAAACTATTAGAGCTAGAGCGCTGAAATTTGCACACGGAATAATAAATATTTTTCACGAACTATATAACATATATGGATTCTACAGACACGCGTGTATTTCTAAATTCTTGTAATGTAAGAAAAAGTCAAGTTTTTTATTTCCGGATGAGAAATCTTGCCTCCAGGAACCTTAAAATAAAAGCATTTTTTTTTCGCATTTTGCAAGCTCTGACAATTATTAATTCAAACGGCTCTATCTCCTAAACTATTACAGCTACAGCGCTGAAATTTGCACACGTAATATTATATATATTGGCCTTTAATCTGAGTCTTAAACGAAGTTTCTCCGAAAATCAGAACGAGCATGAGATGGAAATATTCTACAGTTACTAGGAAGAAATTGACTCTAATGGCGATACTTTTGCGATTTTCTTAAAAACTAAGTTTCTAATCGAAAAATGAATATCACCAGTGAATTTCCCATAAAATTTCGAGCTTGGTCCGTGGTTTTCAAAAAAATTCGTGCCATGTCTTAAATCGGACAACTTCGTCGATATTTAAATGGCTCTATCTACTAAACTATTAGAGCTAGAGCGCTGATATTTGAACACGGAATAATAAATATTTTTCACAAACTATATAACATATATGGATTCTACAGACACGCGTGTATTTCTAAATTCTTGTAGTGTAAGAAAAAGTCAAGTTTTTTATTTCCGGATGAGAAATCTGGCCTCCAGGAACCTTAAAATAAAAGCATTGTTTTTTCGCATTTTGCAAGCTTTGACAATTATTAATTCAAACGGCTCTATCTCCTAAACTATTACAGCTACAGCGCTGAAATTTGCACACGTAATATTATATATATTGGCCTTTAATCTGAGTCTTAAACGAAGTTTCTCCGAAAATCAGAACGAGCATGAGATGGAAATATTCTACAGTTGCTAGGAAGAAATTGACTGTAATGGCGATACTTTTGCGATTTTCTTAAAAACTAAGTTTCTAATCGAAAAATGAATATCACCAGTGAATTTCCCATAAAATTTCGAGCTTGGTCCGTGGTTTTCAAAAAAATCCGTGCCATGTCTTAAATCGGACAACTTCGTCGATCTTTAAATGGCTCTATCTCCTAAACTATTAGAGCTAGAGCGCTGATATTTGAACACGGAATAATAAATATTTTTCACAAACTATATAACATATATGGATTCTACAGACACGCGTGTATTTCTAAATTCTTGTAGTGTAAGAAAAAGTCAAGTTTTTTATTTCCGGATGAGAAAACTGGCCCCCAGGAACCTTAAAATAAAAGCATTGTTTTTTCGCATTTTGCAAGCTCTGACAATTATTAATTCAAACGGCTCTATCTCCTAAACTATTACTGCTACAGCGCTGAAATTTGCACACGTAATATTATATATATTGGCCTTTAATCTGAGTCTTAAACGAAGTTTCTCCGAAAATCAGAACGAGCATGAGATGGAAATATTCTACAGTTCCTAGGAAGAAATTGACACTAATGGCGATACTTTTGCGATTTTCTTAAAAACTAAGTTTCTAATCGAAAAATGAATATCACCCGTGAATTTCCCATAAAATTTCGAGCTTGGTCCGTGGTTTTCAAAAAAATCCGTGCCATGTCTTAAATCGGATAACTTCGTCGATCTTTAAATGGCTCAATCTCCTAAACTATTAGAGCTAGAGCGCTGAAATTTGCACACGGAATAATAAATATTTTTCACAAACTATATAACATATATGGATTCTACAGACACGCGTGTATTTCTAAATTCTTGTAGTGTAAGAAAAAGTCAAGTTTTTTATTTCCGGATGAGAAATCTGGCCTCCAGGAACCTTAAAATAAAAGCATTGTTTTTTCGCATTTTGCAAGCTCTGACAATTATTAATTCAAACTGCTCTATCTCCTAAACTATTACAGCTACAGCGCTGAAATTTGCACACGTAATATTATATATATTGGCCTTTAATCTGAGTCTTAAACGAAGTTTCTCCGAAAATCAGAACGAGCATGAGATGGATATATTCTACAGTTACTAGGAAGAAATTGACTGTAATGGCGATACTTTTGCGATTTTCTTAAAAACTAAGTTTCTAATCGAAAAATGAATATCACCAGTGAATTTCCCATAAAATTTTGAGCTTGGTCCGTGGTTTTCAAAAAAATCCGTGCCATGTCTTAAATCGGACAACTTCGTCGATCTTTAAATGGCTCTATCTCCTAAACTATTAGAGCTAGAGCGCTGAAATTTGCACACGGAATAATAAATATTTTTCACAAACTATATAACATATATGGATTCTACAGACACGCGTGTATTTCTAAATTCTTGTAGTGTAAGAAAAAGTCAAGTTTTTTATTTCCGGATAAGAAATCTGGCCTCCAGGAACCTTAAAATAAAAGCATTGTTTTTTCGCATTTTGCAAGCTCTGACAATTATTAATTCAAACGGCTCTATCTCCTAAACTATTACAGCTACAGCGCTGAAATTTGCACACGTAATATTATATATATTGGCCTTTAATCTGAGTCTTAAACGAAGTTTCTCCGAAAATCAGAACGAGCATGAGATGGAAATATTCTACAGTTACTAGGAAGAAATTGACTCTAATGGCGATACTTTTGCGATTTTCTTAAAAACTAAGTTTCTAATCGAAAAATGAATATCACCAGTGAATTTCCCATAAAATTTCGAGCTTGGTCCGTGGTTTTCAAAAAAATCCGTGCCATGTCTTAAATCGGACAACTTCGTCGATCTTTAAATGGCTCTATCTCCAAAACTATTAGAGCTAGAGCGCTGATATTTGAACACGGAATAATAAATATTTTTCACAAACTATATAACATATATGGATTCTACAGACACGCGTGTATTTCTAAATTCTTGTAGTGTAAGAAAAAGTCAAGTTTTTTATTTCCGGATGGGAAAACTGGCCCCCAGGAACCTTAAAATAAAAGCATTGTTTTTTCGCATTTTGCAAGCTCTGACAATTATTAATGCAAACGGCTCTATCTCCTAAACTATTACAGCTACAGCGCTGAAATTTGCACACGTAATATTATATATATTGGCCTTTAATCTGAGTCTTAAACGAAGTTTCTCCGAAAATCAGAACGAGCATGAGAAGGAAATATTCTACAGTTCCTAGGAAGAAATTGACTCTAATGGCGATACTTTTGCGATTTTCTTAAAAACTAAGTTTCTAATCGAAAAATGAATATCACCCGTGAATTTCCCATAAAATTTCGAGCTTGGTCCGTGGTTTTCAAAAAAATCCGTGCCATGTCTTAAATCGGATAACTTCGTCGATCTTTAAATGGCTCAATCTCCTAAACTATTAGAGCTAGAGCGCTGAAATTTGCACACGGAATAATAAATATTTTTCACAAATTATATAACATATATGGATTCTACAGACACGCGTGTATTTCTAAATTCTTGTAGTGTAAGAAAAAGTCAAGTTTTTTATTTCCGGATGAGAAATCTGGCCTCCAGGAACCTTAAAATAAAAGCATTGTTTTTTCGCATTTTGCAAGCTCTGACAATTATTAATTAAAACGGCTCTATCTCCTAAACTATTACAGCTACAGCGCTGAAATTTGCACACGTAATATTATATATATTGGCCTTTAATCTGAGTCTTAAACGAAGTTTCTCCGAAAATCAGAACGAGCATGAGATGGAAATATTCTACAGTTATTAGGAAGAAATTGACTCTAATGGCGATACTTTTGCGATTTTCTTAAAAACTAAGTTTCTAATCGAAAAATGAATATCACCAGTGAATTTCCCATACAATTTCGAGCTTGGTCCGTGGTTTTCAAAAATATCCGTGCCATGTCTTAAATCGGACAACTTCGTCAATATTTAAATGGCTCTATCTCCTAAACTTTTAGAGCTAGAGCGCTGAAATTTGCACACGGAATAATAAATATTTTTCACAAACTATATAACATATATGGATTCTACAGACACGCGTGTATTTCTAAATTCTTGTAGTGTAAGAAAAAGTCAAGTTTTTTATTTCCGGATGAGAAATCTTGCCTCCAGGAACCTTAAAATAAAAGCATTGTTTTTTCGCATTTTGTAAGCTCTGACAATTATTAATTCAAACGGCTCTATCTCCTAAACTATTACAGCTACAGCGCTGAAATTTGCACACGTAATATTATATATATTGGCCTTTAATCTGAGTCTTAAACGAAGTTTCTCCGAAAATCAGAACGAGCATGAGATGGAAATATTCTACAGTTCCTAGGAAGAAATTGACTCTAATGGCGATACTTTTGCGATTTTCTTAAAAACTAAGTTTCTAATCGAAAAATGAATATCACCCGTGAATTTCCCATAAAATTTCGAGCTTGGTCCGTGGTTTTCAAAAAAATCCGTGCCATGTCTTAAATCGGAAAACTTCGTCAATCTTTAAATGGCTCTATCTCCTAAACTATTAGAGCTAGAGCGCTGAAATTTGCACACGGAATAATAAATATTTTTCACGAACTATATAACATATATGGATTCTACAGACACGCGTGTATTTCTAAATTCTTGTAATGTAAGAAAAAGTCAAGTTTTTTATTTCCGGATGAGAAATCTTGCCTCCAGGAACCTTAAAATAAAAGCATTTTTTTTTCGCATTTTGCAAGCTCTGACAATTATTAATGCAAACGGCTCTATCTCCTAAACTATTACAGCTACAGCGCTGAAATTTGCACACGTAATATTATATATATTGGCCTTTAATCTGAGTCTTAAACGAAGTTTCTCCGAAAATCAGAACGAGCATGAGATGGAAATATTCTACAGTTACTAGGAAGAAATTGACTCTAATGGCGATACTTTTGCGATTTTCTTAAAAAACTAAGTTTCTAATCGAAAAATGAATATCACCAGTGAATTTCCCATAAAATTTCGAGCTTGGTCCGTGGTTTTCAAAAAAATCCGTGCCATGTCTTAAATCGGACAACTTCGTCGATCTTTAAATGGCTCTATCTCCAAAACTATTAGAGCTAGAGCGCTGATATTTGAACACGGAATAATAAATATTTTTCACAAACTATATAACATATATGGATTCTACAGACACGCGTGTATTTCTAAATTCTTGTAGTGTAAGAAAAAGTCAAGTTTTTTATTTCCGGATGGGAAAACTGGCCCCCAGGAACCTTAAAATAAAAGCATTGTTTTTTCGCATTTTGCAAGCTCTGACAATTATTAATGCAAACGGCTCTATCTCCTAAACTATTACAGCTACAGCGCTGAAATTTGCACACGTAATATTATATATATTGGCCTTTAATCTGAGTCTTAAACGAAGTTTCTCCGAAAATCAGAACGAGCATGAGAAGGAAATATTCTACAGTTCCTAGGAAGAAATTGACTCTAATGGCGATACTTTTGCGATTTTCTTAAAAACTAAGTTTCTAATCGAAAAATGAATATCACCCGTGAATTTCCCATAAAATTTCGAGCTTGGTCCGTGGTTTTCAAAAAAATCCGTGCCATGTCTTAAATCGGATAACTTCGTCGATCTTTAAATGGCTCAATCTCCTAAACTATTAGAGCTAGAGCGCTGAAATTTGCACACGGAATAATAAATATTTTTCACAAATTATATAACATATATGGATTCTACAGACACGCGTGTATTTCTAAATTCTTGTAGTGTAAGAAAAAGTCAAGTTTTTTATTTCCGGATGAGAAATCTGGCCTCCAGGAACCTTAAAATAAAAGCATTGTTTTTTCGCATTTTGCAAGCTCTGACAATTATTAATTAAAACGGCTCTATCTCCTAAACTATTACAGCTACAGCGCTGAAATTTGCACACGTAATATTATATATATTGGCCTTTAATCTGAGTCTTAAACGAAGTTTCTCCGAAAATCAGAACGAGCATGAGATGGAAATATTCTACAGTTATTAGGAAGAAATTGACTCTAATGGCGATACTTTTGCGATTTTCTTAAAAACTAAGTTTCTAATCGAAAAATGAATATCACCAGTGAATTTCCCATACAATTTCGAGCTTGGTCCGTGGTTTTCAAAAATATCCGTGCCATGTCTTAAATCGGACAACTTCGTCAATATTTAAATGGCTCTATCTCCTAAACTTTTAGAGCTAGAGCGCTGAAATTTGCACACGGAATAATAAATATTTTTCACAAACTATATAACATATATGGATTCTACAGACACGCGTGTATTTCTAAATTCTTGTAGTGTAAGAAAAAGTCAAGTTTTTTATTTCCGGATGAGAAATCTTGCCTCCAGGAACCTTAAAATAAAAGCATTGTTTTTTCGCATTTTGTAAGCTCTGACAATTATTAATTCAAACGGCTCTATCTCCTAAACTATTACAGCTACAGCGCTGAAATTTGCACACGTAATATTATATATATTGGCTTTAATCTGAGTCTTAAACGAAGTTTCTCCGAAAATCAGAACGAGCATGAGATGGAAATATTCTACAGTTCCTAGGAAGAAATTGACTCTAATGGCGATACTTTTGCGATTTTCTTAAAAACTAAGTTTCTAATCGAAAAATGAATATCACCCGTGAATTTCCCATAAAATTTCGAGCTTGGTCCGTGGTTTCAAAAAAATCCGTGCCATGTCTTAAATCGGAAAACTTCGTCAATCTTTAAATGGCTCTATCTCCTAAACTATTAGAGCTAGAGCGCTGAAATTTGCACACGGAATAATAAATATTTTTCACGAACTATATAACATATATGGATTCTACAGACACGCCGTGTATTTCTAAATTCTTGTAATGTAAGAAAAAGTCAAGTTTTTTTATTTCCGGATGAGAAATCTTGCCTCCAGGAACCATAAAATAAAAGCATTTTTTTTTCGCATTTTGCAAGCTCTGACAATTATTAATTCAAACGGCTCTATCTCCTAAACTATTACAGCTACAGCGCTGAAATTTGCACACGTAATATTATATATATTGGCCTTTAATCTGAGTCTTAAACGAAGTTTCTCCGAAAATCAGAACGAGCATGAGATGGAAATATTCTACAGTTACTAGGAAGAAATTGACTCTAATGGCGATACTTTTGCGATTTTCTTAAAAACTAAGTTTCTAATCGAAAAATGAATATCACCAGTGAATTTCCCATAAAATTTCGAGCTTGGTCCGTGGTTTTCAAAAAAAAATCCGTGCCATGTCTTAAATCGGACAACTTCGTCGATCTTTAAATGGCTCTATCTCCAAAACTATTAGAGCTAGAGCGCTGATATTTGAACACGGAATAATAAATATTTTTCACAAACTATATAACATATATGGATTCTACAGACACGCGTGTATTTCTAAATTCTTGTAGTGTAAGAAAAAGTCAAGTTTTTTATTTCCGGATGGGGAAAACTGGCCCCCCAGGAACCTTAAAATAAAAGCATTGTTTTTTCGCATTTTGCAAGCTCTGACAATTATTAATGCAAACGGCTCTATCTCCTAAACTATTACAGCTACAGCGCTGAAATTTGCACACGTAATATTATATATATTGGCCTTTAATCTGAGTCTTAAACGAAGTTTCTCCGAAAATCAGAACGAGCATGAGAAGGAAATATTCTACAGTTCCTAGGAAGAAATTGACTCTAATGGCGATACTTTTGCGATTTTCTTAAAAACTAAGTTTCTAATCGAAAAATGAATATCACCCGTGAATTCCCATAAAATTTCGAGCTTGGTCCGTGGTTTTCAAAAAAATCCGTGCCATGTCTTAAATCGGATAACTTCGTCGATCTTTAAATGGCTCAATCTCCTAAACTATTAGAGCTAGAGCGCTGAAATTTGCACACGGAATAATAAATATTTTTCACAAATTATATAACATATATGGATTCTACAGACACGCGTGTATTTCTAAATTCTTGTAGTGTAAGAAAAAGTTAAGTTTTTTATTTCCGGATGAGAAATCTGGCCTCCAGGAACCTTAAAATAAAAGCATTGTTTTTTCGCATTTTGCAAGCTCTGACAATTATTAATTAAAACGGCTCTATCTCCTAAACTATTACAGCTACAGCGCTGAAATTTGCACACGTAATTATATATATTGGCCTTTAATCTGAGTCTTAAACGAAGTTTCTCCGAAAATCAGAACGAGCATGAGATGGAAATATTCTACAGTTATTAGGAAGAAATTGGACTCTAATGGCGATACTTTTGCGATTTTCTTAAAAACTAAGTTCTAATCGAAAAATGAATATCACCAGTGAATTTCCCATACAATTCGAGCTTGTCCGTGGTTTTCAAAAATATCCGTGCCATGTCTTAAATCGGACAACTTCGTCAATATTTAAATGGCTCTATCTCCTAAACTTTAGAGCTAGAGCGCTGAAATTTGCACACGGAATAATAAATATTTTCACAAAACTATATAACATATATGGATTCTACAGACACGCGTGTATTTCTAAATTCTTGTAGTGTAAGAAAAAGTCAAGTTTTTTATTTCCGGATGAGAAATCTTGCCTCCAGGAACCTTAAAATAAAAGCATTGTTTTTTCGCATTTTGTAAGCTCTGACAATTATTAATTCAAACGGCTCTATCTCCTAAACTATTACAGCTACAGCGCTGAAATTTGCACACGTAATATTATATATATTGGCCTTTAATCTGAGTCTTAAACGAAGTTTCTCCGAAAATCAGAACGAGCATGAGATGGAAATATTCTACAGTTCCTAGGAAGAATTGACTCTAATGGCGATACTTTGCGATTTTCTTAAAACTAAGTTTCTAATCGAAAAATGAATATCACCCGTGAATTTCCCATAAAATTTCGAGCTTGGTCCGTGTTTTCAAAAAAATCCGTGCCATGTCTTAAATCGGAAAACTTCGTCAATCTTTAATGGCTCTATCTCCTAAACTATAGAGCTAGAGCGCTGAAATTTGCACACGGAATAATAAATATTTTCACGAACTATATAACATATATGGATTCTACAGACACGCGTGTATTTCTAAATTCTTGTAATGTAAGAAAAAGTCAAGTTTTTTATTTCCGATGAGAAATCTTGCCTCCAGGAACCTTAAAATAAAAGCATTTTTTTTTCGCATTTTGCAAGCTCTGACAATTATTAATTCAAACGGCTCTATCTCCTAAACTATTACAGCTACAGCGCTGAAATTTGCAAACGTAATATTATATATATTGGCCTTTAATCTGAGTCTTAAACGAAGTTTCTCCGAAAATCAGAACGAGCATGAGATGGAAATATTCTACAGTTACTAGGAAGAAATTGACTGTAATGGCGATACTTTTGCGATTTTCTTAAAAACTAAGTTTCAAATCGAAAAATGAATATCACCAGTGAATTTCCCATAAAATTTCGAGCTTGGTCCGTGGTTTTCAAAAAATCGTGCCATGTCTTAATCGGACAACTTCGTCGATCTTTAAATGGCTCTATCTCCTAAACTATTAGAGCTAGAGCGCTGAAATTTGCGCACGGAATAATAAATATTTTTCACAAACTATATAACATATATGGATTCTACAGACACGCGTGTATTTCTAAATTCTTGTAGTGTAAGAAAAAGTCAAGTTTTTTATTTCCGGGTAAGAAATCTGGCCTCCAGGAACCTTAAAATAAAAGCATTGTTTTTTCGCATTTTGCAAGCTCTGACAATTATTAATTAAAACGGCTCTATCTCCTAAACTATTACAGCTACAGCGCTGAAATTTGCCACACGTAATATTATATATATTGGCCTTTAATCTGCGTCTTAAACGAAGTTTCTCCGAAAATCAGAACGAGCATGAGATGGAAATATCTACAGTTCCTAGGAAGAAATTGACTCTAATGGCGATACTTTTGCGATTTTCTTAAAAACTAAGTTTCTAAATCGAAAAATGAATATTACCCGTGATTTCCCATAAAATTTCGAGCTTGGTCCGTGGTTTTCAAAAAAATCCGTGCCATGTCTTAAATCGGACAACTTCGTCGATCTTTAAATGGCTCTATCTCCTAAACTAATAGAGCTAGAGCGCTGAAATTTGCACCCGGAATAATAAATATTTTTCACAAACTATATAACATATATGGATTCTACAGACACGCGTGTATTTCTAATTCTTGTAGTGTAAGAAAGTCAAGTTTTTTATTTCCGGATGAGAAATCTGGCCTCCAGGAACCTTAAAATAAAAGCATGTTTTTTCGCATTTTGCAAGGCTCTGACAATTATTAATTCAAACGGCTCTATCTCCTAAACTATTACAGGCTACAGCGCTGAAATTTGCACACGTAATATTATATATATTGGCCTTTAATCTGAGTCTTAAACGAAGTTTCTCCGAAAATCAGAACGAGCATGAGATGGAAATATTCTACAGTTACTAGGAAGAAATTGACTGTAATGGCGATACTTTGCGATTTTCTTAAAAACTAAGTTTCTAATCGAAAAATGCATATCACCAGTGAATTTCCCATAAAATTTCGAGCTGGTCCGTGGTTTTCAAAAAAATCCGTGCCATGTCTTAAATCGACAACTTCGTCGATCTTTAAATGGCTCTATCTCCTAAACTATTAGAGCTAGAGCGCTGAAATTTGCACACGGAATAATAAATATTTTTCACAAACTATATAACATATATGGATTCTACAGAAACGCGTGTATTTCTAAATTCTTGTAGTGTAAGAAAAAGTCAAGTTTTTATTTCCGGATAAGAAATCTGGCCTCCAGGAACCTTAAAATAAAAGCATTGTTTTTTCGCATTTTGCAAGCTCTGACAATTATTAATTTAAACGGCTCTATCTCCTAAAACTATTACAGCTACAGCGCTGAAATTTGCACACGTAATATTATATATATGGCCTTTAATCTGAGTCTTAAACGAAGTTTCTCCGAAAATCAGAACGAGCATGAGAAGGAAATATTCTACAGTTCCTAGGAAGAAATTGACTCTAATGGCGATACTTTTGCGATTTTCTTAAAAACTAAGTTTCTAATCGAAAAATGATATCACCCGTGAATTTCCCATAAAATTTCGAGCTTGGTCCCGTGGTTTTCAAAAAAATCCGTGCCATGTCTAAATCGGATAACTTCGTCGATCTTTAAATGGCTCAATCTCCTAAACTATTAGAGCTAGAGCGCTGAAATTTGCACACGAATAATAAATATTTTTCACAAATTATATAACATATATGGATTCTACAGACACGCGTGTATTTCTAAATTCTTGTAGTGTAAGAAAAAGTCAAGTTTTTTATTTCCGGATGAGAAATCTGGCCCCCCCAGGAACCTTAAAATAAAAGCATTGTTTTTTCGCATTTTGCAAGCTCTGACAATTATTAATTAAAACGGCTCTATCTCCTAAACTATTACAGCTACAGCGCTGAAATTTGCACACGTAATATTATATTATTGGCCTTTAATCTGAGTCTTAAACGAAGTTTCTCCGAAAATCAGAACGAGCATGAGATGGAAATATTCTACAGTTATTAGGAAGAAATTGACTCTAATGGCGATACTTTTGCGATTTTCTTAAAAAACCTAAGTTTCTAATCGAAAATGAATATCACCAGTGAATTTCCCATACAATTTCGAGCTTGGTCCGTGGTTTTCAAAAATATCCGTGCCATGTCTTAAATCGGACAACTTCGTCAATATTTAAATGGCTCTATCTCCTAAACTTTTAGAGCTAGAGCGCTGAAATTTGCACACGGATAAGTAAATATTTTTCACAACTATATAACATATATGGATTCTACAGACACGCGTGTATTTCTAAATTCTTGTAGTGTAAGAAAAGTCAAGTTTTTTATTTCCGGATGAGAAATCTTGCCTCAGGAACCTTAAATAAAAGCATTGTTTTTTCGCATTTTGTAAGCTCTGACAATTATTAATTCAAACGGCTCTATCTCCTAAACTATTACAGCTACAGCGCTGAAATTTGCACACGTAATATATATATATTGGCCTTTAATCTGAGTCTTAAACGAAGTTTTCTCCGAAAATCAGAACGAGCATGAGATGGAAATATTCTACAGTTCCTAGGAAGAAATTGACTCTAATGGCGATACTTTTGCGATTTTCTTAAAAACTAAGTTTCTAATCGAAAAATGAATATCACCCGTGAATTTCCCATAAAATTTCGAGCTGGTCCGTGGTTTTCAAAAAAATCCGTGCCATGTCTTAAATCGGAAAACTTCGTCAATCTTTAAATGGCTCTATCTCCTAAACTATTAGAGCTAGAGCGCTGAAATTTGCACACGGGAATAATAAATATTTTCACGAACTATATAAACATATATGGATTCTACAGACACGCGTGTATTTCTAAATTCTTGTAATGTAAGAAAAAGTCAAGTTTTTTATTTCCGGATGAGAAATCTTGCCTCCAGGAACCTTAAAATAAAAGCATTTTTTTTTCGCATTTTGCAAGCTCTGACAATTATTAATTCAAACGGCTCTATCTCCTAAACTATTACAGCTACAGCGCTGAAATTTGCAAACGTAATATTATATATATTGGCCTTTAATCTGAGTCTTAAACGAAGTTTCTCCGAAAATCAGAACGAGCATGAGATGGAAATATTCTACAGTTACTAGGAAGAAATTGACTGTAATGGCGATACTTTGCGATTTTCTTAAAAACTAAGTTTCAGATCGAAAAATGAATATCACCAGTGAATTTCCCATAAAATTTCGAGCTTGGTCCGTGGTTTTCAAAAAAATCCGTGCCATGTCTTAAATCGGACAACTTCGTCGATCTTTAATGGCTCTATCTCCTAAACTATTAGAGCTAGAGCGCTGAAATTTGCGCACGGAATAATAAATATTTTTCACAAACTATATAACATATATGGATTCTACAGACACGCGTGTATTTCTAAATTCTTGTAGTGTAAGAAAAAGTCAAGTTTTTTATTTCCGGGTAAGAAATCTGGCCTCCAGGAACCTTAAAATAAAAGCATTGTTTTTTCGCATTTGCAAGCTCTGACAATTATTAATTAAAACGGCTCTATCTCCTAAACTATTACAGCTACAGCGCTGAAATTTGCACACGTAATATTATATATATTGGCCTTTAATCGCGTCTTAAACGAAGTTTCTCCGAAAATCAGAACGAGCATGAGATGGAAATATTCTACAGTTACTAGGAAGAAATTGACTGTAATGGCGATACTTTTGCGATTTCTTAAAAACTAAGTTTCTAATCGAAAAATGAATATCACCAGTGAATTTCCCATAAAATTTCGAGCTTGGTCCGTGGTTTTCAAAAAATCCGTGCCATGTCTTAAACGGACAACTTCGTCGATCTTTAAATGGCTCTATCTCCTAAACTATTAGAGCTAGAGCGCTGAAATTTGCACACGGGAATAATAAATATTTTTCACAAACTATATAACATATATGGATTCTACAGAAACGCGTGTATTTCTAAATTCTTGTAGTGTAAGAAAAAGTCAAGTTTTTTATTTCCGGATAAGAAATCTGGCCTCCAGGACCTTAAAATAAAAGCATTGTTTTTTCGCATTTTGCAAGCTCTGACAATTATTAATTTAAACGGCTCTATCTCCTAAACTATTACAGCTACAGCGCTGAAATTTGCACACGTAATATTATATATATTGGCTTTAATCTGAGTCTTAAACGAAGTTTCTCCGAAAATCAGAACGAGCATGAGAGGAAATATTCTACAGTTCCTAGGAAGAAATGGACTCTAATGGCGATACTTTGCGATTTTCTTAAAAACTAAGTTTCTAATCGAAAATGAATATCACCCGTGAATTTCCCATAAATTTCGAGCTTGGTCCGTGGTTTTCAAAAAAATCGTGCCATGTCTAAATCGGGATAACTTCGTCGATCTTTAAATGGCTCAATCTCCTAAACTATTAGAGCTAGAAGCGCTGAAATTTGCACACGGAATAATAAATATTTTTCACAAATTATATAACATATATGGATTCTACAGACACGCGTGTATTTCTAAATTCTTGTAGTGTAAGAAAAAGTCAAGTTTTTTATTTCCGGATGAGAATCTGGCCTCCAGGAACCTTAAAATAAAAGCATTGTTTTTTCGCATTTTGCAAGCTCTGACAATTATTAATTAAAACGGCTCTATCTCCTAAACTATTACAGCTACAGCGCTGAAATTTGCACACGTAATATTATATATATTGGCCTTTAATCTGAGTCTTAAACGAAGTTCTCCGATAAATCAGAACGAGCATGAGATGGAAATATTCTACAGTTATTAGGAAGAAATTGACTCTAATGGCGATACTTTTGCGATTTTCTAAAAACTAAGTTTCTAATCGAAAAATGAATATCACCAGTGAATTTCCCATACAATTTCGAGCTTGGTCCGTGGTTTTCAAAAATATCCGTGCCATGTCCTTAAATCGGACAACTTCGTCAATATTTAAATGGCTCTATCTCCTAAACTTTTAGAGCTAGAGCGCTGAAATTTGCACACGGAATAATAATATTTTTCACAAACTATATAACATATATGGATTCTACAGACACGCGTGTATTTCTAAATTCTTGTAGTGTAAGAAAAAGTCAAGTTTTTTATTTCCGGATGAGAAATCTTGCCTCCAGGAACCTTAAAATAAAAGCATTGTTTTTCGCATTTTGTAAGCTCTGACAATTATTAATTCAAAACGGCTCTATCTCCTAAACTATTACAGCTACAGCGCTGAAATTTGCACACGTAATATTATATATATTGGCCTTTAATCTGAGTCTTAAACGAAGTTTCTCCGAAAATCAGAACGAGCATGAGATGGAAATATTCTACAGTTCCTAGGAAGAAATTGACTCTAATGGCGATACTTTTGCGATTTTCTTAAAAACTAAGTTTCTAATCGAAAAATGAATATCACCCGTGAATTTCCCATAAAATTCGAGCTTGGTCCGTGGTTTTCAAAAAAATCCGTGCCATGTCTTAAATCGGAAAACTTCGTCAATCTTTAAATGGCTCTATCTCCTAAACTATTAGAGCTAGAGCGCTGAAATTTGCACACGGAATAATAAATATTTTTCACGAACTATATAACATATATGGATTCTACAGACACGCGTGTATTTCTAAATTCTTGTAATGTAAGAAAAAGTCAAGTTTTTTATTTCCGGATGAGAAATCTTGCCTCCAGGAACCTTAAAATAAAAGCATTTTTTTTTCGCATTTTGCAAGCTCTGACAATTATTAATTCAACGGCTCTATCTCCTAAACTATTACAGCTACAGCGCTGAAATTTGCAAACGTAATATTATATATATTGGCCTTTAATCTGAGTCTTAAACGAAGTTTCTCCGAAAATCAGAACGAGCATGAGATGGAAATATTCTACAGTTACTAGGAAGAAATTGACTGTAATGGCGATACTTTTGCGATTTCTTAAAAACTAAGTTTCAGATCGAAAAATGAATATCACCAGTGAATTTCCCCATAAAATTTCGAGCTTGGTCCGTGGTTTTCAAAAAAATCCGTGCCATGTCTTAAATCGGACAACTTCGTCGATCTTTAAATGGCTCTATCTCCTAAACTATTAGAGCTAGAGCGCTGAAATTTGCGCACGGAATAATAAATATTTTTCACAAACTATATAACATATATGGATTCTACAGACACGCGTGTATTTCTAAATTCTTGTAGTGTAAGAAAAAGTCAAGTTTTTTATTTCCGGGTAAGAAATCTGGCCTCCAGGAACCTAAAATAAAAGCATTGTTTTTTCGCATTTTGCAAGCTCTGACAATTATTAATTAAAACGGCTCTATCTCCTAAACTATTACAGCTACAGCGCTGAAATTTGCACACGTAATATTATATATATTGGCCTTTAATCTGCGTCTTAAACGAAGTTTCTCCGAAAATCAGAACGAGCATGAGATGGAAATATTCTAACAGTTCCTAGGAAGAAATTGACTCTAATGGCGATACTTTGCGATTTTCTTAAAAACTAAGTTTCTAATCGAAAATGAATATTACCCGTGAATTTCCCATAAAATTTCGAGCTTGGTCCGTGGTTTTCAAAAAAAATCCGTGCCATGTCTTAAATCGGACAACTTCGTCGATCTTTAAATGGCTCTATCTCCTAAACTATTAGAGCTAGAGCGCTGACATTTGCACACGGAATAATAAATATTTTTCACAAACTATATAACATATATGGATTCTACAGACACGCGTGTATTTCTAAATTCTTGTAGTGTAAGAAAAAGTCAAGTTTTTTATTTCCGGATGAGAAATCTGGCCTCCAGGAACCTTAAAATAAAAGCATTGTTTTTTCGCATTTTGCAAGCTCTGACAATTATTAATTCAAACGGCTCTATCCTCCTAAACTATTACAGCTACAGCGCTGAAATTTGCACACGTAATATTATATATATTGGCCTTTATCTGAGTCTTAAACGAAGTTTCTCCGAAAATCAGAACGAGCATGAGATGGAAATATTCTACAGTTACTAGGAAGAAATTGACCTGTAATGGCGATACTTTTGCGATTTTCTTAAAAACTAAGTTTCTAATCGAAAAATGAATATCACCAGTGAATTTCCCATAAAATTTCGAGCTTGGTCCGTGGTTTTCAAAAAAATCCGTGCCATGTCTTAAATCGGACAACTTCGTCGATCTTTAAATGGCTCTATCTCCTAAACTATTAGAGCTAGAGCGCTGAAATTTGCACACGGAATAATAAATATTTTTCACAAAATATATAACATATATGGATTCTACAGAACGCGTGTATTTCTAAATTCTTGTAGTGTAAGAAAAAGTCAAGTTTTTTATTTCCGGATAAGAAATCTGGCCTCCAGGAACCTTAAAATAAAAGCATTGTTTTTTCGCATTTTGCAAGCTCTGACAATTATTAATTTAAACGGCTCTATCTCCTAAACTATTACAGCTACAGCGCTGAAATTTGCACACGTAATATTATATATATATTGGCCTTTAATCTGAGTCTTAACGAAGTTTCTCCGAAAATCAGAACGAGCATGAGATGGAAATATTCTACAGTTACTAGGAAGAAATTGACTCTAATGGCGATACTTTGCGATTTTCTTAAAACTAAGTTTCTAATCGAAAATGAATATCACCAGTGAATTTCCCATAAAATTTCGAGCTTGGTCCGTGGTTTTCAAAAAAATCCGTGCCATGTCTTAAATCGGACAACTTCGTCGATCTTTAAATGGCTCTATCTCCAAAACTATTAGAGCTAGAGCGCTGATATTTGAACACGGAATAATAATATTTTTCACAAACTATATAACATATATGGATTCTACAGACACGCGTGTATTTCTAAATTCTTGTAGTGTAAGAAAAAGTCAAGTTTTTTATTTCCGGATGAGAAAACTGGCCCCCAGGAACTTAAAATAAAAGCATTGTTTTTTCGCATTTTGCAAGCTCTGACAATTATTAATTCAAACGGCTCTATCTCCTAAACTATTACAGCTACAGCGCTGAAATTTGCACACGTAATATTATATATATTGGCCTTTAATCTGAGTCTTAAACGAAGTTTCTCCGAAAATCAGAACGAGCTTGAGATGGAAATATTCTACAGTTCCTAGGAAGAAATTGACTCTAATGGCGATACTTTTGCGATTTTCTTAAAAACTAAGTTTTCTAATTCGAAAAATGAATCTCACCAGTGAATTTCCCATAAAATTTCGAGCTTGGTCCGTGGTTTTCAAAAAATCCGTGCCATGTCTTAAATCGGACAACTTCGTCGATCTTTAAATGGCTCTATCTCCTAAACTATTAGAGCTAGAGCGCTGAAATTTGCACACGGAATAATAATATTTTTTCACAAACTATATAACATATATGGATTCTACAGAAACGCGTGTATTTCTAAATTCTTGTAGTGTAAGAAAAAGTCAAGTTTTTTATTTCCGGATAAGAAATCTGGCCTCCAGGAACCTTAAAATAAAAGCATTGTTTTTCGCATTTTGCAAGCTCTGACAATTATTAATTTACACGGCTCTATCTCCTAAACTATTACAGCTACAGCGCTGAAATTTGCACACGTAATATATATATATTTGGCCTTTAATCTGAGTCTTAAACGAAGTTTCTCCGAAAATCAGAACGAGCATGAGAAGGAAATATTCTACAGTTCCTAGGAAGAAATGGACTCTAATGGCGATACTTTGCGATTTTCTAAAAACTAAGTTTCTAATCGAAAAATGAATATCACCCGTGAATTTCCCATAAAATTTCGAGCTTGGTCCGTGGTTTTCAAAAAAATCCGTGCCATGTCTTAAATCGGATAACTTCGTCGATCTTTAAATGGCTCAATCTCCTAAACTATTAGAGCTAGAGCGCTGAAATTTGCACACGGAATAATAAATATTTTTTCACAAATTATATAACATATATGGATTCTACAGACACGCGTGTATTTCTAAATTCTTGTAGTGTAAGAAAAGTCAAGTTTTTTATTTCCGGATGAGAATCTGGCCTCCAGGAACCTTAAAATAAAAGCATTGTTTTTCGCATTTTGCAAGCTCTGACAATTATTAATTAAAAACGGCTCTATCTCCTAAACTATTACAGCTACAGCGCTGAAATTTGCACACGTAATATTATATATATTGGCCTTTAATCTGAGTCTTAAACGAAGTTTCTCCGAAAATCAGAACGAGCATGAGATGGAAATATTCTACAGTTATTAGGAAGAAATTGACTCTAATGGCGATACTTTGCGATTTTCTTAAAAACTAAGTTTCTAATCGAAAAATGAATATCACCAGTGAATTTCCCATACAATTTCGAGCTTGGTCCGTGGTTTTCAAAAATATCCGTGCCATGTCTTAATCGGACAACTTCGTCAATATTTAAATGGCTCTATCTCCTAAACTTTTAGAGCTAGAGCGCTGAAATTTGCACACGGAATAATAAATATTTTTCACAAACTATATAACATATATGGATTCTACAGACACGCGTGTATTTCTAAATTCTTGTAGTGTAAGAAAAAGTCAAGTTTTTATTTCCGGATGAGAAATCTTGCCTCCAGGAACCTTAAAATAAAAGCATTGTTTTTTCGCATTTTGTAAGCTCTGACAATATTAATTCAAACGGCTCTATCTCCTAAACTATTACAGCTACAGCGCTGAAATTTGCACACGTAATATTATATATATTGGCCTTTAATCTGAGTCTTAAACGAAGTTTCTCCGAAATCAGAACGAGCATGAGATGGAAATATTCTACAGTTCCTAGGAAGAAATTGACTCTAATGGCGATACTTTTGCGATTTTCTTAAAAACCTAAGTTCTAATCGAAAATGAATATCACCCGTGAATTTCCCATAAAATTTCGAGCTTGGTCCGTGGTTTTCAAAAAAATCCGTGCCATGTCTTAAATCGGAAAACTTCGTCAATCTTTAAATGGCTCTATCTCCTAAACTATTAGAGCTAGAGCGCTGAAATTTGCACACGGAATAATAAATATTTTTCACGAACTATATAACATATATGGATTCTACAGACACGCGTGTATTTCTAAATTCTTGTAATGTAAGAAAAAGTCAAGTTTTTTATTTCCGGATGAGAAATCTTGCCTCCAGGAACCTTAAAATAAAAGCATTTTTTTTTTTCGCATTTTGCAAGCTCTGACAATTATTAATTCAAACGGCTCTATCTCCTAAACTATACAGCTACAGCGCTGAAATTTGCAAACGTAATATTATATATATTGGCCTTTAATCTGAGTCTTAAACGAAGTTTCTCCGAAAATCAGAACGAGCATGAGATGGAAATATCTACAGTTACTAGGAAGAAATTGACTGTAATGGCGATACTTTTGCGATTTTCTTAAAAACTAAGTTTCAGATCGAAAAATGAATATCACCAGTGAATTTCCCATAAAATTTCGAGCTGGTCCGTGGTTTTCAAAAAAATCCGTGCCATGTCTTAAATCGGACAACTTCGTCGATCTTTAAATGGCTCTATCTCCTAAACTATTAGAGCTAGAGCGCTGAAATTTGCGCACGGAATAATAAATATTTTCACAAACTATATAACATATATGGATTCTACAGACACGCGTGTATTTCTAAATTCTTGTAGTGTAAGAAAAAGTCAAGTTTTTTATTTCCCGGGTAAGAAATCTGGCCTCCAGGAACCTTAAAATAAAAGCATTGTTTTTTCGCATTTTGCAAGCTCTGACAATTATTAATTAAAACGGCTCTATCTCCTAAACTATTACAGCTACAGCGCTGAAATTTGCCACACGTAATATTATAATATTGGCCTTTAATCTGCGTCTTAAACGAGTTTCTCCGAAAATCAGAACGAGCATGAGATGGAAATATTCTACAGTTCCTAGGAAGAAATTGACTCTAATGGCGATACTTTTGCGATTTTCTTAAAACTAAGTTTCTAATCGAAAAATGAATATTACCCGTGAATTTCCCATAAAATTTCGAGCTTGGTCCGTGGTTTTCAAAAAAATCCGTGCCATGTCTTAAATCGGACAACTTCGTCGATCTTTAAATGGCTCTATCTCCTAAACTATTAGAGCTAGAGCGCTGAAATTTGCACACGGAATAATAAATATTTTTCACAAACTATATAACATATATGGATTCTACCAGACACGCGTGTATTTCTAAATTCTTGTAGTGTAAGAAAAAGTCAAGTTTTTTATTTCCGGATGAGAAATCTGGCCTCCAGGAACCTTAAAATAAAAGCATTGTTTTTTCGCATTTTGCAAGCTCTGACAATTATTAATTCAAACGGCTCTATCTCCTAAACTATTACAGCTACAGCGCTGAAATTTGCACACGTAATATTAATATATTGCCTTTAATCTGAGTCTTAAACGAAGTTTCTCCGAAAATCAGAACGAGCATGAGATGGAAATATTCTACAGTTACTAGGAAGAAATTGACTGTAATGGCGATACTTTTGCGATTTCTTAAAAACTAAGTTTCTAATCGAAAAATGAATATCACCAGTGAATTCCCATAAAATTTCGAGCTTGGTCCGTGGTTTTCAAAAAATCCGTGCCATGTCTTAAATCGGACAACTTCGTCGATCTTTAAATGGCTCTATCTCCCTAAACTATTAGAGCTAGAGCGCTGAAATTTGCACACGGAATAATAAATATTTTTCACAAAATATATACATATATGGATTCTACAGAAACGCGTGTATTTCTAAATTCTTGTAGTGTAAGAAAAAGTCAAGTTTTTTATTTCCGGATAAGAAATCTGGCCTCCAGGAACCTTAAAATAAAAGCATTGTTTTTTCGCATTTTGCAAGCTCTGACAATTATTAATTTAAACGGCTCTATCTCCTAAACTATTACAGCTACAGCGCTGAAATTTGCACACGTAATATTATATATATATTGGCCTTTAATCTGAGTCTTAAACGAAGTTTCTCCGAAATCAGACGAGCATGAGATGGAAATATTCTACAGTTACTAGGAAGAAATTGACTCTAATGGCGATACTTTTGCGATTTTCTTAAAAACTAAGTTTCTAATCGAAAAATGAATATCACCAGTGAATTTCCCATAAAATTTCGAGCTTGGTCCGTGGTTTTTCAAAAAAATCCGTGCCATGTCTTAAATCGGACACTTCGTCGATCTTTAAATGGCTCTATCTCCAAAACTATTAGAGCTAGAGCGCTGATATTTGAACACGGAATAATAAATATTTTTCACACAAACTATATAACATATATGGATTCTACAGACACGCGTGTATTTCTAAATTCTTGTAGTGTAAGAAAAAGTCAAGTTTTTTATTTCGGATGAGAAAACTGGCCCCCAGGAACCTTAAAATAAAAGCATTGTTTTTTCGCATTTTGCAAGCTCTGACAATTATTAATTCAAACGGCTCTATCTCCTAAACTATTACAGCTACAGCGCTGAAATTTGCACACGTAATATTATATATATTGGCCTTTAATCTGAGTCTTAAACGAAGTTTCACCGAAAATCAGAACGAGCATGAGATGGAAATATTCTACAGTTCCTAGGAAGAATTGACTCTAATGGCGATACTTTTGCGATTTTCTTAAAAAACTAAGTTTCTAATCGAAAAATGAATATCACCCGTGAATTTCCCATAAAATTTCGAGCTTGGTCCGTGGTTTTCAAAAAAATCCGTGCCATGTCTTAAATCGGACAACTTCGTCGATCTTTAAATGGCTCTATCTCCTAAACTATTAGAGCTAGAGCGCTGAAATTTGCACACGGAATAATAAATATTTTTCACAAACAATATAACATATATGGATTCTACAGACACGCGTGTATTCTAAATTCTTGTAGTGTAAGAAAAAGTCAAGTTTTTTATTTCCGGATGAGAAAACTGGGCCCCCAGGAACCTTAAAATAAAAGCATTGTTTTTTCGCATTTTGCAAGCTCTGACAATTATTAATTCAAACGGCTCTATCTCCTAAACTATTACAGCTACAGCGCTGAAATTTGCAAACGTAATATTATATATATTGGCCTTTAATCTGAGTCTTAAACGAAGTTTCTCCGAAAATCAGAACGAGCATGAGATGGAAATATTCTACAGTTACTAGGAAGAAATTGACTGTAATGGCGATACTTTTGCGATTTTCTTAAAAACTAAGTTTCTAATCGAAAATGAATATCACCCGTGAATTTCCCATAAAATTTCGAGCTTGGTCCGTGGTTTTCAAAAAAATCCGTGCCATGTCTTAAATCGGACAACTTCGTCGATCTTTAAATGGCTCTATCTCCTAAACTATTAGAGCTAGAGCGCTGAAATTTGCACACGGAATAATAAATATTTTTCACAAACTATATAACATATATGGATTCTACAGGACACGCGTGTATTTCTAAATTCTTGTAGTGTAAGAAAAAGTCAAGTTTTTTATTTCCGGATGAGAAATCTGGCCTCCAGGAACCTTAAAATAAAAGCATTGTTTTTTCGCATTTTGCAAGCTCTGACAATTATTAATTAAAACGGCTCTATCTCCTAAACTATTACAGCTACAGCGCTGAAATTTGCACACGTAATATTATATATATGGCCTTTAATCTGAGTCTTAAACGAAGTTTCTCCGAAAATCAGAACGAGCATGAGATGGAAATATTCTACAGTTACTAGGAAGAAATTGACTGTAATGGCGATACTTTTGCAATTTTCTTAAAAACTAAGTTTCTAATCGAAAAATGAATATCACCAGTGAATTTCCCATAAAATTTCGAGCTTGGTCCGTGGTTTTCAAAAAAATCCGTGCCATGTCTTAAATCGGACAACTTCGTCGATCTTTAAATGGCTCTATCTCCTAAACTATTAGAGCTAGAGCCGCTGAAATTTGCACACGGAATAATAAATATTTTTCACAAACTATATAACATTATGGGATTCTACAGACACACGTGTATTTCTAAATTCTTGTAGTGTAAGAAAAAAGTCAAGTTTTTTATTTCCGGATGAGAAATCTGGCCTCCAGGAACCTTAAAATAAAAGCATATTTTTTTCGCATTTTGCAAGCTCTGACAATTATTAATTCAAACGGCTCTATCTCCTAAACTATTACAGCTACAGCGCTGAAATTTGCACACGTAATATTATATATATTGGCCTTTAATCTGAGTCTTAAACGAAGTTTTCTCCGAAAATCAGAACGAGCATGAGATGGAAATATTCTACAGTTCCTAGGAAGAAATTGACTGTAATGGCGATACTTTTGCGATTTCTTAAAAACTAAGTTTCTAATCGAAAAATGAATATCACCAGTGAATTTCCCATAAAATTTCGAGCTTGGTCCGTGGTTTTCAAAAAAATCCGTGCCATGTCCTTAAATCGGACAACTTCGTCGATCTTTAAATGGCTCTATCTCCTAAACTATTAGAGCTAGAGCGCTGAAATTTGCACACGGAATAATAAATATTTTTCACAAACTATATAACATATATGGATTCTACAGACACACGTGTATTTCTAAATTCTTGTAGTGTAAGAAAAAGTCAAGTTTTTTATTTCCGGATGAGAAAACTGGCCCCAGGAACCTTAAAATAAAAGCATTGTTTTTTCGCATTTTGCAAGCTCTGACAATTATTAATTCAAACGGCTCTATCTCCTAAACTATTACAGCTACAGCGCTGAAATTTGCACACGTAATATTATATATATTGGCCTTTAATCTGAGTCTTAAACGAAGTTTCACCGAAAATCAGAACGAGCATGAGATGGAAATATTCTACAGTTCCTAGGAAGAAATTGACTCTAATGGCGATACTTTTGCGATTTTCTTAAAAACTAAGTTTCTAATCGAAAAATGAATATCACCCGTGAATTTCCCATAAAATTTCGAGCTTGGTCCGTGGTTTTCAAAAAAATCCGTGCCATGTCTTAAATCGGACAACTTCGTCGATCTTTAAATGGCTCTATCTCCTAAACTATTAGAGCTAGAGCGCTGAAATTTGCACACGGAATAATAAATATTTTTCACAAACAATATAACATATATGGATTCTACAGACACGCGTGTATTTCTAAATTCTTGTAGTGTAAGAAAAAGTCAAGTTTTTTATTTCCGGATGAGAAAACTGGCCCCCAGGAACCTTAAATAAAAGCATTGTTTTTTCCGCATTTTGCAAGCTCTGACAATTATTAATTCAAACGGCTCTATCTCCTAAACTATTACAGCTACAGCGCTGAAATTTGCAAACGTAATATTATATATATTGGCCTTAATCTGAGTCTTAAACGAAGTTTCTCCGAAAATCAGAACGAGCATGAGATGGGAAATATTCTACAGTTACTAGGAAGAAATTGACTGTAATGGCGATACTTTTGCGATTTTCTTAAAAACTAAGTTTCTAATCGAAAAATGAATATCACCCCGTGAATTTCCCATAAAATTTCGAGCTTGGTCCGTGGTTTTCAAAAAAATCCGTGCCATGTCTTAAATCGGACAACTTCGTCGATCTTTAAATGGCTCTATCTCCTAAACTATTAGAGCTAGAGCGCTGAAATTTGCACACGGAATAATAAATATTTTTCACAAACTATATAACATATATGGACTCTACAGACACGCGTGTATTTCTAAATTCTTGTAGTGTAAGAAAAAGTCAAGTTTTTTATTTCCGGATGAGAAATTCTGGCCTCCAGGAACATTAAAATAAATGCATTGTTTTTTCGCATTTTGCAAGCTCTGACAATTATTAATTCAACGGCTCTATCTCCTAAACTATTACAGCTACAGCGCTGAAATTTGCACACGTAATATTATATATATTGGCCTTTAATCTGAGTCTTAAACGAAGTTTCTCCCGAAAATCAGAACGAGCATGAGATGGAAATATTCTACAGTTACTAGAAGAAATCGACTGTAATGGCGATACTTTTGCGATTTTCTTAAAAACTATGCTTCTAATCGAAATATGAATATCACCAGTGAATTTCCATAAAATTTCGAGCTTGGTCCGTGGTTTTCAAAAAAATTCGTGCCATGTCTTAAATCGGACAACTTCGTCGATCTTTAAATGGCTCTATCTCCTAAACTATTAGAGCTAGAGCGCTGAAATTTGCACACGGAATAATAAATATTTTTCACAACCTATATAACATATATGGATTCTACAGACACGCGTGTATTTCTAAATTCTTGTAGTGTAAGAAAAAGTCAAGTTTTTTATTTCCGGATGAGAAATCTGGCCTCCAGGAACCTTAAAATAAAAGCATTGTTTTTTCGCATTTTGCAAGCTCTGACAATTATTAATTCAAACGGCTCTATCTCCTAAACTATTACAGCTACAGCGCTGAAATTTGCACACGTAATATTATATATATTGGCCTTTAATCTGAGTCTTAACGAAGTTTCTCCGAAATCAGAACGAGCATGAGATGGAAATATTCTACAGTTACTAGGAAGAAATTGACTGTAATGGCGATACTTTGCGATTTTCTTAAAAACTAAGTTTCTAATCGAAAAATGAATATCACTAGTGAATTTCCCATAAAATTTCGAGCTTGGTCCGTGGTTTTCAAAAAAAATCCGTGCCATGTCTTAAATCGGACAACTTCGTCGATCTTTAAATGGCTCTATCTCCTAAACTATTAGAGCTAGAGCGCTGATATTTGAACACGGAATAATAAATATTTTTCACAAACTATATAACATATATGGATTCTACAGACACGCGTGTATTTCTAAATTCTTGTAGTGTAAGAAAAAGTCAAGTTTTTTATTTCCGGAAGAGAAAACTGGCCCCCAGGAACCTTAAAATAAAAGCATTGTTTTTTCGCATTTTGCAAGCTCTGACAATTATTAATTCAAACGGCTCTATCTCGTAAACTATTACAGCTACAGCGCTGAAATTTGCACACGTAATATTATATATATTGGCCTTTAATCTGAGTCTTAACGAAGTTTCTCCGAAAATTCAGAACGAGCATGAGATGGAAATATTCTACAGTTCCTAGGAAGAAATTGACTGTAATGGCGATACTTTTGCGATTTCTTAAAAACTAAGTTTCTAATCGAAAATGAATATCACCGCTGAATTTCCCATAAAATTTCGAGCTTGGTCCGTGGTTTTCAAAAAATCCGTGCCCATGTCTTAAATCGGACAACTTCGTCGATCTTTAAATGGCTCTATCTCCTAAACTATTAGAGCTAGAGCGCTGAAATTTGCACACGGAATAATAAATATTTTTCACAAACTATATAACATATATGGACTCTACAGACACGCGTGTATTTCTAAATTCTTGTAGTGTAAGAAAAGTCAAGTTTTTTATTTCGGATGAGAAATCTGGCCTCCAGGAACCTTAAAATAAAAGCATTGTTTTTTCGCATTTTGCAAGCTCTGACAATTATAATTCAAACGGCTCTATCTCCTAAACTATTACAGCTACAGCGCTGAAATTTGCACACGTAATATTATATATATTGGCCTTTAATCTGAGTCTTAAACGAAGTTTCTCCGAAAATCAGAACGAGCATGAGATGGAAATATTCTACAGTTACTAGGAAGAAATTGACTGTAATGGCGATACTTTTGCGATTTTCTTAAAACTAAGTTTCTAATCGAAAAATGAATATCACCAGTGAATTTCCCATAAAATTTCGAGCTTGGCGTGGTTTTCAAAAAAATCCGTGCCATGTCTTAAATCGGACAACTTCGTCGATCTTTAAATGGCTCTATCTCCTAAACTATTAAAGCTAGAGCGCTGAAATTTGCACACGGAATAATAAATATTTTTCACAAACTATATTACATATATGGATTCTACAGACACGCGTGTATTTCTAAATTCTTGTAGTGTAAGAAAAAGTCAAGTTTTTTATTTCCGGATGTGAAATCTGGCCCCCAGGAACCTTAAAATAAAAGCATTGTTTTTTCGCATTTTGCAAGCTCTGACAATTATTAATTCAAACGGCTCTATCTCCTAAACTATTACAGCTACAGCGCTGAAATTTGCACACGTAATATTATATATATTGGCCTTTAATCTGAGTCTTAAACGAAGTTTCTCCGAAAATCAGAACGAGCATGAGATGGAAATATTCTACAGTTCCTAGGAAGAAATTGACTCTAATGGCGATACTTTTGCGATTTTCTTAAAAACTAAGTTTCTAATCGAAAAATGAATATCACCCGTGAATTTCCCATAAAATTTCGAGCTTGGTCCGTGGTTTTCAAAAAAATCCGTGCCATGTCTTAAATCGGACAACTTCGTCGATCTTTAAATGGCTCTATCTCCTAAACTATTAGAGCTAGAGCGCTGAAATTTGCACACGGAATAATAAATATTTTTCACAAACTATATAACATATATGGACTCTACAGACACGCGTGTATTTCTAAATTCTTGTAGTGTAAGAAAAAGTCAAGTTTTTATTTCCGGATGAGAAATCTGGCCTCCAGGAACCTTAAAATAAAAGCATTGTTTTTTCCCATTTTG
>JAZDUA010000302.1:0-380000 GCA_038098605.1 Gryllus longicercus | reverse complement strand
ATATGGAGGCTGCCACGCAGTTTTAATATCGTATGAGCTCCATACTTCATTAAATAAATATAACATGTTTTCTTGGATTGTAATAGAATTTGTGATGACATCGGCTACACAATGGCAATGTGAATTCTTTTTAAATTTTTTTCTCATTTCTTACGTTTCTACTGGTATATTTGAATTATTTTAATCAACTCTAGATGTAAAATATTTGCGGCTGGCTGTTTGAAAGTAACTAATCTTCTTTTTTTTATTTTATAGAATTAACAATACTTTAGGTTTATAAAATATGTCAGAAACTTTCTTTTCCTAAGTAAGAAAATACATACATGTCTTCAATCACTCTCTACTAATTGAACATTTATAACGATGAGTAAATATGACATTTTAATATATATGGAACCCTTTATCCATTTAATTTTTGAACATGGAATATTTAACATGCTTTTAAAGGGAAAACACGAGTGATGAATTATTCAGACACGCAAAATAAAAATATGATGATCAAATCCATAAAAAGAATACCAACGTTTTGTGGGATATTAATCGTACCATAACACAGCCAAATGTTACTTTATTAGTAATGCAATTTCTTAACAGATTATCAATACACATTAATAATATAGGCTTTGAAAGCCTACGTCACACACATGATAATACGGCCAAGAGATGACGACGCGTCACATTATACTAAATATTCTCTGCGTTTGAAGTATTTATGAAGATGTTTTTAAATATTTTATTTGTGGCAGTGAAACAAAGACTGAAATTATGAATCTACAGAAATGTATGTAAGTCCCATTAAGAATTCTAAATGATTACATAGTCTGAGATTGTGTATCCAAATAGTATTATTATTATTGTAGTTGTTGTTATTATTTTTATTTTCAATCTCGAAACATATTTTGCACCGAAGTGCATGTAATGTTCTTTTGACATACGGAAATGTGCGGGAGTTACATTATTCAAACAGCAATTTTCTTTTGCTTAGGAAGTGTCACATTCAACCCATTAAAATACTTATAATGTAATCAAATTTATAAAAGAGCCTGTAATAAGGTGGTGACAAACTTACGAGCAGCGTTGTAGACAAGCCTTTTCAAACAGTTTATTTTCTAAATCCGCGAAGGATCGCGTAGTGGAATTTGAATCTCCGAGCCTTTCTCTCATCTACAGTTTTGTTTGAGACTGTTGTAACTCTTGTGATTTTCAGTACCTTTCCTCTAATATTGAATCTGCAAAATCCTTTACTTATCACAGTATTGCAGGCTGTCTTTCCATTCACATAAATGAGTTTTATCTCTCGGATGTTTCTGAAGTCCAAAAGCTGCTGCACGCCCTTCTTACGCGAGACCCGGGTTGACAAGCAGAGCTGACTGCGTCGACATCACCCACGTAGTCTTTGTGATAACTTCCATTTCCTGTTGCATAATTCAAGTGGGACATTACACATTTAGTTGGATAATGCATTACTGATACATTAAGAAATAGTCAGAAATAAGAATCGCAGGCAAAAATGTGCGTTATATTTACTTATTACTATACGCCTATCGAACCAGTGTATTCTGAGATGAATAGTAACAGGATTTCCACGGGAGTCGTATCTAAAATAGCAGAATATTTGCATTCAGAACAAACACAAGAATTAGAAGTACCACGAAAGAAAACTCATCAGAAAATATGTGAAATTTATCTAAGAAATTAGGACCGCAAAGCATTCCGTTAACGTGAAAAGTTCAACGTGAATGTGAAAAATCTCATTCATTGTTTGTTTGTTCGTAAAGATTATGTAAAACTTAATAAATGAACTTTACACGTACATTCGCAAATTAATAAATCTCTTTTGCGAGAAAGAAAAAGTGAGTTTATGAACAAACATTTTTGATGAATTTTATAAATTTATATTCATAATTTTAAATAAAAAAAGGACTCTTTAAACGACGTCAAAAAATTCAGCAAACATAAAAAGTTCCTAATTATATTAATTCATTATTATTATTATTATTATTATTATTATTATTATTATTATTAATCCATTAATACAAGTCTCTAGACAACAAACATTTTTCTTCGGTCAAGTTTCTCGCAGGCAACTAGTAAAGTCCGTAGGTAAAACCCGATATATCCCGGGTTAATTGAACCACCCCAGCTGCCCATTGTCATAGGTACTTTGTAGAAGTATTCAGCAAAAGTATTCGCCTTGAAGCTTCTGCACAGACGTGTCCACGAACGTTATAGCCGCAGCATACACTCCTCTGGAGCTCAACAACACACATCCCACGTCTTACGTTGAAGGTCTGCGCAGTATCGCGTGAGATGACGCCCTATGTGTCCAGCCGCCCCACCGCCGCTCTCACTGTCACCCTTACCACTCCTCCATCACCCCCGCCTGCGACATTAACCTCGCTGCCCCCTCTCCCATCACCGTCACCACCACCGCCAACACCGCCGTCACCATAGCCGTTCACCGTCACCGCCAACCCGTCCCCATCCGTGCCTTCACCACCATTTCCTCCCTCCCCGTCTTCGTCCCCGTTCCCACCCCATTCCGTCTCTTGCCCCCCCCCCCCTCACCTCCACCACCGTTCCCCCGGCCGGGGCGTCGCTTGGTGCCGCGCCGTCAGCCCCTGTGCACGCGAGATATGCAACCCCACAAGCCGCCCATAAGACCGCCCCGCCCCTCCCCTCCCACCCGCCCGCGCAACAAGGAGACCAGGTCAGCGAGGGGACTGCATATCAGGCCGGCTAACTCCGCCACATCCGTGAGTACACAACGAGATCCTCCAGCCGCCGCAGCAGCTGAAGTAGTCATCCCCCACCCCTACCGCCTCTCGCAGTTGCGCGTCCCTCTGCGCAGCTGGCTCCGTTTGCACTGTCCGCTCTCTCGCTGCCCGTCCCTCCCAGCCCCCCGACGCTGTTCATCCCGTCCTCGTGCACACTAATCCCTTTCATCCTCGCGGGATGAAATTATTCTCCCTGCGATAGACTTATTCCGTAACCCACTATCGGGCGACCTGCCGTTGTCGGCCAAATGAACCGTGCCTGTCCAAATCATTATCTTTATAAAAAACATTGTCTTCTTTTGATTAATCCCTTCAGCCCTTTCTAAAACCGTTTCTCCTCAATTACTCTCTGCTGTCAATTTACTGTTCCCTCTCGGTGTATTCAACTTCTCGATGTACCACACTAAATTAACGCTCGTCATCCAATTCATACTCTGCGTACAATCCATCATTTCTATCTCGTTCCATTCTTCAGAACAAATTTCCATTCTTACTCAATCAATTCTCCACATCCCATCTAAGATTTTTGTTTTATCACCCCACCAAATCCTCGCCATTCTGTCCACTCTGATCGTGAGAGGTGGCTCAGTGCATCAACTGATGTCAATGCAGTGCCTCTGACTAGGAGGTCCTAGGATTGAGTCTTAACGGTAGCAAGATTTTCTACCCTAGCTTGTCAGCTAGGTCGACTTCAGTCGCTGTCTAGAGGAGAATTCTAGCGGCCGGCTGCTCTGATCGGTAGATTTCCATCAACACCAGGCGAATGCCGGAGCAAAAACCTAAAAAACAGGTCACGGACCGAGCACGATCTTTCCGTTCTCTTCTTTGTCCTATCCTCACCCCCTCCCTCACACTTACTCTAACATGCACTTCACTACCGATCGGGAACTTGGAGCTTCTCCCGGCTGGGGCGGTGCCAATCTGGTGGGAAATAACTGGCTTAGAGGAAAACCCCGCTAGCCGACGGTATGTCGGCGCCGTATCTCGCCATCCAGCGAAAGAAATCACCGCCAACTCCCGAGGAAAGAAACACGCACTATACTTACGAGGCTAATGACCTCTGTACTTGACGCTCCCGGAATCACTAACAACCAACCAGCCTGTCCACTCCAAATCTTCCTTTGCTCTAATTTGCCTCCGGGCCTTCGCAAATACCTCTGCCTCTACCGTACCCATTCGCTCCAACCTACATTCCAGCGTCCCGCCGCCGGCAGCCCCTTGCCTTCTCCCCCCCCCCCCCGGGTCGTCGAGCGGCATTCACGCAGAGCCGTCGCCGCGCGCGCCTCCGTTATCTGCGCGCTCGCGTCGCCCGTCCACTCGCTCTGCGCCGCTTCCTTCGCCCGCTTCGCTCGCGCTGCCGCTGGCGGCCGTCTGGCGCGCTCACGGCGCCCAGGCGTTAATATGTATGAAGGCCCCCCGCCACGCCTCACCCCACCCCGCCCTCGCCGGGGTCCCCAGATGCTAACAATCTGGCCGGTCCACCGCGATAAGAGGCTGACTGGAATACTTAAACACAGAACGCGTTGCAGTATTTCGGCGCGGCTGAAGAGGCAGTGCCGCGGGAACGAAGAGGCCCCGGGAAAACTTTTAACAATAACGCACCTCGCTCCCGCCCACGCTACCTGCGCCGGACGGATAACTTTCCGCGTGAGTGTTTTTGCGACGGCGAGAGCCAGCCCCCGGGTGACGCCGAGGGGCGCGGGGAGAGCGATGAGCGGCGGAGTGAGGGGGAAGACGCAGGGGTGGGCAAACAGAGGCGACGAGCGATGCGGGAGACTGCGTCGTCGATAGGCTTTGCAAACGGGGCCTGAAGTGGCAGAAGACTGGGCAGAGCACGGACGAACTGAAGTGGACGTTGAGCACGGTGGATGAGTATTTTCATAACAAAGAAAACAGGAGAAGTAAAATGCCTTTCTGGGTAAAGTACGTAAGAAAAACGGTAAAATTCAACAAACAGTGTAGCAGAAGATAAATATTTTAATAAATTATTACGTTTATGCTTCTAGAACAAATATACATCGGAGATGTTAGTACATATTAGTATAATAGAATGGACAATCGATAAATAATACAAGGATGAGTTATACTAACAGGATCGTTAATAATGTATGAAACTTCCTTTGTCCTGAAACACTGAAGTCGTGAATAAAGAATGTAAATAAGTTAATTGTATTACTTTATTAACACTAAAATACTCTTCCATCTTTTCGACAGCGTGACATTTATCAGGACATTTCAAGTTTCCAATATTTGCAAACAAAACCGTTCGAGTTTCAAATCATCTTTCCAAACAAAAATATGTATTTAGTATAGTTCGTACGTTTTAAAACTTCTTAGAGCAATGTTGGTTTTCAAGTGATATGTTTTCAATTTAAATAGATATATTTGTTCACGTGATAAATATTTTTATTACATTTATTGAACTGTCTATAGCGGTATTTAGTTGAAAATATTGCGCGGAAATTTTCTTCACAGGTTCCTCGAGAATATATCTAGTCGAGAATGGCATCACTACTTGAGAATATATTCTTGAGTGGGGACAGAAGACAAAAATATATTCACTGGAGGACGGAAATCCCGTAAAAACCGACGTTGTGGCAGATACAGAGGAAGATAAGCAGAGTGCATTCAGAGACGATGCAACTGGAGGGACAGGAAGCGAGAGACGGAAACCGGGAAGGAAGATGCAAAAACAGGGGGGTCAGCAATGGACACGCTCTTTTACAAATCAGAATGTACTACACTGGAGTGTCAATTTGGCGGGGAAGGTTCAACGACGAACAAACCTGCCTTCAGGGATGCCGCAGAAAACACGGGAGAATCGACAAGGAGACAAACGACATGAACTAGATTGGAACATGGATATGGAATTGATCGAGAGACAACAGTCTCCGTTTGAACCTCAGGGAATACTACAATAGGATGGAGAGGATGTCTCACACAAGGATAAACCTTGAATAAAACACGCACGTGCATAATAAAAAAAGTAGGCAAAGAAACGGTGAGTCGAATGCAAATTAGGCGCGAATATTGAAAAAACCGAACTATATTCGAGGGAAGAAAAAGAAAAACTGAAAAGTCTGTAAGACAGTAGGTAAAATGAACCCAAAGGTATCTCAGAACTGTCTTTAACTGCAGAATAGATTGGGAAGCACTGATTACAAATACGACAGGACAAGACAGATGTAGACGACGAGGGCAGCGACGAGGGAAGTAACGAGGGTGATGACGATGGTGGCGACGAAGGACGTGACAAGGACGGTGACGAGGGAAATGATGCGGATGGCGACGAGGGAGATAATGAGGACGGCAACGAGAGATGTGAGGAAGGCGGCGACGAGGGATGTGACAAGCAAGATGACGAGGGACGTGACGAGAGATATGACGGCGAAGGCGACGAGGGCGGTGACGGGGGAGGTAACAAGGACCGCAACTAGAGATGTAACGAAGGCAGCCACGAGGGAGCTGACGAGGAAGGTGACGCGGACTGCGACAAAGGACATCACAGGGATGGCGACGAGGGTGGTGACGAGGGAGTAGCGAGGGCGACGACGAAAACTGTCAGGGCAGAGGCAGGAGGGGCAGCGGCGGCGGCAGGGAGCCCTGGGATGTAGAAGAGTGAAGGGGGAGGGGGAGGGGTGGAGCCGTACCGTGAGACCACAGCATTGAGTTCGCCGGCGGGGGTTATAGCTTATACTCGGCCGAAAATACAGCCGCAGATAAGAGAAGGCTATTTACGTGGCCTATTCAGTTCCGAGATGGAAGATGGGAGTCGACGAAAGAAACCTATAAGTAGATTCTCCCGAGGGCCATGTCGATCCGCCGAGATGGGAGCGGACGCCGTTAGTTGAGTCGTAGTGGGCAAATTACGTCCAACTAGAAGATTAAACTGCTTGTAAAATTGGCTATTCAACGTTTCTCAGTTGAATTACTGCCAGAGCTTGGAGTTTCCCGTTCTTCTCTTATTAGTCAATATAAACCTGTCGATACTAACGGCAGTTTTTTATAGAGTTACATTAGCCTTGTGGTAATGTTATGTTGTTAAAGTGCAATTAGTGATTTCTTGGTTGTGATTTTTTAAAACAATATTGTACTTTAATTTTCAAGTCGACATTTCAGCCTCAAATTATGACAATGAAACCCAAAGAACTAGAATAATATGGACTAAAATTGAAATAAAACAGAAATAAACGAAGGGTTTGTCTTGAAGTTCTGGAAATTACCAGAATTTTGGTGCACGAAAATTATGTGTGGTGGAAAATGGTGTATGAAATGTGTGGTCAACAAGGCAATATAAAAACATTACATTGAATGTTAATTATTACCTTTAAATAAAATTTAGTAAATAACGCAGATACTTATATCTTAGTCAAATAGAAAAATAATCACTTTTAATTGATCAAAATATGTGAAGTCGTAGGCTTCCGCGGCCAGAGTCATGTGGGTGATCTGGGCTGTCCACGTGACGCCGCGTCGAAGGCTGAGTTGCCGACGTTTCGACCATCCTGTCGTGGTCTTCCTCATGGCTGGTATGATCATACCAGTATATCATACCAGCCCTGAGGAAGACCACGACAGGATGGTCGAAACGTCGGCAACTCAGCCTTCGACACGGCGTCACCCGGACAGCCCAGATCACCCACAGATCAAAATATGTGTTTCCAAACAGTTGATATAGTAATGACGAAATAACGAACAACATGCATTTTCATCCATTTGTCTGAAAATAAAGTTATTTTCAGAGAGTTTCGGTGACTAACGAGTGTGTATGAGAGTGAGAGAGAGAATGAAAGAGAGAGAGAAAGAGAGAGGAAGAAAGAGAGAGAGAAAGAAAGAGATAGAGAGAAAGGGGAAGGGAAGGAGAGTAGACAGTGGGGGAGATATGTAAGACCTTTGGAATTATTTTTGATAGAAATTTGGCTGTCATTATTTCATTTGGTGTTTCTACCTTTTCGAGAAATAAGAAACAAAAGTGGTATTGTAAAGGAAATAATCTCCACAAAAGTTTTAATAATTTTATTAACAATTTTCCAAAGTTAACTTTCGGAAAACACTTTTCCCATCCTCAGTGGATCTCTAGCAAAATGGGGAAATGAAACATTAATATAAGTTGAACACAAAACGGGGGGGGGGGGTGTACAGTGAAATTTAGTGGAAAAACAAATAATATCATATAAATACAAATAGAAAGTACTTACTGCTCAAGCAACGTGGATCTCCCATGAATGTTCACAAATGGTCAAAAAATATATAAAGTGGCAAAACATGCTGGTTGCAGCTAGGTGGCAGCCATCTTTTGGAATGAGAGAAAAGGAAGCCTAACAATGAAGGGAAAGGAAGTGGGGGAAGAAGAGAAGAAAGTGTAGTCATAAAAAGACTACTCAAAAGAATAATTAGGGGATAGTTAATAAAATACAAAGTAGTAGTTATACATAATTAATAAATAACAAATACATAGTTAATAAAACATTCCTTGATTAAAAGCAGTCCCATTCTAAATATTTTATTGTGACATTGTTATGAAATGCCTCTACGAGTACATTCGTTGGCTCCTGTGCGTGTGCTGCTTTCAAACGGTGGAAGAACGTACTAGTTACACGTCACCACCTTCGGGAGTGAAATGTGAATCACAATCGGACGTACAAAGAAGTACATGTAAAAAAATATAGTACGCCCCTCGTTAAGCAAAACTTTAACATTTTTTAGTTAATTTGACAAATATATAAATTAGAAAATAATTCTTAATAATATTAATAATGCGACATAATAAACAAATAGAAACAGGATCATGCTAAACCACCAACTGCAGTGCATAATATATTGTCATTTGCCATGTTCAATAATAATTCTATCATTTAGGCGTATAGACGTTATAAATCATACTAACGCTTTTTGTACACGTGCATCTAAAAGGAAGAGAATCTGTGTGGTCTCAAGACATGAACTGCCCGAGTTATTTTGAGTTATTAAACTTTAATACATTTAAATCTTATTAGTTTGACAAATGTAAAAAACACAAAACACGATGATATCCAAAAAAGGATTTTTGTAGCATTTCATTTCGTAGAAGTTGAAAACGAAGAAATAAAATGTTCTCTCTCCTTTTCACCGAGAAGCTCTGAAATCTCATTCATTACGCTTACTGCAGTTATGCGTTTGGGCGACCTTTTCATTATGGGCGTGTTTCACGGCACTGAGTATCTCGCGCAGGCCTGCAATTTCTAAGCTTTTTTTTAAATTCTAACTTTTCCCTCGTCTGAGTCCACTTTCGTAACGCACGTTTTCACTCAACTCTTCCTCCTACCTCGATCTTCATTTTTATTCTGCATCGATGCTCTCGAAAAGTATTAGCTCCTCAAAGACCCGTCACCGGAATGTTTTCATTTGCACTATATAAAAGCTTCCATTGCTGTCGCCAGGCGAAACTGAATAACTGTGTCGCACCAAGAAAATCCGCCTACGTCCTATTTATTTGAGAGGTTTGATTCATGCAAACTGAGGCCCAAACATTTATTTTGTAGCTCTTTTAGTTTTCTTGTCATTTACGGATTCTGAATTCTGTTTAGTGCCGTTGCATTTGCATGGTTTATTAAAAAATTCTCTACCTTATTTTTTGTCTTCGTTGAATTTATGCTAAACGAAGTATTTCTGGTGGCTTGAACCTTTAGGAAATTTTTGAGACGTTATTTTCAGTATTACTTTTCGTATGTGAAATGCGAAATGAAAAATTGTCTTTGTCTACGTTCGGTGATTTGGCAACTTCACCTAAAACATCATTGTTCACAAGCAGATAATAACGTTGAAACTGAACATCATACACGTTAGCTCGTCTATAGATTTTTTAAGCGAACACCCATGTAAGTAGCGGCTGATCGATCGCTACATAGTAAAGTTGACTGGGTTCATGCCGAGAGATTATTCAGTGTCAATCAATGAGAATTTACATAAAGACGGTGTAATTCACTGCTTTAAAACATATATACATTAGAAGCCAGTTAATGAAAGTGGATTTTGAAATGCTTGGAGAACCACACTAGATTGAAATAATCCAAATAGTTAAATCTGCTTGCCTTGAATTTTGTAGTTCACGTTAAGAAGGCACTCGTATAAAAGTTATACGGATATAAGTTATAATAAAAAATATAGATATAAAAGATAGATTCGCGTACAATTTTTAATTTTTTTAAAATGTAAGTAATATTTCTATTAAATTTATTTTCTTTTTTAATAAAAATATCAATCATATCTGAATTATAAATTGAATTAATTACTTTTCTTCCGACGAGCCAGAAGATCTACATTCCATTTCGAACAGCTATCCGTGTCCTCTACGATTCCTCGGTGGTGAGTTAACCTCAGAACGACGTTTTCCACTACGAGGTGCAAACAGGGATGGCAAACAAACATCGATATTTCAAACATGGATGATTTTTTCGATGTTTTCATCGACATCGAAAACCTTTTGGTGATGTATCGATGTATTGCTAGGATTTGCCATCAGTAGGTGCGAAGGCGCCGCATCGCGAGAACACTCCTCCGAAAGATGTTTCGCCCTGACTTGGGCAAAGGGACGAGATCTCAAAAAGCTAGCCAAAAGTCGAAAAAAGGGGTTTATATAATTTTAAGAAATCAGTTGAGTAGACTGGTTTGCAGAGTGTCTTATTTCACTTTTAGGAAAAGCTCAAGGCTTCACAGCAACGTTCTGCATCAATGTAATCGTGGCCGTTGAGAAAGCAGCTGTTTCCGGTTTTGAGCAATTTTCTATATTCAAAATGAACGAAAAGAATGACGGTGGGTACAGTTTTTACGTTATAAACACTTAAAACATGTTAAAATTACTTAATTAATAATCAATATTTAAACAAAATGATACAATTAATTTGTAGTTTTTTTTGTGGAAAAACAGTTATACGTTCCCCACAGTTCCCCAACGAATTTTGTAAAAACTTCATTCCCTACGCAAATGAAATGTCTGCTAAACAGCTGCTATTAGCTGCTATTCTGAATTTCGTGCAGATACACTTTTAGACAATTTTCAATTTTTAATCCGCCATATTTAATCCGCCAATTTGTTTTTGCAATGTTAACATTGGAATCTAACTCTGCGAACACATAAAATCCTGTTTACAATATTTTATGAAACTTGAAACATTTTAGATGTTTTTTTTATATTCAATCCATCATATTGGATCTGCCATTTTGTTTTCTGCAGTTTTAACATTGTAATCGTAATCAGCGTGCCCAAAAACTATTGAATACAATGGTTCATTAAATCTGGATATTGTTTTCCCGGCTTTTTGAGCCCCAATGCGCAGCACCTCCACAGTCCGTCTTGTTTGTGATCATGCTCCGCCACGCCGAGCCCGCCATTCCCAAGGGGCCTGCGGGAGGATGGCGCCGAGATGGCAGAGCCAAGCGTGAAGATGGCAGAGCGAGACTCTTCGAGGGCGGCGGGATGGAAGGAGAGGAAGCGGTTGCGTGGGGAGTGGGTGTAGTCGGGGAGTCTCAGAAAAACAGAGTTGGGGTGGGGTCAGCGATAGTGGTGGTGGGGAGGTTGGCAGAGAATGAGATGATGGTGATGTTTCTGGTCGTCTGGTTGGGATGGTTAAGTTGAAATGGTTTAGTGATTGTGATGGAGTTGCGAGACTAAAGTAGAGAAGGGTGTCAAGTTAGAGGTGGTTGAGTGGGAATGGAAATGAAATAAGTGGTGACGAAACTAGAGGTAGCATTGGCAATGGGTAAAGGAGATGTAATGTGGTGGGAATGGTTATGGAAGCGGTGACTCTTCTGTCGGCGCTGAAGGCAGTGGTTGAGGCTGGCGTCGGGGCCCGAGGAGAGGTGGAAAGCTACACTGCCCGCGCTGGAGCTGGCGATGCCGTCGGGGGCGGCGGCGACGAAGGGCTCCCCGGGGGCGGCGAGACGCTTCCGACGCCTGGCCGCCTTCGCCTTCGTCGCCTCCGCCTCCGCCGCCTCTGCGTCTTGGACGCCCTCGCCCCCGCCACTCCACGCCACCCTCACCCCAACCTCACCCGCAAGCCCAGAGCCGCACCTTTGTAGTGTTAATTAACATGTTGCCGAGGTGCACACATTCGTCAAACTGATGAGTTGGCAGTTTTCGAAAAATTTACAACCAATATAAGACCAATAGCATTGTATACAGCCCCCTGAACATTAGCCGGGTACAAAGTTTAATCAATAATGTGAAGTGATTTTTGAGAAATGTTGAAAACGTTGTTGATGCTTTAGATAAGTACCCCCAAAATCAAAGTATCGAGACAAATTTCAAACTCGGAGAGCCTTGAGTTCATTTAAATTAATTGACGAATATAAAATTTGAAGAAAATCGAATAACGGTTTAAGCACTTTGACCATGCACTTTGACGGGCAGACATACCGACTGACATTCGTTTTGTCATCAATCGATTTTTTGGTATTAATGTACCCACAAAACGTGAATTCTAACTGCACAACGTGCTAGAAGACGTAATTTGCTATCCGTGTAAACACATACTAACAAGATATATCCACTTTTTGTTACCAGTGTCCGGCAGTAATGTCAAACATTTACCAGTTTCCGGTGCATAATTACAGTACCTTTTCTTACGAAATAAGGATGAGAAAGTAAATAATCATATTAATTTTAAACAATGTGTATTCTGATCTTTTTTTACTACAGACGGATTTTGTCATTATCACAAGTATGTATGATAACCTATGTATTTTACAATAAGGGCGTATCAGGTACTAATAGTATATCCAAAGGGAGCTATTGTAAATCTCTCGTAAACAGTGAACCCAATGGCATCTGTAACAATACTGTCATCTGCGAAAATGTTAAGCGCAATAGGCATTACTGTAAAGGTAGCAATATTATTGTATATATTTAAATCGTAAAATGTAATATAATAACGTTGATATTGAACAATAACGCCTGAAAATTGCTAATTAAATTGTATTTAGGCATCAAACAGCTAGTACTGCACTGATCGGTAATGTATGGGACATTTCCAGATAACTCCTATCTTCAGAAAAGTGCGTCTTTTAAAATTCAAATATTGTTAAAAGTTACATATTATTAGCACATTTCCTCTTCTTTTTTTTCTTCCTGGGTCCTTTTCCAGCTTCAGGGATTGCCGATGTTGGCTATCCGCCCCAGGTTCCTCGTGGGAGACACATATCAACCTTTATACTAGACATAGTTCGTGCGGGGTCTTCGGTCACTGATCAGCAGACTCACAAGGCCATATGCGACAAATGGGAATCTAAATCATTAATAATAGCATGTGATTGTGGTGTTTAATGCTTAAATGTTTTTTGTTTCGCGAATCGGCCATCATAGGGCCACGCGATACGTCCACCTAACCGAATCTCAGACTTGATTATCGGGGCAGGTGCACGTTACTTTTTGTATAGGGGTGGAATCAACATTTTAATGATGATTCCATTTTTATACCCCAGGGTTGTGAGCCCTTGGGGATGAAGAGAAATGATAATGATGATAAAAGAGAAAACGAACAATCGCAAATATACAGAGACACACAAAAACAAAACCATGCCCGAGGCGGGACTCAAACCCGCAATCCTTCTGTCCAAGACCCGCACGGCATTACTGCCTTAGCGACCTCAGCTTCCCGGATCGACCTTTTATAATAATAATAATAATAATAATTATTATTATTATTATTATTATTATTATTATTATTATTATTATTATTATTATTTCATTGACTTGTTTCATGAGTTACATGTACATTTATTTAATTTTTTCAATATTACTTCTATCATGACTTAATCTCCTTAATTCATTGAATCCCGCTTTACGAGCCCTGCATGATCCAGCCTTAGAACGTGCCACTCCGTTCCTTCTGCGCGAGCGGTGTCCCAGCGCCCCTTGGGCGGCGGGACTTTGCCCTCGGCCTCGCCCTAACCCCCGGGACTTCGCTACCACCCTCCTTCCCGCCGCCTCGGCAGCAGAGGGTCTTTCGCCCTCCAGCGCTCCTTCCGCTACTCCTCCCTTAAATTAATTCATCTCCACTCTTAATGGCGCAGTGCAAAAAGAAGAATTCGCCGCTGTTTCCTTTTTTGTTTATTCGCGCGAGCTACTATGAAACAAATGCCTCACTTCCTAGAGGATTCACGGAAACAATTTCCGAGCGGGATAATATGAGTTTCATAACTTGTTTGACCTCGATTTCAAGTGTGGCACTAGACCGTTGGTAGATGATTACTCGTTCAATGCCGAGCCGAGTGTTTGTGTTCTGGTTTCGAATGAGTTCGAGACTTGAGTAGAGATGCATTTGTAGAGTGGCGCAGAAGTATTACACGGAGTGAAAAGAACGACGTTCCATGGTTATTAAAAATATTGTTCTAATGAAAAGTAAAATGTACATCCGAAATTAATTATTACTGCAAGAGGAAGAAGAAAAATAATATAATTATTTTTATTGATAAAAACACATCAAAATTATGTGAGAAATACGAGATAGAAGTGCAATTTGTACACGTTTTCAACCAAAAATATAAATCAAATACAACTTTAATAATTTTAATTTTAAAGCCATTGATTTTTGAAGAAGAAAGCTCATGAATAGTTTGTAATCGATTTATAAAAATCTTTAGAATTAAATATCATTTTTTGGTGTAGAATTCCTTGCCTGTAGCAGATAATCTAAAATATTTAAAACAGTAATAGGTTGCTTTTAGGAAGAAATTTGAACTTTCTACTGAACCCAATTACGTAATTTTTGCTTGAAATGAAAAATGTAGTGAGCCCTTGACATTTTATCTCTTGCCCTTATTAACAGATTTTATAGTGTGAACACTACGTTTTAACATTTTCAAATTAAAAGACTAAGCGCGAATTAGCCGTCATTTGTCATTACGTCATATTCAAGAGAAACTTCATTATGTTACAGTTAGCGAAGAGATAGGGAGGGAGTTTTTTTTTATTTTCGAAGATTTAATGTTTTTAAATGAGTAGAAAAATGAGTGAGTGTATGAAAACGTAATGCCCAAAAATCGTTTGATGCAACCCTTAACCAACAGTTTTCGGTGTTCAGAATTATGTGATGCATTATCTTATTAGTTAAGGCAGACCGCAAAATGCCTCTCTGAAGTTCATGCAGTATCAATTTATGCAGCATCAATGTATGCAGATATTGGGAAATACGTGTATTAACATCATTTTAATTTCGTTTTCAGAAAAAGTTGTTTTATGTTCACAGTGAACAGTGGTTATGTTGTTACAGAATTTGTAATCTCCCCCATTTCATTAGTACTCGAGAATAAGTTTTGAACGACAAGAAACAATGCTTTGATGTTTTCAATTTTCCTTTTAGTGCATATGTTGTACTTTTGTATTGTAACTTTTCTACATTTTTCTCGTGCAATGTAATCTAAGGACCTTATGCATTCAGCTAGTAAACATTAAATTTGCTAGGTTGCCGGAGATTGACAATGTACATTTTGTTTGGAGTGAAGACAATGAAAAATGAATTTGAAGAATGAAATGTGATCAAACTTTATATAACTCACAATGATTAATTTGTTATTTGTTATTGGCTCTGAGAATTTGTCTTGACTAAAGAAACAATGCACGCGACGAAATCGTCTTAAATGAGTCTCAAATTTGGGGTAAAATGTGGTCTTCATGAAACAGGGTCACTGATAAATGGGAAAAGAGTACAAAAGAATGACCTAACGGAAAGTTAGAAGAGAAAATTCAAATGTATAATAATAAGCGTGAAACGATATTCAAGTAGGTAAATAATTCCACTAATTAATTCGTTCTTCCTGACAATCCAATTCTATCTTGTTCTTCTTTTTCTTCTTCTTCCTTTCAATGATTAGGCATTATGGCCTGTTCCGTCTTCATTTGCACTTCAAGATCATCTCTTGCTGGGTCTTCCGACATCTCTTAGTCCTTTCGGATGGTACTTCATCACTAATTGTAGAATTAGTTACTCGCTAGTCGTGGTTTCAATTAGTTGAAAAAATAAACACTCTGTGAGGTCTGTCATTTCACAAAACTGTTATTTGCAGGAACTAGAATTGTAATCAAATCAAATTAAAATGAAGTGCATACATTATTCGTTCTTCAGAACAGGAAATGTTTTGAATCAAATGTATTTTAAAATTTGTTAAAAATAAATGACATATAGTATTTCTCTTAAGATACTACAAAAATGTTCTGCACTCTTTGATACAGAAAGTACATCATAATATTTAAATATGTACCATGAAGATTTCTCAGATATAGCATTGGCTTATCGTCAATTCTCCTCTAATAATAAACCAGGCATACCGATATTCCGTTCCAGTAAGCTTAAATCCCATATCACGAAAATCAAATCAGTACATTCGAATGTTTTTTTATATCATTTAAATCTGTAATACGTACCCAAATTAAAAAAAATATGCATTAATTGAATTTTAAAAATAATTAATACAGTTTATTTGTTTCACTGATTTCAGAAAATACCATTACTCGAACAATTCGTCCTCTATTACTCACTCCGAGTGTTCACTTGCGAAATCCCTTTGGCTTCCACGAATTTGTATTCATTCATAAAAGGTAAATTGATGCTTAAACAAGTGTTCGTTGGAAATAATTAGATCGTGCGACGAACCGTATGAAACGTTGGGGGTTAATGCGCACGAAGTCATGACCAAAGTCGTCTGCTTCGGAGAACCTAAAACGACGTTGCCACTCGGCCGACTCGCATTTCCTCTGTCTGAGTCAAAGCCGCGCAATTTGACAACGAGCTGCCCTGGGGTGGCAAGGAAAGGAATGGCCTCTAGGGTTGGAGTAATATACGAACGAACAACAGAACATTGATCGTACTATTAATTTTCATTTATATTAGACGTTTGGCACAGAGGTTATTTGACAGACACTAGTTTATAAAATTGTTTAAAATAGTGTTTAAAAATGAAACCAAAATTGTGAATCAAATTTTTATTTTTCGTTAGCCTTAATTTGTTGAGCAAAGTTTTGAGGGCATGATTTTTCCCATCTTCAGGCTACATTGATAGTAAAAACATTTTAATACTTTTTTTTAAAATCATAAATAAGTTACTGACGTTAATGTTACCATTACAACGAAATAATCTAATGCGAATCTAATAGTGTAACAGTCTGAAATAGTCTAATATGCATAATAAACATATAAACAGACTAAGCTTGACCAAAGAGATCGGCAATGATTTTTAACAATTTTTTTCCGTAATTATGCAAAAAATATATCTGATTTCATTAGCGATACAATAGTATTAATAACATTTAATTACATTTCAAACATTTCGCATTCTTTAAATACTTTCGGCACTACACTGTACATGAAAATTATTTTAATTAAATTTGTGTTTATTATTAATACTATACTTTAAAATTGCAAAGGTTAAATTTTGTTTTTCAAACTCATTTGATTATTTATGTTAAGTACTTCATAATTATGATTACTATACGCTTGTGAAAAGAAATGTGTGTTAATGCACAAAAAATGTTATTTGAATTTCGCAAGAAGCGCTTTTTCCACAAAAGTACTTGCATGGACCGTCTCCACCAAAGAACCGGAATTTATATGAGACTCCTTTGTCACGTCCTCTGTTAGCACGAACATATCGTTTACACAACACAACGTCCACGCAATAACGCTTGTAGGTGAACACGACGCGAGCAGACTGACCTTGTGCCGTAAAAAAACAAAATATTTTCTACCCAATTTGCGTCTAGTCTCGATACTAGGCGCCACTGTACCCGATCATTCGAGTTTGAGGTTACGGTTGATTGCGCTGTGTGGAGTTTAATGTTTCGGGTATCGACGATTGGATTATATACGTCGGAAAAATAGAATCGGAAGGCCATGCGTTATTCTCTTACAAGTTTTCTTGTCTAAGATTATCTTATTTAAAATGTTCCTCTCCTTCTCAGATGAGGGATTCGCCAGAAGCTTGCCTTGTGGTCGAGTCGGAGGCGAGAAGAGGCGGTCAGGCGACGGACCGCAGTGGGTCGAGAGTGGGTTACGATAGGGAGAGGTCGTGGCGGTGACGGAGAGGCGGGCGAAGAAGATGGAGGAGGAGGAGGAGGAAGAAAAGGAGGGGAAGAAGGAAAAGGAGGAAGAAAAAAGGAGATTATAGAACGAAAAGGAGGAGGAAGAATGAAAGAACGAAGAGGAGGAAATATAGGAGGAGGAAGAATAGATGAAGGAGGGGGAAGAAAAGAAGCATGAGGATGAGGAGCAAATAAAGAGTAATAGAAGAAAGGGGAGGAGGAAGAATAGAAGATAGAGGAGGAGCAAGAACGGAAGTAGGAAGAATAGAAGATAGAGGAGGAGCAAGAACGGAAAAAGGAGGAGCAAGAGTTGAAGATGGAAGAAGAAGAATTGAATGAAGAAGAGACAAAGGAGCCGGAGGAAGAAAAGGTGGAGGAGAACGGCGAAGAGAAGGGGACAAAGACGAAGGCTGGGAACAAGAGGGAGGCGATGGCGGCGACGGACGGGGAGGGGGGGGGGCGCAGAGAGGAGTCCTGGGACGAGGCTCCGGGCGGGGCGGGGAGGGATTAAAGCAGGCCTGGCCGGACCAGGACCGGAGCGTGGTGGAGCGGGGCGAGGCTGGGCGAGGCGTGTGGTCGCGGGGCGTGTACGCGGAGCGACAGATTGGCGGACAACCGCCGTCCGGTGCGGGGCGGGGCGGGGCGGGGTCGCCTCCGGAGTCGAAGGCCGGCCCCGGGGCGCCGCGCCGAGTCCCAGGCGCCCGCTCCATTGCGTATGCATGCGCTGGGAGCGCGCGCCGGCCCGCGGCCCTCCGTCTGCATCGATGTGTGCGCAGGGGCCCCGCCCCCCTCCGCGCTGCGCTTCTTTAATGCGGCGCCGCCCCGCGCCAGCGCCGCAGCGCCGCCGCCGCACTTGCTCCGCGAGGGGCCCATTTCACAAGAGCATGTTCAAGTGGGCTGCAAGAAGGGAGCTGCGTTTTCTTTAAAATGTGCAGTCCGTAAGTTCCAAAGGACGTAGTTTGTCGGAATTGATTACTACTTTTTAGGTAGGAAAAAAACTGATTTTGTCAAAAACATCCGCCATTCTGATACTTCATTCTAACGTGTATATAATCAGTTGATAGGCAGAGCAATTTGCCACGGATGAACATAAAAAAATCGATGGTATTGTGCTTGCTAAAGGAAAAAAGTACAATATTGACACACGCTCTTTTGCGCTTAGGGTATTCAGAGTTAGGAATAGAAAAATGCTGTACCTCCTTACTCCTGAAAAACTCGCTCGATAGTTGTTATTTCTTGTGTTTGTTGGATTTATTTTATAAGATAAACATCGATATAATATATAAACTAAACTCTGAAAAACAAAAAAAATGTTTCAAAAAACAGTACTCTATCAATTGTTCTTCGCTGTAATGGACGAAGAAACCACTAACAACAAAAGAGTATGAATTTAGAATAAAAAATAGCACGTGTTAAGACATTCAGGTTTGAAATGGCTATCCATGCTTTGTGACATTGTGATGAACAAAGGAAGAATAAAAGTGTAGAAAAACTGGTTTAAAAGGCAGTATGTATTAAGAGAGGCCAGGTGAAACCTACGGACATAGAATCCATCAGGTTCAGTGACAGCATAACTCATCAATCACCCGTCAATTAAGCCATCTACTTCACATGTCTTAAGTACTCAGAATTCAATTTCTCTACAATAATTGTTACACCTGAAGAACTTACTTGAAGAAATTGTTATTAATATAATAACAATAACTCAATATTTTTTCTACATCCGTCACATCCTCAATACGATATCATAATTTTGCAACTTTATTAATAACAGCAAATTTCAAGAGAACTATTGTCTGATATTTATTCGAATTATGTAATATTTATTATTCTTAATCCATCTTTTGATGATTATCTACCGCTTGACTATCAGTCGGCTTATCGGCTTAAACTGATCTAAAGGTAACATGAATAATTGTCTAAATTATTTTGCTGTTCATTAAAAGCACATAAATATCTTTAAGGAATCGTAAAATTGACCCCAAAAGGAGGGCGCTAAATATTATCAAATATATTAATAAATGTAATGTGTACGTGCTTACATATTTATGCATGTGTATGTGTATTTATGTATGTGTATGTTCTTACACATTTATTCTTTTACAATTACAGTTATTTTGAGTTTTTTTTTCTGAAGAGTCGTCTTGTTAAACAAACTCTGTTTTTATATTAGATAATGAGCTACTAATATCAAGCAAACTACTTTTCATCATCCATACTTATGTTCAAACATACAATCTTGAATGAGAGAAAATTTCGTAAATGTAGCCACGAAAATATCCTAAACTGTTGTAAAGTATCGAACGCGTCGCACAGGAACAAAAAATGTCCACACAATCAGTACGGCAAGCACAGCACTGGAAGTGGAACTCAATTATAGATGATCATATTGTACTCTTTAGAGAATCGGTAGCAATGTGGCAACTTGTCTTGTAATGCGGTATGTTCCTGAACTTTGTTTTCAGTGACTCGCGCCACACTTTCAAAGTAGCTACAAACAACTTTTGACAAGTTCAATCCGCTTATGAAGAGAACCATGTTTGCAGGGGAACGATAGTGGGGAGACGCGACCCGATTTCTGTTTAAAGCTGCACTGACGGGATATTTACATAAACTTGGGAATTCATCGCAAATGGTACACTTCTCGGAAACGGATTGAAATTGTTTGTGTTTGTGAGAAGAAAGAAGCAAATTTTATTATTATTCTTCATTTTTTTATAGATTTGAATATGATAAATTAATTATTCTATTAATTCCAAAATAAGCGAGTCAAAGGATGTAAAACAGGAAACCATTTGATTGCAGTGCTTACCTTAATGAAGCAGTGCCAATCGTAAAAATGAACAACGTGGAAGGGGATTCTTTAAAATTTAAATATTATATTGTCCTACTCTGGACAACCGAATTTAATTCGACTTCTCGAGATCCGATTAGTATCACGTCTTACATTAGTCCGTCAATTGTAGAATATTGAAGTTTACGATTCAAGTGGTAGAACGGAGTCGTGGATAAAATGTATCGGAAAGTTTCCACATCAAGAAATACAAGAGTTTTCTGAGCGTTAGAGCAGCGAACCAGTTCGAAAGCCTCGGCGGCGCCGCAGGATTAGCACGCGCCAAAGCGTCGGCGGCTCTTCGTGCGTCTGTAATCCCCGAAATATACATGCACCCGAATTTGTTTTATTTCCGCACCGGGGAACTGTAAATTACCGACAGCATTAAACGGCAGTGTGCGTGGCGTCACCGCTGCTACAGCCATCACTTGTCGCCACTACAGCACTTTATCCCTCCACCCCCAACTCTCCACCCTCTTACTCCTCAACCTCTTCACGAAAGCCTCCCCGACGATTTGACCGCTTCTCCACCGTCTCTCACGACCCCACCGCCGCCCTGCACTCAATTCCAGATTCCCCGCAACCTAAATTACGTTTTTAGTCACCGACCACGCCAATGTCCCCGCCACCCTCCATCCTGTCACCTACGTCCTTAACAATGGTACTCAGCTTGGTGCCATCTCCATTACTCCGCCTCGCCGTCCTTCCATCTCCCTCACCCCCGACATTCCGCCGTACCTGTGCTCACACCATTCTTATTTATTCACCGAGGCTGAGTAGATTCCCGCCACTCCGCCATTACCATCTTGACCCTCCCGCCAAAGACTATCCCCACCGCCATCACCCACCGTCACTCTCACATCTCACAGATCACGCCATCCTAACCCATCCCTCCTCTTTCTCTTCTCCTCCTCCCCCTGCGGATACTCCCACCGCTAACGCGGCCGCTTGATACAACGCGCAGCCGAGACTCTGGCGGCAGCGGTGTGAATTATTGTTCCTCCGAGGCCCGCGACTCGCGTTCGGCTCCCCCACCCGCGCACCCGCAAAGTCTGAATTCAGTCCGAGCCCGAGGCGGGGCCAGGAATAGGCCGAGACGGCGCCATATTTTGCAAACGCGCACCAAGGACACCCCCCACCCCCCGCCCCCGCCTACCTCGCGACGCGACGGTCGGCTGGCTTCGCGCTTTATGACGCGGGGTGGGGCCGGGGGTGGGCGCACGCGTTCTTTACGCCAGCGCCAACGGTGGCGACGGCGGCGGCTGCGTCAAGGCGGCCGCCCCTGGACGCACGCGAGGATATGAACCTCGTAACGGCCCCGCGGGGAGCGCCACAAGGAACCCGCCCCGCCCCCGACGGCGCCGTAATGCGCCCCCGCGCGCATAACTCTGAATCAGGCGCTCCATTGGGCGCGTGTTTGGCTTCCGGTGAAGTCGCAATGCCCTCGCATCACCGAGTTGCAAGGAGAGCGCTAGGAAACGAGTGGATAACGACATGATCCTCATAAGGGAGTGGCGAGTAGCAGCACATTTCATTTGAAAGCAATAGGAAAACAATTCTACTTTAATTGTTTTACTCTGGATGCTGTCACTCGTCGCAATACACTTGTATCAACGAGTTGCAAGGGGAGCGCTAGGAAGCGAGCAGGTAACGACGCATTCTTGTCTCATTGGGGAGTAATGGCAAATTTCGTTTTTAATCCATTCGAAAACAATACTACTTTTTTTTACTCGATATGATCTGACAGCAGCTGAATTCGACGTGTCTAGTGGGTGTTCGCCATCAAAAAATGGTGGTGGAAAGTAGTAGGAATAGTAACAGTAAATGTTTTTCGTTATATTTTGCAACTGTTATTAACGTCAATTATTTACAATAAGCATTCAGTTATAATTTTCTTTTGTCTCTGTAGACACAATTAAAAACCTCATTTCAATTAAAATATTAGCCGTTAATATTCTTTGGTAGAAAGCCCTTTTCTGTTTACAAGTCAACAGTTTCACTTAATTTTACAATAATTTGTATGCATAATATCGTATTGATCTCAGTCGACAAAGTGGGTGGGAACGCAAAAGAAAAGCAAATACTGTGCACTTGCATTGCTCTGTACATAAACTGCAGGTTAAATAATGAACACATCTATGCATTGAATATGCGGGAGAGAAAACAAGGACTTAGTAAAAAACATCATGTTCAATAGGAAAACACGGTTAATGAAACATTCCGGCTTTTAATATTTATAGTACATTCAGTAGCTACTGTGTACTACTACTTAAGGCATTTTCTTACTTCGTTATTACTACCTTTTAATTTTTCTTGCCTCCATTTTTTTTTATTTACGTATATATTTTTACACACTCAATACTTACTCTATTGTACCGATACTATCCACTCTCTCTCTCTCCCTCTCTCTTCTCTCTCTTCTCTCCTTCTCCCTCCCTCTCGCTCTCTTCCTCCCTCTCCCCCTCTCTGTCTCCCTCTCTTCACCATTCTTTCTCTCTCCCGCTCTCTTCCCTCGTCTCTCTCCCTCCTCTCTCTCCTCCCTCCTCTATCTCTATCACTATATCTTGCTCGCTATAAGCGCCCGATTGTTCATTGTCACCTTTGATTCCACAAAAACCCTTTTAATCTAACACAGTATGTAAGAGATAATTCATGTTTTTTCTACAATTTCAATATTAATATTCATTGAGTCTGTTTAGAAAAAGAACGTTTCCTAGCAACAAATATAAACAAATAGAACGATTCTATATAAACCTGGATGTCGGAATATTCTTGATTCAGTGACCTATTTTCATCTAAGTGTAAATATTATTTTAGAGAATAGTTAATTAGGACTGAAACAATACCTTCTAATCGTTGAATGGTGGTATGTTTTATAATCTACATGGTGGTACACAGTGACATCAATCCCTCAAAAACAGCAAAATGCAATATAAACGTGTTTTGTATTCTGTTATAAGAATCACCTGCATACAATTCAAAGTCTGGGAATTAAATTAGTCTGGGAACATAATTAGTTGGATATCTTTAAATACCTAGTGACAACCAACATTTAGAATAGTCTGAAATTAATTAGTTAATTCATGTAATCTTTAATTCTTTTTTTAAAGTTCGCTAGTAAATGACGTTGCGAATACACGTTTTCTTTACACAGGGATGAGAAATTCAGAATGTTGTACGACCAATGTGCTAGTAGAAATGAAGATTGTCTGATCTTTTAAGATCAACCGCGTCGGCACGTAAAATTGCTGCAGAACAATGAGAAAAAACGTGTAACAACGTTTAATTTATGTTGGAAAGTTTGTACACAATCTATGTAATGAACGTTTACTATCTTTTTGAGTTCGCAACACATCTTTCATTTTTTATGTAATTTTCTACAAAAATATTTTTTTATGTTTAAGATATTTGAAATTAAATACACTGAATGAATACTGCGAACTAATGGCCATGAATTTCCAAGCAGAGTATACTCTTCACCTAAAATATCTTGCGAAGATTGTAATTGAAAGTAGATATCAGACTGGTGTCTGCACCCCGTAAGGCATTATTATTTTCATGAAGATCCCAGCAATAGTGAACGATCAAAATCAGAACCATGAATCATCAGTAAAGGCTGGTTTCAAAAGACTGTAGAGCTCGTCCGTTTAGTGTCTGAGGAATTGTATTTCACGTATGTTTTACCACGTGCTCCAATTCAGAAATTTACTTCTGATCAGTAATGACTGATAAGAATTATTGCCCATTAAAATTAACTAATAAATATTATTTGCTGATTGGATTCTTGCCTCTTCTTTCCAGGGGACTAAGCTCATTCGTTAGTAAGGTAGTATATGTTAATAGTTGGAAATTTTAAACTTTGAATGATAGTGTTTCTGGTGTTCAAATTTTCCCACATACAATACACTACTTGCTCCTTACAAAAACATGATTATTCAAAATAATACAATCTTCAGGTCCAAAGTAAAGACGATATTTCCAATACAAAAATACCAAATAAAGACAGCCATTTAACGTTTTCTTAAGGGTATCCTGACGTTAACAATTAATGCTTTGTAACAACTGAATTCAGTAAAATAGTTTCTCCTATTTAAATGTGTCATATTTAAAGACAAACGAAAGTTTCTTGAGCTATAGTCATATCAATTTTATTCTGCAAACAAATACTAAAAGCAACGATTCAAGACTTAAGGGATCAATAACCTGAAGTTGTACGATCTCTCAAATGTCTCTCTCTCTCTCTCTTGTAGCTCGGTGAGTAATCCGGCTCCTTCCTGGAAACTAGATCTGTTAGCATTTCTGTGTGTGTTTGTGCGACCAGCATTAGGATTCGCCGCATCCAACAAGGGAGCGTGGTGACCCGTGCTCCCCGGCGGAAGCATTCACTGAAACAAAGCAGCGTCGCTCTGAGAGCCTCAAAGCGCTCGCCCTCAGGGCCTCGAGCACTTGCCACGGAGAAGGCAACCGCCACCGTCGCCGCTTCTGCCGACGTAGACACCGTGACCTCCAGCTCGGCGTTCACACTCTCATCGTCAACTGTCGCCGAGACTATCATCGACTTGGCGGACGTTGACGCCACCACCTTTATAATCAGCCAGTGCCATCATCTTCGCCATCACCGTCAGCGACTTGGCTGACGTAGACGTGACTACTTCTACCATCAAACTGTGCTATCACCATTATGGAGTTGGCTGACGTTGATGCCTTTCTCCTCTGCCATCAGACAATGCCATCGCTTTCTTCATCACCATCAGCTACTTGGCTGACGTAGACCCGACTACTATAATCTAACTGTGTCATCATCTTCGCCATAATTACTATCGACTTGGCTGACTTTGACGCCACTTCTACCATCAGACAGCCATCGTCTTCGCCGTCACCATAATTGACTTGGCTGACGTGTCTGACGCTACTGCGTCTACAATCAGACAGTGCCATCGCTAACATTACAGTCTACGTATTCTTAACGTATACACATCATCTACTCTGCTGACATCGAAGCTTCTGCCAATTATATCATCTCCTCTGTCACCGCCTCACCTACCTCCAGAGACTCTCGTGCCATCCTCTTGCATCGACTGGCATAGGTGATTGAGCATAATTGATGTCACTAAGGCGTAATTGATGTCACTGAAGTGCCTCACACAGGGAGGTCCCAGGGTTCCACTCCCGATGGTGGTAGAATTTTTGACACTAGATAGCTAGCTAGGTCGAATTCAGCCCCTGTCTGTAGACGAATTATAGCAGCTGGCTGCTCTAAACGGTATTTTCTCCATCAACAGCAAACAAATACCGGAGCAGTACCCTACCTAACGGCCACGAACCGCACGTGATATTTCCTTCCCCTTTCTTGTTCTATCTTCATCCCTTACACACAATTACACTAGAGATGTGAGTAGTAGGAGTGATACCAGTAAGAGTTAAGAGCGTGTCCCGACTGAAGCGCTGTCTGGTTGGGGAAAACCCAGCGAAACAACGTAGTTCGGCGCTGGATCTCGCGATCCAGCGGGGGAAGATCAGCTTCCGCGATAAAAATATGCCCAGAACTTACGATAAATTAAACTAATGATAAATTAAACTCCCTCGCCCCTGTGCCCTTCAATCCAACCTTGAAGTCCGCGCATCCTCCACCACAGTCACGACCTCCACCATCGCCATCGCTCACTCCACCGGCACCTGCACACTTCTGTTGGTAACACCCTACAAAGAGTTGGCACACTTCTGTTGGTAACACCCTACAAAGAGTTGGCACACTTCTGTTGGCAACTGCTTTGTCGCCAACTCCGCCGTCATTAGGGCTAAGGGCATCTATCGATAACTTCACTGGCACCATCAGCATTGTCATTCACAAAACCGTAGCCATCTAGGTTATCAGTGCCGTCGCATTAATCTTGGCAACAGTCATTTGCCATCACTGTCGCCATCGACTTCGCCAATTCAGAATCAACACTATTCCCATTAGCGATACCACCATCAAAGTGGCTGCCGTCAACGCCCCTCCCCCGTCGCTTCTCTTTCCACCATCGACATCAGCAACGACACTAGCAGCACCCCCTCAACGTCAGTTTTACCTCTGACTCCTTGGCCAAAATCTTCATACGTCACCTTTTCCGCCCTCCAAATGGTGACATCCCCACCATTGTCATTTCAGTTGTTTTTTCTGTAGTGTATGTTTTTCATCCGCACAATAAGGGTTAATATTTTTCGTATCATCTATTCAGCAATTAGTGTATCATGTATCATTAGTTACACTTTTCTTCACTTCCTGACCATCATCTTATCTAATCATTACAAAGACTGGATTTTTGTTCCTGAATTATTCTATTCTGCCTCTCCGTTTTCTCTGCTAAAGCATTATCATCCCTGATGTCATCCCCATCTTCACAAACGTTAGATATTTTCATCAGCACTATTTCGACCACCTTTCCCACCACACCACGGTAATTTCTGTTACTTTTTGTAAAACTTGTGGACACTGTTCTCAGTTGTTCCATCACGAATATCTCCATCAGCATCACTTCTGCTGTAAGCAAATGAACCATCCTTGCTCTACAAGATGCATTTGCTTCACCTTTACTACTTTTACCTTTTAGACCTCACTTAGCCTCCCCCACCCCTTATCCTCTACACCTCGACATCTTCAACTCGCACTCCCCACCTCATTCCTCGTACCTAGCCCTCTTCACCTTGCCTCTCCACCTCACACTCATCACCTCGCTCTCCTGACCTCGGCCTTTTCACCTCACCCTCGTGACCTTGATATACCTGATACCATCTCTCCCTCGACATTCCCTCTCATCCTCATCACCCCGCCCTCACTATCCTCTCCTCGCTACCCTAATCCTCACATTTCTCACTTTCATAGGTTCATCCACTATTCTTACTCTCAAGAGCATTTCATCACATCCGCTGACACCAGCACCAACTCTGCTGCACCGTCACCACCACCACTGTCTCCAACACCCAGTAACGGTGCGTCGTCACCAACACCGCCGCCACCCTAACCCACATCAGCTCCATCTCCGCTACGCCGTCACCACCACCACCTCCGCCATCACCTGCACCAACTCCGTTTCACTGTCATTACCACCACTGTCACCAACACCCAGTAACGCTGCTCCAACGCTGCGCCACCCCAATCCACACCAGCTCCATCTCTGCTAAACCGTGACCACCACCACCTCCGCCGTCACCAGCACCAACTCCGCTTCGCTGTCATTACCACCACTGTCACCAACACCGAGTAACGCTGCCCCAACGCTGCGCCACCCCAACCCACACCAGCTCCATCTCCGCTACGCCGTCACCACCACCACCTTCGCCGTCACCAGCACCAACTTACCACCACCGCCCAGCCCCTCCGCGTCGTCACCTCAACCCCCACCCCCAAGGACCCCGCTCCGCCGTCACCAGCCCCAGCCCCGTTGCACTGCCACCACCACCGCCACCCCCAGCGCCAACCCCGCTCCGCCTCGGGCCGTGGGGGCGTTTCCCAGCGCCGCACAATGCAAATACCTCGCAGACAGAACTGGCGCCTTCCGCCGCCTCTCAATGGGCGCCTCGTGGGAATCGACTCGAGACAATTGCGCCAAGAAGCGCGCTGCCTTTGTGGCAGACAGCGACGCCAGCGCCAGCGCGGCGTTCAGGTCGCCGAGGGAGCGAACACTTCTGGAGACGCCGAGGCGGGAGACGTTTCTTCCGGGAGGAAATCGAGTCTGCGTCTCAGAAGACGACGCGAAGCGGCGCGACGCGGCGCGACGCGACGCAACGCGAAGCGAAGCGAAGAGGCCGTGTTAGTTGGAGCATTCAATTTAGTCCATTAGAGTTGTCGTCATCGGGGAACCATGTAAAGGGAGATCTCGCGGGGAAATCAGAGGGAAAATTGGACGTAAAGGAACATCTTGTGTAATGAACGGTATACACAACTATTGTTTCGGGAAGGTAATTCAATTATAAAATGGTTTAATTTATTATACACAGAGAAAGATAAATAATGAATCTCAGTATTTTTTCCCAAATTCACTTGTATCATTTGTAATTGGTGTATCGATATTTCATATTATGTGTTTAACATTTTGCATATTGCATCACATACTGACGTTAATTTACAATTCAAGTAGTTGACTTGTTTTAAGAACAAGGCATCTAATTTATATAACTTTCATTATCTCTCATATAAATATGTTTTTTTTGTAATTTTAATAAACATGCTTTTTTAATAGATCAAATAATTTTTGTGACACTGTATGTCAAATGTATAACGTATCAGCGTGTCTTATTCATTCCTTTAAATTAGAACATTATAAATAAGTTATTTTTTCCGATTTTTTGAAGTATCATTGAATTTAAGGCCATCGTGTTTTAAATATTATTTAACTACACAAGATTTTTAACGAACACGAAGACTAAATTATTGTAACGCGGTGTTCAGAATACATGAATTGATTTTATGACTGTATTGGAGGAATATTCGTTAACAATGTACTCATACGTACATATTATTCGTAAATAAAGGATATTGGAAATCAACAACATATCCAGAATTAAAGAAAATGCTATTTGGTATCAGAATTTATCAAAAGTCTGCATTTGAAACTACACAAAAGGGTCCTGAACATCATAAAAGTAGCTTTGAATATTTTGATACATTCGAGTGTATTATATGTCATTTAGTGACAGTTTTACTGGTATGTATCACATAGGTTTAAGAATTACTCACCTTTCTGCACACTGTTCTTTATCCTAGAAATAATTGAAGAGTTTGGGGGAAAATAGTGCTAACTCAAACCTCTATAATTTATGTCATCCAGAAAAAAAATTGAAGTCAGACACAGTATAGTTTCTACATACACTTCTTGTTATATGCTATACATATACAAAAAGTTGTACGAACAGATTTTTAAATCGTTTCGCTCATATTGTTTGCTTTTAGGAAATATTCTGAGATATTCATGTTGTATTTACGAAAAATGAGGTAGCAGTATCACTCTCCGATCCTTTAAAGTAATAAACCTTATGAAATAATTGTTCCGTTATAAAACTCGTATTTTTTTATCACAATCACTGTTTAAAAAGTGTTCTAATACTGTAACAAAAAGTAATAATTAGTATCTGCTAATTTTCTCCATACTAGATACCAGATACATTTTTTAGAATAACAAAACTTCTAATGTCATTTTTATTTAAATCTGATTATTCATTCATTTAAGGCCATCGCTATCACAAAGAAAAACATTTTCTTATATTCCCTAAAAATTGATCTTCAATCAGCGCCTTACAACCGAAAGCATAAAAAAGTTTCCTCGTGAACACATCAAAAGAGCACAACAAAAGAACCATTAGCCCAATGAAGCTACAAGGGCATCAAAAGTGAAACAAGAAGCAACATTTGCCCGTCGAATACAACAAACACGGCATCTGAACAAAAACAACCCGAGGACTATCAGAAAACGGCGAATCCATCGCGCATCGCCGGCAGATAAGCGCCTCCTGCGTCCTCGGCGCCCCCCCCCCCCCCCCCGCCCCCCCGAGCAGAGAGGGATTTTAATGAGCCCTCGCGCGGCGGCGCGCGGTGGGGCAAGATCTGAAAAAGCTGGACAAAAGTCGAATAAAAAATTCTATTCAAGGAATTTCAAGGAAGCAGTTGGTTCCCAGAGGGTCTAATTCCATGAGTAGGAAAGGTCGGAGGGGTCACAGAGACGTTCTGCATCATTGGAAACTTGACCGTTGACCGAACAACTGTTTTTGGTTTGAGCAATTTCCATCATTCAAAATGGACGAAAATCGTGATGTTTACATGTATTACAAATAATAAATTTCATAATAAACATGTATATTACTAATTATTACTAATATTACTAAATGAAGTGCTAAACATATATTACCAAATAAAAAAATGGACAAATTTCTTAATTAATATTTAAACAAAATGAGACAATTACATAGTTGGTTTTAGTGTAAAACAGTTTTAAGTTCCACAGAGTTTCACAACAAAATTTGTAAAAACTTCATTCCCTATTACTTGCTATAGAAATGTCAAAAAAGCTACTTTTAGCTGCTATTCTGTTCTGCTTTTCGTGCAGAAACATTTTTAGACGTTTTTCAATTTTTAATCCGTCATATTGGCTCCTCCGTACTTGATTCGCTATTTTGTTTTTGTTATGTTAACATTGGAATCAGAATAAGCGAACCCATCAATTCTGTTTACTAATCGTTATGAAACTGTAAACATTTTTAGACGATTTTTAATTGTTAACACCTCATATTGAATCTGCCATTATTGTTTTTTGAATTTTGACATTGAAATTGTAATCAGCGTGCCCAAAAAACAGAGAACACAAAGTTTCATTAAATTTGGATAACGTTTCCGTTTTTTGGCCGGCTTTTCGAGATCTTGCCCCCAACGTGCGGCGCGCGCAGGAAAACTCGACGCTCAAAAATTGAAACCCGCGGCGCGGCGGCACGAGGAGAGCACGGGCGGCGGCATTACGGCGCGCGGAGAATTCGCGAAACTCGTAAATTACGGGGAAACGCTGATAGAACACGCGCCTCGACGCTTTGGACGTCCAGCGAAAAAATATACTGCCGCCGCCGCCGGGCGCGCTACCTTGCGGCGCGCTCCGGAAACTCATTTATCGCTATTTTCTCGCCGAGTGCCGCGAGCGCCTGCCGGCCGCGTGTTGGTGTGTACGCGGTGTGTACCCTGATGTGAGCGGGAGGGTGTTTGTGTGCGCGCTCCCTGATGATTTATCGGAGCGCACCGCCTCGCCGCTTGCCCGTTGCTGGCGCAAGTCTGGGCACGAGGTGAAAGCTACCGGACGCCACCAGAACTGTGGGTTGACGGTTTCAGACGTCTTCTGCGTCGTTTAGAACGGTGTTGGTCAACTGGACAGCTATATTGGCGTGTCTAGGTTTATCAGTGTGACCGGCTGAATCATAATTCAGCCCGTCGGGAGGAGAGGTGTTTTGGCGCGATCGGTTCTAGTCTAGTGGAAGACGAGTAGTACGCGAGACATTACAGCGAGCTACCGCGGGAAGTCGAGCTCAAATGTGTTTCATTTGAGCAGCTCTAGTTTACGCGATCGCAACTATCTTATCGATTCTTTCGCGGCTACCCTCTTCAAAGGGCCGATCGTCTGGAAGTCTGCGACATCAGTCCTAGAATGACAGTGAGATGAACGCGGCAAAAAACCAACTGGTACTGAGTAGGAAGACTAAACATATTAACAACTTGAAGTAAAGTTTTATTTTAGGGTAGCTTTGCACGCAATATAAAATAAAACAACATTTCCACAATTTCGCACATCACAGTTGCAGCAGCATTAACATCACGGACTTTTCAAGGCGTTTCTGCAGCAACAGTTGTTCTTGGTATCTATCTTGTACTTTCGTGTCTCTTAATTTGATGCAGGTGGGTGCATGCAGATAGCTGTTGTCGTGTAAGCAATGTTTAGGTTTGTGGTCTAATGCTGCAACACACTCTTTAATACGCCCAAACTTTTGATGTTAAACATACTTCTTGGGATGCGTCAAGAATGTGTTTCTAGTTAGCGCTTTATATATTTACTATATGGATCCGACCGAGCAACCTTCTTTAAAAATCATTAATTTAAAAGTTAAAATAGCTGCCCTCTAAAACTCTGAACTTTGATCGATACTGACAATCCGTTCTGTAGAGTGGGAGTATCACACAAAAACATAGTAATGCAATTATGTTCAAAAATGTTTTAAAGATCTTTCAAGATAGAATGAGCTGTTGTTTCGGGTAGGCAAGGTGTCCATGCATGATCCACGATTGACTACACAAATGGCTAAAAGATAGTGAAATTAAAGCAAAAGTATTGGGCATTGTCTTGGTATTGTCGGCCATGTCTTTTATTGTCAATGAAAGAGTTCTTGGAATATAAATGGACATTTTTACAAGTAATGTGCATCAACAACTATTAAAAAACATATAATTGTAAAAGATCACGTAAATAATTCAGTGAACTCAGTGAACGTCTGGGGAAAAATAAATTCGATTTCTAAATTGTCAGTGAACATAAACCTGAAACACTTTTTTAGAGTCTGAATATCTTGAAATCACGCGTGCGCGTGCTTCATGGAAATAATGCTTTGGAATGCAGTTATTAGCGAACGATTTTTAGGTGCAATAAATATCTAAAATATGCACTTGTTTATGTTAGGAAAATAAAACATTGTTTTCTAATGTCATGATTAATCCTGTTTATTTCAACTGATCTTATTTTTAAAAAATATATCTGCTTTAACATTACTATTACAGCGTTCTGTAAAGACCATCTTCAGTTTGTTCAGTTTTGATTTTCTCGAAAGAGGGATTTACGAGTATATCCCGAAAAAGTACATTCTACTTTACAAGACGTGATTTAGGTGTATTTCAAACAAACAATATCATTTGCGTTAAAGTTTTCGATTTCGTCCTCTCTTTGCCCTTCCAGAATTCTCAAAATTTTACAAATATCTTGATACCCATGAAAGCATTGAGCATGAAAGCCATGTCAGCATGAAAGCATTTCAGAGTCCCCAGTTTTTCTTCAACCAGGGATTTTATTTTCACTGCCTGAGAAAAATAATTTTTATATTTTCTAGTGTGTATTAGTCTTAATCATAAAAGAGAAATTTTGTGGAATGTTGACCAAATAGTTTTTAATATTTGGATCATTCAAAGTGGCTGTAGAATTTCCATTGAAGCAACATAGTTTTTTTCAGATAGTAGATAACAGATTTCAAACATTCAAAAATTGTGTGCATAGTACTCTGCAACCTTCAACCATGTCTCCTATCATGTTACCACTAAGCACGGAGCAATAGAAATATCAGGATTCTTTGTCTTCAATAAATCAGTCTTAGAAGGAGATTTTACAAATCTTTTCTGTCTATTTGAAATCAGTTTATCTACGTTCGGGTAAACCCAAGTTCGGGTTTTGCAACTCTGTGCAAAGCGTGAACTACGCAAGTCACGTGAATCAGTTTGGGATTACTCGCCATGAGACCATTTTCAGTCATGTTTGCCGCTGCATTAGAGAGGAGAAGAAAAACACTGTCAAACTTTACCCCATGGGACCGAGGAAATGCATTGCCTCATTAAAAATCCTTGCAACGATAATGTGATTTGCTGCAGTCATTTCCTCCCATGTCAGAAGAAAGAAGTTCCTTTCACATTCTTAGAAGGTACTCAGTTCACCAATGACGACATTTCCGACTTCTCTTCCACTAGAGTCAGTTGTTTCATCGATGCACACCCACATTTTCTCTTCTTGACAGACAGTACTAATATGTTGTAAAGTTTCTTCGCAGCACTGCGGAATACAGTTCTTACGTAGTGTCGATTCATCAGAGTGTATTCGTGTATTTGAAAAGAAATTATTTTAATGAAGAGTTGTTTACCGTAAAACAGTATGTCATCAGAAATAAAAGCACGACACAAATCCGCACAATACCTAGAGAATTTTGAAGATGCGCTTGTGCTTGCTGGATTTGATACATTAACAAATGTGTGTTTACATTTCGCACGTGTTACAATTTGTACATGTTTGTTCTGCTCAAATGCTGGATAAATTGGGATCTCTGATTGACCGCAATGGATTTTCCGCAAGGTTGACTGAATAAAACGTTTTCCATCACTGGTAAAGCATCTCCGAATTGCACTACGTATTTGTTCAAACGATTCTCAGTCTTCGTCTTCACTTTTGCGTCTTTGCAGTCAGGGAAAGAGTCAAAAGTAATCCCTGCACCGCTAGCAGTTGAGATGCTGACTGTCGTCCGACTTCCACAACTCTTGTAAATAGAAACCGAACTCCAGAAGGGTCGCACGATTTCGGGTCCAGCGATGGCAATTCTGGGAACATGCAGGAACTCGAACAGGTAAGATGCCGCCATGTTTGGAAAGGTCGCGGCAACCACAATACTGATTCCAGGGATTGGCCCACGCAGACGTTACAAGATGCCGGCCAGCAGCGCGTGCCCAATTCTAAGAACACGATTCGCGAGTGGAATAATATTGTATTTCCTATCTGTACTGGGTTCCAGAGGTTTTTCTATATCTTCATAAAAATTATAATATTTAAAAAGGTTTTAATTTTAAATTGGAAAGGGGGTTTTGTATCTCGGGAAATAGTAGGATATTATATAGGGCCATAAATGCGGTAACGTTACTAAGGAATACGTATATATTTTCTGCATAGCTTAGCCATGCGTGAAGTATATTTTTCGTGGTAGCAAGACAATTGTCTTGGCAACCGTATTTTTTAATGGATACCAAAAAGTCCTACTTCATGTGTGGATAACAATCCCCAGAATCCGATATTTTGTACAGTTCCGGAAAACAAATTATAGTTGTTGTTTTTTAGATTGGTGGGAATTCATAGTCCAAGAACTCGAATTCATACTGACAATTAATTTGAAAAAATTTACTTACGTCATAAGGCATCTTCTTAAGAATTCAATATAAGAAGACCAGTACTTGGCTCTTTCTTCTTGGCTCTTCTAGCTCCTGCGTAGATTGGCTTCCTTTGGCTGTCAACTGCTTTGGATGCGCGGCCAATGGCTCTGTCGTTGGTGCAAGCAAACGTACAACCTGTTAATTGATTTAGCTACGCTACTAATCCGGTAGAACGTAGTTGTCGAAGGTCATTTATGACATGACGTCTGGCAAAAAGGCTATTTGGGAAGTGTTTGAAATTCACAGACAAAAAAGTTGTAAGTTTGGACGAGTAAAAAGTTGTTTACCGGATCCACGCGAAGTGACTGAATAGCTTGAAGTAAATATATTTTATTGAAACAAACTGGCAAACTAATTTGTATTGCTAGTTATTCTTAAAACAGATATACAATAAAAAACTATTTAAATAATTTGAATTTTAAAATAATTAAGGAATAGATATAAAATATATTGTAGATAATAGTTTTTTGTTTCAATTGGTCTATACAAAAATTGCTTTAATTTTGAATTAATCATTTTTGTTTGTTATTGATTACTTTATCGATACATTTGTTATTGATTACTTGTCCGGTTAAACCTTGTTTGACCGGACGCATGTGTTCTGAGTACAGCACGAGGTCCTGATTGCACAACTGAATCAAAGTAGAGTTTTCGTTCACTTGCCACAATGCCTTGCCCCGAGGTGGCCGTGGGCTTGATACACACTCGCACTGTAACCACTCCATCTAGAGTTGTGTTGAAGTCTTGCCATTATGTTTGTGAGAGGCTGTTTCCAATTTTTATCCTTGTGACTTTCTTATTGTCATTGCAAATGCAGGTATGTTTGGCAATTCAGTTCTATAAGAGTAATATAATAAAATAGTGTTGGTACATATTAAATTTATTCGTGAAATAAACGTTATCTTAATGCGCTTGGTTCCAGTAAAAATTTGGGAATAGATAGCATGACAATGCATGCAGTTGATGCGCATCCTTGTTCCATTGGGAAAAGCCGCCTTTTCATTGGCACAACCCAACTGCCCGCAAGGCGTTTTATTTTCTTATTTCATACACATATCACTGTTAAGATTTAAATCTATGCACTTCTCCATATAAACTTTAACTGCAACAAATCACACTCTCCTTCGTGCTCGCAAATATGCTTAGAATGGGTTCCTGCGTTTCTCTTCGCGTATTCATATATAGGTATATTTTTAATGAAGGGAAATAGAATCCGAAGGTTCCTCTTCCCCTTCCTTGTGCCCGCCCTTGTGCCCGCTGACCAGATCGGCGGCGGAGCGCGCCCCTCGCGCTCCGCGGAAATCAATAGCCCTGGTGGGCCCGCAACGACGGCGCGGCGCGGCGCGGCTCGGTGCAGCCGGGCCCGCGAGCCCCGAAGCGGGGACCGCCACGGCGGCCGCCTCACCGCCCCCGACCTCTTCCCCGCCACTGCCGAAGCCGCCTCCACCGCCCCAGCCGTCACCACTGCCCCCATCCCAGTTGTCGCCACCGCCGCCTCCCCCGCCCTTACCCGCCGCCCTCCGACTCCCCCGCCTCTCCACAATGCCCCCCGCAGTGCCTACCCGTCACCTCCCGCAGCCTTCTACAGCCACCCTCTGCCCTCCGCCTCTCCTCATCAGCCCCCGCCGCCACCCTCGCCACCACCCTACCGCCACCCCGGCTTCCTCCCACGCCGCTACCCCCGCTGTCTTCGCCGCCCCCCTCCGCCCCTCGCCGGGCCCCGCCGACCCCCGCCGCCCCCGCTACGCCCCCCGCCACCACCAGCAACCTCTCGCCGCCTTCCACAGCCACCCTCTGCCCTCCGCCTCGCCTCATCAGCCCCCGCTGCCTTCTCCACCATCTCCGACGCCACCGCCATCTCCGCAGCCACAGCCGCAAAGGGATTTATGAACGCTGAGTCGGTGAGACTGTGATTCCAATATTGGTTCTACTGCTCGTTATTGGTGGAGCAAAGATCCGCTGGGAAAAGTTAGTTTCTTAGATGTTTTATCGGACTTTGTTACGGCGGGACGATAGCCAGTGGAACGGTTTTTGATGCGAGTGTACGTAATCGATGGAACAATAGTGAAGGTTGTTTTCTTTTTTAGTATTGTGCCTGTTTTGTGGTCTTTGATGGTATCTGGCGAGAGAGGAGTAAAAGAGGTGGAAAGTGGGTGAATTGCAACGAGGCTGAAAGTAATGGGAAGCTTGAACGGCCGGAGTGCGTGTTTTTATCGTTCCATTGTTTTAGCAGTCCAAGAACACGGCGAGTTGCGGAAAAAGTACATTTAGACGAAAACTGTGGAGTCTTAATTTCTAAACATATCCCAAACACATCCTGTGGGTTCAATAATTTAAAACTCATATATTCTGTTTAAGATTTAGACTATTCATTTCTCATATAAGTTTTGAAGATAAATATTCTGGTAAGACATCTAATGTTTAAACAAATATAATAGTGCGAAGAAATTATGTTTCCAGAATTCAACTTATAGACAAGAACATTAAAAAGAGAAAAAACATAGAAAATTTTGTGTTAAAAGAAGTGTTTAGGTTTAAGTTTCAAGAAAAAAATTTACAATAGGTTAATCTTCATCCACCCTACTGAAGAGTAGGAGGTCTTTGCCGCACATACGATGCTACATGGGCTATTACTATTATTAAATTATTATTTCTAATTTGTGTTTTGACACTAGACGTCAAGAGTTTAGCCTAAGCAAGCTTTTTGGCAGGGCACCAGACGGGAGGTTAGTGCGTTTCCCGGTTTGGGCTGTTGGGAGGTAACTGGTTTGGGAGAAGCCCGTAAACCTGCTAGTAGGTAGGCGCCGGAACTCATCAGGCAGAAAAATATCACTGGTACATCCTGCGCTTAAAAAATACACAACACTTACGGGAATAATGACCTTAGCAGTTGTCGCGCCCGAAAATTCTAATTAATTAATCTAAGCAAGTGTTTTGTTTTTAAATTTTGTCTGATAAAAGAAATGTAAAACAGAATGCCTGAGACTCATTTAAGATAACTCTAGATCTCAGTTATAAATACATGGCAGAGAGAATTAATGCATCTAAATATTATTTACATTTAATTTTAGTAAATTCAGTGTGATAGCTATCTTCTTTCTGTGTTTCGTGATCCGTAATGTTTATTCATCCGCTGCAGTTTGGTTTCACATGCCTACTGTCATGAAATTGGTCTCTTGTGCTACTTTGATATTCTCATAGTACATTACAAAGTTTCAGTGAACACGTATCAGCCCGTGTTTGAATACAATATCAAAATATCGTAAATTGCAATTAGCAGCGTGAGTATTACGCCTGTGCTAGAAGCATTTCTCAAATAATTAGTTACACTTCAGAATCAGAGATACCCGCGTTCTGTAAGTAATTATTTTCCTGGATTTTTACGTTTTGTAATAAATTCGTGTTGCATAAAAACCGGACATACGTGAATATTGAAGATTCATAAAAATTGTATACGCTCAAGTTGTATGAATGTAAAATACGAAGTAAGCCACAGAACGATGTGGGAGCTTTACCTCCTTCATTTGATTGAGATTAATGAGTGTTTTTGTAACTCACATACTCTTACTTTCTATTGCTCAAACAGTGTTTTGTACATAGATCGATGTCAGCAAACATCATAAGTTACAGTGTTGAGCTAGTTCACGATCGAAAGCTTTCAAAGACATTGCCATAAATTCTGTATAATACTGCAGAACAAATCTCATAAATTTCAAGTATTTCACGATGAAACAACATAGTTAGAAGTGCAATAGCTAACAAAAGAAAGTGAACGGAACGCAACATTAATTCCACTCTCTTCTTTTTTAATTCTCTCATCTTTCTTTGAGTCTTCTTCCTTTTCAATATCATAAAAAATATATATTATATTTTTTCAGATGTTCTTCTTCTTTTATTATCATTTTTTCAGTATTTTCAGCAGTTGTCAGCAATAGACATTATTGCATTATGAATTCCGATAACGATCAATTACCGGGTCTTCGTTAAAATTCAGATATAACGTCTTCCTTTAAATCAGATATTTAATGATGTCCGTTAATGATATCATACTCTAAATGTGTCATGCATCAATACTAAAGAGGAAAAATAATCTAAAACCTGCCCGCAATCATTTTGAACTGTGTTTGAAACGTAGAGAAACTAAGGTATTTTATGCAGTCCATCTCTCTCCTCTTTCTTTAAAGTTTTTTTAATATTCCTCTTTTCCTGTGCATCGTGTAAGAATTTAACAGCTGAGTGGGTGAGATCGACTGCGTAAAAACCCAATAATAAAACAAAAACTTTATTTCTTTAATATGTTTGCCTATATTTAAATTGGTTTCCGGGAAGTAGTTGCCTGCTATAATAAAGACAATCATTTTTTTATTTTAGGGGTATTTATTTTCCGTCTGTTTCACAACGTTTTGTGGTCTCTGATCATCCTCAGCTGTACAGGTTTGTGTTAACATGGATGCACACTGACATTTAACATTCAGACGGGATTTTTATTGATTTTTTTATTTATTTATCCTAAAATGTATGCGAGGTATGGTGAAGAAAATTACTATTCGCTCACATTTTAATGACCTCTAGTAATAATAGCACTCTACCTTTATAGAGTTTATGCGTAAGGGTACCAACATAGCGTGATTTTGAAAATCAGAAATTTTCGCTCCGGAGAAATAGAAAGCGTACTTGCATTGGCAAACGAACTACATATTAATGCTTCAACAGTTAAATGCGTATTCATTAAAATAAGCTGCTCCTATATTCAATTCGCTTGAGTCTATTTTGTCTAATGACGCTTCTTTCAAGTACACCCTACGAACAAACGGGGTCGCGTCCAATCTCAACACCCCGTCGCCTCCCCTTGCGCCGTCTCCGGCGCGCAACGTCGCTGGGGCGGCGTCGCGCAGTCTCTGCAGACGCCCTGCGAGAAGGATACCTCAACGCTTTATCTCTCCCCGCCCCCCTCCCCTTACCCTTCCCTCCACGTCCCCCACGCTTGCCCACGCCGGCGCACTTCGACACGACACCGCCTTCCCGTCCGTTAAGGCCCACCCCACCCTCCCATCCCATCCCATGCCATCCCTCAACTCTACCCACTACACGCACCTGCCTCACTCCGCCGCGCCCGTCCATCTCACCCTACCCCACCTCGTCCCATCGCCTCCCATTCATCTGTTCCCACCCCACCCATCTGCCTCGCCACTCCACTCCACACCACCCACCTCGTCCTTCCGCCTGCCATTTCTAACTATCCCACCACACCCCACTCCCCTCACCCGCCCCGCCGCGCTACACCATGCCACGTCCCGCCCGCCACGCCCTGCCCGCCCCATCCTTCAGTCCGCTAGCGTCGCCCGCTCCACCGCCCGCCAGCCACTCGTTTCATTAATAAGCAACGGTGTTTGTTTTAAAGGTACACCTCTTCCGCCTCCATCTCCCGTGCGTTGCTTCCGCCGCCTCAGTCGCCACCGCCGCCGCCGATATCAGCGCTTGGCGTTCACGTCTCAGTTTCTGTCACACACAACCCCACCAGCCGCCCTCGTCATCATCTTTTGCAGCTTCTCCGTTTCGCTCCAGGCGCCTCCTCACCAACGCCATCCCTTCATCCCCATCATCGCCCACAACCCCGACATCCCAGTAACCTCGTCACCCCCATTGCTCCTATTTATCCCCTTTTTCACCCCTTTGTCCCGTCTTTGCCCCCTTTTCCCCCATCTTTGCCCCCTTTTGCCCTATATTTGCCCTATTAACCCCCCTTTGCTTCCCTGCATCCCTGCAATGAACCATTTAGCCCTGTTTTTCCCTATGTTTGCCTCCTTTACCCCCCTTTCCCCCTTTTACTTCCTTTTGACCCTTTTGGTCCCTTTAACCCCCTTTGTTCCCCTTTGCCCTCCTTTGCCCTTCTTGTGCCGCGTTTTGGCCTCGTCTTTCGCGTCCCGCCTGTGTTGCACCGCTGCAGTCCTACCGCCGCATCGCGAGGAGGCGAAGGCAGCTGTTGAGCGCCGGAACGGAGCGGGGGCGGCTTGCGCGCACGGCGACGAACGCCCCGTGAAATAACCGTCGTCACGTCGGCACCTTCATGAATATTTATTTCCAGAAATGAGAACGAACTACATCGCCGGTAGTTAGACGAAACACCGACGCGGCGCGGCGCGGCGCTGACGGGCGGCCCGCTTCCCATTGCTCGCGAACTGCCTCCGTCGCAGTCACCGCCCCTGCCCGGCTGCAACTCGGACTGCGCTGCTGCGCGGCGGGTGGCCTCGCCCCCGATGCCACCTCGCTTCTGCCCCACTTCATCTTTCTCATCGTCGCCTCTCCCAAGATTCCTCCCCTCCGCGCCCCATCGATTACGCCTTGTTCTCTCCATACCCGTCTCTTTCCTGCCTTAGACTAACCTCATCCACTCCGATGCTCGAGACTCGCCACGCCTCTTCCCTTTCCAAAATCCGCTCTTCACAGTATCTTTATCCCCGCTGAAGTCCTTCCTCTGTCTCGATTGCCTTTTTCCCCCTCGTTGCATCAACGCCAACACTTGTTCCCTTCAAGCCTCTCCCTTAACCCTGATTTCTCAGCAATCTTCTTTCCCTTGTTTCATTCCGACGTCCCGTCGTGACCCATTTCCCATCGTCTGCCTCCTCGTTTTACCGCCTCTTCCTATTCCCAGCCTCCTTTATTCTCTCCACTCCTGCCCCTAGGCTCCCTTCCTCAGTGTCCTCCTGGCAACGGGGCTCGCCCTCCTTCCATCACCATCGAATCGACATCCCCACTCCGGCTCTGTGTTCCTCCCCCGGTGTTGGGACCCACTCCGTCCCGAGAGTAGCCTCCGCCAGCGACGAAATATCATGTTTGCGTGAATGATGGAGAGGAATTGACTTTTTAGGACGCGGGGAAACTACAGTGTCCAGTTAATCTAGTGAAGTTTGTTTAACTTTCGTCCGCTGAAATTTGCACGTCGCGTGAATCCAGAGCGGGCCGGGAGAGCGTCGCTGTGTTGGCCCCGCGCTCCGGACCCCCTCGCTCTGAATTTCGGATGCCCCACCCGCCTCCCGCCCCCGCTGCGAAGTGTGCGGAGGGGAAACTGCTATCAATCATGATGCCGCGTATGATGGTGCCATTCCCTGTGCAAACAGGGTACGCTGGAGTTTTCAAATCGGGAGAATTCGTGCCATACCGAGAATACTCACAATGAGTACGTTTACCTTTGGAGTTTTATTATCGAGTTTATTATTTTTGTTTTGTATGACGTGTTGCTAATTTGTAACTTATATATATATATATATTATATATATATATAATATATATAATATTATATATATATATATAATATTATATATATTATATATAATATATATAATATTATATATATATATAATATTATATATATTATATATATTATATATAATATATATAATATATATAATATTATATATATATATATATATATATATATATATATATACTTTTTGCTTCGTCTCACAGTTTGCGCTGAGTAAGTGTTTCGTAACTATTTTGATAGTTAATTAAACTGTGCATCTCATATTATTGTATTGGAAGTCAATGTTGTTACATAAATATGACGTTGAATAAAAAGTAACACTCAATGCACTCCCTTCCTTTTAATTTGCGATCACTGTATTTGTTTACTACTATTGGTTCTATATTATATTCATAAAACAGGTTTAATTAAGGTTGCAGAAAATTGAAGTTAGTCGCTGAAGAAATTTCTTTACATAAAATAGCGACCGAATACTTTTCATAAAAAATTAAATGTTTTGCAACATTGTTTCTTCGAATAATAAATCTTATGCGTTTCTTTGTCGTGGACAGAAAGTTACGGGATGCTGAAAACATTTATTTCGAGATTTTAACGGAAATACACTTTTTTGGAATCTAACTGTATTTTTAAACCATCTGTTCTTTCGTTTGTCAGAACACAACTAGCGTCTAAAACGATCTGGAGATTTGGACGGTTCTTTTTATTTGAAACATATTTTAATTTTTCGGGTAATTTATAATAATCCTCAGCGTTTGATAAACTTAGCAAAAATAGCTTCAAATTACTCTTTAGTTTAGTGCAGTTTTCTTATAAATAAAGCACAGGTTTGTTTTCCAATAAAATCTTGTAAATTTCGAAAATACTGTAACATTCATATATTATTCGATTTTCTTCTACAACTACATTTTGAAAAGCAAATATTGCTTCTGTAATACAATTTATTCGTCGATATTATGTCTTTATATCATTTATGTGCACTTCTTTGAAACTATTGGTATATTTTGCGTAGTTTTGAGTTATATGTGGACAATGTTCCCATTCCTTTTCAATATATTCCTCACTTTACACACTTAAGCGAGAGTTTTATTTCTTAATGAAATATACTGCTCGATATTAGATCTTTAAATTATTGAAAGTTCTTTTAAAATAATATAAGATAGAGATAAGATAATAAGATATAACCGTTACAATTTACACGATTAAGGATGTGCTGTGTAATGATTTACTAGTTCGTTTGACCAAGGAAAATGTTTTAATTCTGTACACTCCCACAGAACGCTGCCGATTCCAGTCTCGTGTAGGTGCTCAAGGACACGCATTTGAATCAATGTTACGTTTATGAACGATTTCGAGCAAAAGGTAAGCACGCGGATGGGCCAAAGTCAAATAAGTAGCTTGAAATATTCTGGCAACAACGCGATTATCCGATGGTAAAGTAAACTCAATAAAAGATCATCATATTTCGTTTTTGTAGCTGTCAGTGACCAAACAAACTAAAGGTTGCAGATCCATCGAATGACGGTGATGTAATTTTCAAAATTCAAAACTAATTTATAATAAAATGTAAGCAATTCGAAATCATTTAAAACTAAGTTTAATGAAAGTCTATATCGATAGATTATTTACATAATTTAATGCGAAGTGTCCTTGGCAGGTATTTCACCTCCCGCGCACGTGGTTCTGGCTTTGATTTCTAGTTGTTGTTTTTTTGTTTTAGTTATGCTTTGTGGTAACTGACGGTAATAGAATTTATACAGTGAAAAAGAACATGGTTGTGAAAATATATCTATCGCACTGCATCACTTTGCAGAAAGCGTTATTGTTTGGACACGTTATAAAGAAATAAAATTATTTTATTTCGAAGGTTTTTCTACCCTGGTATATCTTGTAATGATGAAAGACATTGCACATGTTCTTTACATTAACGTGTGGAAGGTCTTTTGTTCCATTAATCATTCTTACATTAATTCTTTTCTGAATTTTGGAATACAGGAACGAATAAAACGTTCTTTATTGTTTTGATCGAGAATATTTTGAGCCTTTGAAATACTTGAATCGTGATTTTCTCAATCATGTATTAGACATTTGCATAAAAAATCAATACATCCAATAGAATTCATTTATATTTTAAATTTTAATATTTTCAGAATAGTGGCAGAAATATCTGTAGATGCAGAATTGCCGTCTTTTAGGTTGGGAACTAGCCTTTAGCTACATCACTTCATTGCAATTTAATTGCTTTGAAATTGCACTTCTAGCGACTATTTATTTCAATTACTAATTGAATTTTATTCCTACATTTGCATCAATAAGAATAGGTCATTTGAAAACATTCAAGTTATTTATTGAGAAAGCGAAAGTAACTCTGTCGTTTGTGTAACCCTTGTGGATTTCTACGTCGAAACGTCAGAGGCCGTCGTCACCAGTTGTGAGTAACAACGTCGAAAAGATTGCCTTAATTACTCTGTAGACGCACCCGTGTAAGTTTTCAGGCGGCCCAACTTTCACAGCGAGCGTGGCAGGAGGTTTGCGTTCCTCTCTGTGGACTTTCAAAGTCGGACTTAGCGTACTCCGGACCCACTAAACTCCGTCACTTTATACCTTCCCTCCTTTCATCATCTGTCCCCTACTCCACTTTGTCAGTAATCACTGTTATGGCACCACACCATTGCAATTTCCCATCATTAGTCAGTGCAAAGACACACTAGGAAGTACTTATAACGTAATTGCACCATTAGCGCATTCCGAATCGGTTACTTTTGCTGTCTTCGAATATGCTATAGTTGTCATGGACACACTCCATCTCACTTTTTTTCTTTTCTTTATTAGGGGATATGCTGACTTGTGTTTACCCCATCGCAGTGTTTTTCGTCATTTAGTAAATGTCAGTATTATTGCCACAGCAATCTCCATGACATAAGACGCTTGACTCACCTTAGTACCCTCAAACCATTACACTATATTGGATAAACTATTCCAATGTAGCCTTCGCTTCTGTCATGTGTTAGGTCATTTGGTCAACTACTAGTCGTTTGTTGGCAGTCAGCAAGGTCCACGCTGTGCCCTTCCCCCGAAGCACAGTGACCTAGTGATGTTCACTTTCCTAAGCACTGCAATCCCTGCGTTCATACATTTGGCCCTGTTGGCTCTAATTGTTTGCACTTCGTCATTGTGACTATCCCATTACGTATTTCAGATACTTTTCAACTCTTCAATATGTGCTGTATCCATCCCAACCGGAAGTGTGTTTTAACAAAAGGCTGAAGCAAAAGGATAATGAAAGTCATGTAGAATGCGATTTTTCTTGAATGGTGATTTAAAACGTGTATGGTAAGGAAGTTGGATTACGTTATATCAGCAAACAAAACACGCCCATTCGAGATGTACTATTTAAATCTACTCCATTGTGCTTTTTGGAGATGATGGTAATATTCTGCCTTTCAGTCTCTGCAATTAACATAAAACCAATGGAAACAAAATTTCAAGGATATTTTATGACAAAATACAGGTAAGGCATAACATAGATTGCTTCGTTCCCAATATTACTTCTTTCGTGTCATTAAATACGCGAATTTCATCGGTATCCGATGTATTCATACTGTTTAGCACTGCCCACAAAACTATCCCCGTCCCACCTCAGGAGCACCCCCAGTCCACGACTCGCTCCCCATCAGTTGTTCCCATCGCCCTCAAAACGACTGCAAATTCTGCTGTCTTCTTAACCCATCCGCCGGCTTAGGCTTAGGAAGTTCTACGGTTCGTCGGTGGAAGGATTTTCGACAGCTGGGTCGAATTCGGCCACTGACTGGGCAGAATTCTAGCGGCTGGCTGCTCTAATCGATAGTTTTCCGTGATTTTGCCAATCAATACCAGGGGAATGCCGAAGCAGCACTCACAAACGGAACACAGACCGGTCTAGATCGTTCCTTCCTCTTCTTTGTTTTAACCTCACTTACACACGATCACACACACATACACCCGAATATGTTCTACAGTACCACACATGTCGGGAGACCGGTCGGGGGCTTTGAGCTTGTCTCCCGCTGGAGCGGTGCCCCGCTGGTGGGAGATACCTGGTGGGGGCAAACAGCTAGCCAACGTGTAGGTCTGCACCGGATCTCGCCATTCAGCGGTGGGATATAACCAATGCCTCCCTCTATAAAACATATACTACAATTAAGTGAATAATGGCCTTGATAGTTGACTGGCTCGGAAACAGCAATCAATGAAATCAACCCGCCTTACCCCTCCACCACCCTCCCCGTAGTCCGCCCTTCCGTTCCCGTTTGCATTCAAACCGCCTCAGCCGTTGCCACTGGCTCCGCCGTTGTCTTCGCCGGGTCCCGTCCCCGCCCCCGGCGTCCGCCCCTCCCACCCCGCCCCCGTCGCCGGAGCAGGCTGGGCGCGCGGCGCACGTCCCACATATTTCATGGCTCGCATACATTAGACACAAAACGACCGGGCACCCGGGAGGGACGGAGGAGATGACACAGCTTGGAACTTCCGTAACAAATGGCGGGCAACGAACTCTCAAAACCTCTAACACACTTGCTGGATATTTATGGATAAGAAACGTAATATTTCTCCGTATTTGTTCCTTGCAGTGGTGAGGAATAAAGTTGGAACCGACGATTTTAAGAGTGCGCCAGGACGTTGTAAGTTATAGCACTTTCCCCCTTTGCAGTGATGAAAATAAGACGTAACGTTCTTCTTCAAATTGAACAGATGACAAACGAGCAGTTACGTTCTTTCTATTCAGAATTATGCTGCTAGTTATAGTTGCGAAATCGTAAACACCACATTTTATGAAGGAAATACATGTCCGTAAATTCATATAATTCACTGCGTAACTGTCAACATAATTTCTGTGCTTATTAATTAATTAGTATTTCTTTATATATATTCTCTACTACTTTTTCTACGTTATTTCTACAGTGATTACCTAGACCCTTGTATTAGAGAACGATACCAAATAATAACTATTCTTCTTAGTTTGAGAAAGTCAATAAGAGATGGGGGTATTTTGGTATATAAATATACTGTTTTGCCCAGTTTAAGTGCGCCATCGATGAAATGTCCATTCAATTCCTCATGTTACTCTGGGTTCTCTTGGCGTTAATGTTGATGTGAGATAGATTGTCTTAATACTTTTTTCGTTTATTTTAAGTCGCATCAACAACAAAGGTTATTAGCCATATTTATAATGTTTATAAACGATTCTTTCGCTTTGCTTAACTTTGTAATGCTTTTGGTTTTGAATATTTACGTGATTTTGTTCCATTAACTTTTTAAAAATATTCTATTCCACAGCTCTAGGTTGATTATACTCGTACATTTCCACAGATGCTCGTTGTTATACAAATTTGAAAGAGTCACTGTGGCATTAAGCTTATATTTTCGTTTTAAGGTCCAGTGAAAAGCTAAGCCCTGAAAAGGAAGACATTTTCTGCTTTTACCCAAAGATATAATTTTTTCTCATAACTTTCGAACTCGAGTTTAATTCATCATTATTTACAACTAAAAATTCCGCCTAAAGGAAAAAAATATTGATCATCATTAATAAAATTACAAAACGTCACATCCCATTTTCAAATAATATGACATTGAAAAGAATTTGTAGCGTCAGCGGTCCGTTCAGTGTATTTTGATACGGTAATTTTCTAGGAGACAAATTCTTGGACATCGGAACCAATTTTAAGTTGGAAAGAGTTTCAGAGAAAGTCGCAAATTGGTTCGCGATAGGAGTCGGAGTCGACGGAAGAAATTGCAAGCGAGCAAACGAGTGGCAAAACGCTCTGCGAGAGAGAGAGAATTCCTGTATCAATTTACAGCCGAAACTCGGGCGAGGATGTCACTGCGTTGAAAACACTCGGCCAAGTGCTTCGGAAGACGACAAGGCGCGTGTAACTTCGCCGTCGCCGCTCGAGATACTGCGAACTTGGTGTCGCACGCAGAGACAGCGGCGGCGGCGTCAGACGGAGAGGGCGACAGAGGGAGCGGGAGGGAGGGCGGCGGGGAAAGCAGTGTCAAGGCAGAACGCGTTGAGGACAGCCAAGGACAGGCGTGACAAAACCAGGGGTGACAATCTTTTTTAGAAGAATGCCACAAGGAAATAATACTCGTCGCGATACACAAATGCGTTTGTTTGTAGTTTTGTAATGTTTCTTTACGAAAAAACTGTGTTTTATTCGTTCAAGCGATTTTCAACAGTTATGAATTAGTAAATGAGAAAATAAAGTAAAATCTTTCAAAGCTAATGCGATAGTTTTTTTTTTAATTTGCGGTTTAGAAAGGATTTTATTTTTGCTTACTAAGAATGATACGGACTAAAATGGAAAAGTGGTTCAAGGGTGTTAATTAATTTTCATTAAACCGAGTTCCGTTATTTCAACTATCTACTATAATTCCTTGTAACTATGAAACAGGAATCACAATGTAACTTTTCTACAAAAAGACAAACCCAAGAACACTCTAAATATTATCCAGATATGCCACCAATGTTGATGAAATCTCGATACTTTAGCAAATTCTCTGGAAGTATTCTGTTTTACTTCATTTGTGTACAAATATTTGATTCAAATAAAACATACTTTTCATGATAATCGTCATTTATTTTCCATTTGTCCAGATGTTTACGTATTATCAATTTGTTTTGAAAGTCTTTCTGTGAACAAATTAGTAATAGATTGAATTTTAATCTTCCTCGAGTGATTGGTATTTATAAAAATGGCAACGTGAATGTAAATTGAGCCAGCACACATTGATTCTAAATGTTCTTTTCCACTACTTATATGATATTTTATGTAGCGCGTATCTAAGATACTGCTTGTATACTCCTATTATTATTTGATTATATCTTTACACTATAGTCATAAGATATTGTTATCTGAAGAACGGTAATGTTCCAAAAATCGAATAGAAGGGATTGAATTGAAATTAAGAAGTGATGATACTAGGAAAAATCATTCTTACTAATAAACACTATAAATGAACAATAAGACAGAAGTATATAAATAATTTATCACAAGAAATATGTGGAGTAAAACGCAATAAATTCCACAACATGTTGTGAGAGTTCGTATTAAAATTTTCAATAAAAGAAAAAAAGCAATAAGCGCTAACGAGTGAAAAAAGGTGTGCGTCAACGGCAATCACGACCCATCAAAACGCGTGGAAACGAAATAACGAGGAAAAATCGCGTGAGGAAAGAGCGATCGAGAAGAGCCGTGTTGGGAGGACTTGAAGAGCGGAGAGGTCGGGACAAGCTCGTCGCCGCAGAGAGCGGTGGCCAAGGCGTCACCGCAACGGGGCGGGGCGGGGTGGAGAGGGGTGGAGTGGGGCGGTGTGGGGCGGTGTGGGGCGGTGTGGGGCGGTGTGGGGTGGGGTGGGGTTGGGCGGGGCGGAGAAGGGCGGGGCAGGGCGAGGCAGCGGCTGGGCGAGGCAAGGGTGGGGGCAGGGGTGGCGAGGGGAGGGGCGGGGCGAAGCAGGGTGGGGAGTTGCCGCCAGGGGCCGTTGGGGTGTGTCTGGAGGACGTTGGGGGCGGCATTGATCGCGCGGCCGGCGGTGGCGGTATGGCGGCGGCGGCGGCGGCGGCGGCAGGGGGCGCGAAGATGGCGGTGGGGGCGGAGGTGCTGGTGGCGGCGGCGGTGGCCGTGGCGCTAGCAGGGACGGGGGCGAAGGTGGCGGCGGTGGGGCGGCGAGGGCGACGCGAGGTGTCCGAAGTAAACGCCGCTGGCGACAGGGTAGAAGGGAGGAAGGAGGGGGAAGGAAGGCGGAAGGCGCGAGCCGGAGATAAAAGGCGGGCCGCCGCCGCCGCCGCTGCCGGAGGTCGCTGAAAGGCTGCGCGAAATAGGGAAGAGCGGGTGGAGGCCGTCGGAACGCAGCGACACCGCGCCGGTAGTGTACGCGCGTCTAGCGCACATGAAAGGGACTCAGATGTTTCTAGCGTACGTGCGTCTTGAATACATGAAAGAGAACTTCGTGTTTCTAGCGCACGAGAAACGGACCCGGATGTTTCTAGTATACGTGGGTCCAACGTACAAGAAAGGGACCCGGATGAGTGTTGCGTGAGTGCGCCTAGCGCACATGAAAGGGGCACGGATGTTTCTAGCGCACTTGTGTCTGGCGCACATGAAAGGAACTCACAGGTTTCCAACGTACGTGCGTCTTGTATACAGGAAAGTCACCTAGATGTTTTTAGCGTATGTACGCTTAGCGCACACAAAAGTGGCTGTTTCTTGCGTACGTGCGCCTGGCGCACATGAAAGAGACCGGGATGTTTCTAGCGTACGTGCGCCTAGCGTTTAGGTAAGGGATGTTTCTGGCGTACAGTAAAGGGACGCGGAAGTTTCTATTGTACTTGTAGGAAAAGAACCCGGAAGTTTCTCTCGTGCGTGCGCCAAGCCTACAGTAAAGGGACCTGCATGTTTCTAGCGTGCGCGCTCCTAGCGCATAGCGAAGGACCCGGATGTATTTAGCGTACTCCATTAGTAATACTTTGACTACACTTTTTCTTTTCTACTACGGTCCTGTTGACACTTTGCTTTGCATATCCAAGTTGATGACAAAGCATCGGCCGATAATATTAGAGAACCTTGTGTCCACGACACACATTTCAGATGTGTCAAATGTAATAAAATCACACAAACACTTCATTTTTGTCGATTTCGTCTGTAGGGAATTTGTCATTGCAAAGAGTCGATATTACTACAGAAGAAAACCGGAAAAACATTTTTATATTAAGGTTTCTTTGATGCCAATGCGCGAGAGAAAGGTGGCAGAAGAAGTTGAATAGTGAATGGGTTGGCGTGAAGCTTTATTCTGCAAAGACAAGCGAAAAAGAATAGTGGATATCATGTATCCAATTGACAAAAACGAGATATGTCGGCAGAGGAAATGACGTGGCAGAGGAAATAAATAGGATAGCTATTTCTGTGCTGCGAATTTCTACAGCAGCCCTGCACAACGCTTTCTACCACAGGCATTCTGCACTTTCGTGCGTCTTAAATACAGGGAAGGGAACTCGTGTTTCTAGCGCAACAGAAACGGAGTCGGATGTTTCTAGTATACGTGGGTCCAACGTACAAGAAAGGGACCCGGATCATTCTAGCGTGAGTGCGCAACGGGCTTAATATTTTTATAATATGTTGTAAACGATTTTGAATAAATATAAATTATTCATATTCATTGATTTTGAAATTAGAAATATGAAGTTCTCCTGCCGGAAATTAGAGCAGAAAGTAATTTTAAGGTAAAAAGAAAGAAAATTAGAACAAAATTTTAAGGTTTAAATGTATTTTATTTGTTTAAGAATAAGATTTTTTCGCTTTCATAAAACCGTCTTAATAAATTAAACATAGTTAATGAGAAAAATAATTTATTACTATCATCAAACAAAAATAATTCTGTGATACAATTTTGTATCTAGCAGTACGCTCAATTAGTGAATACATCGTAGCAAAGGAAATTATATTATCGGCCCTACACACAATTACAATACTGGTATCCAAATCTAATATATAGGTGTAATTTGTTTTAGGTTCATACTTCACATTACCATACATCAATAACAAACATTTCCAAAATAAAAGGTAATGATACTATCTATGTAATAGTCCGCCATTATCTCCCAATTTCTCGCACCCAATTGCACTCAAGTTGCACGCGTGCGGCTCTCGATGTCAGTCAAAGTGCAAAATGCTGTGCAGGCCTGTTCTACTACAAGGGGATATGAGATAAATGTAGAGTAGAAGGACGTTCACAACATAACTAGATAGTAAAGTGCTTAAGAGATGCTCCAAAATAAGAAATTGGTACTCATTTGATGACCGGGTAGTTACAAGGAAGAAAGAACGGAAATATATATATGAGCTAGCTTTATAAAAAGAAAGTTGGAGAAAAGTTTTGAGTCACTATTTCCTTCTTTACTCGTAATTGAGTAAAGAAGGAAATAGTAGGCAAACAATTGGAAATCGATGTTATCAGATGCCGGGAATTACATATGTTGACATTGAAGTCTGCTTATCAGAAGGGCATGGCATCAATCAGGATGATAGAAACATCTGCAAAATGAAGATTATCGGTTAGAAGTGAAGCTTGGGTTGTAAAATGCTTGGGTGGTTCTGACAGCAAAGTAACAAATTCGTTTCGCATTTGGACTTTGCATGCAGAAATGTCTACAATTTGTTGGACGCTACCACCAACGCTCCTTGAAAAAATGCAAACAAGCAGATGAGCGGAAAGCTCTGGTTTACACCATGGGGAGTACAGGACACGGCTGTAAGGAGTGCATTTATTACATTTACAAGAGAAAACAAACTACAAAGTCAGTGGCATGTTGCAATGCAGAAATAAAGATGCTCTATACTAGAGTTAGTATTTTTTTAACAAGAGTTCATATTTTAGTTGCAAGAATGGTAAACAAGACATGGAACTCGAGGATCGCATGAGTTTAGAGTTAAAGGTAATCAAAGACAGAAAAGAAGCGGGAGGGTAAAAGCAGGGAGCAAAACAGAAGAAAAAGTGAACTTCGAGAGCGTTCTAAAGTGTGGGATTGTAATGTGATTATATACTGAGAAATAAAACACGAAGTGTGTTCTAATGTCTCGTTCCGCGGTCAGTCCTAATATAACGTAACTTAATTTGTTACCACAGATGAAACTGAGTAGTTTAACTGTTTGATCTTCAGAGCTTTTTGCAGTGTCCAGAAGAAATATTTTCATCGCCATTATGTGCAGAAAACGAAATCACAGTGTAAATCGCTCAACTCCGTTCATTCAATTTTGATACAGAACCGCATAAAAAAGTTCGAGAAAGTCCCTTTTACATACAGAAAAAAGTTGAAAGCCGATCCGGATGGCCGAGATTGTTAAGGCAGTAGTGCCGTAGCGATCTCGGACCGAAGGATCGCGGGTGCGATTCCCGCCTCGGGCATGGTTGTGTTTGTGTTCGCCCTTTCAACCTCACCACCACTATATCATTTTATCTTCACTGTAACCATAACGTAAGTGGTCACTAATAATCTAGATGTAGATGCGATCTTAAATAACCAAAAAAATGATGAAAACATGAACGTGCAATGTGAAACTCGAACGCGCAACCTCCGGCCTTCGTACTTGGACGATTCTCCGAGCCCCCGCGCCTGGGAGAGAGAAGTCGGGGGCGAGGAGGCGAGGGCGTTGGCACCGCAAAGGCGGCAGACGCGAGGGCCAGGCCGAGGAGGCGGCGAGGCCAGAGCTCGAGTTCAAAGAGGCGACACGCGGGGACCTCGGGGTGAGAGGGGGAGCGGGGGGTAAGGACGGGGGAGCGCCCAGGTTGGGCGAGGGCGGGGCCGGGGCAGGGGCGACTAGTTGGAGAGCGTGATGAGAAGGGGCGGGTCGGCAAGGGCAGGGAATGGGTGTGTGGCGCAAGGAGGGGCGGGGCGGGGAGAGGTTGGGAGGAGTGGGGAGGGGCGGGGCGGAGTGGAGCTGGATGGGGCAAACCGATGCGGGGGCAAAGAGGAGGATCCATCAGATTGGAAGGCGCGGCGTTCGTAATCATGTTACGGAGACGCGGCGCGGCGGTGGCGGTGGCGGTGGCAGCGACGGTAACTGCGCGTTTAGGAAGCAGAGGTAGCCGACTCGGAGGCGCCTTCTCAAAAGAGCGGGGAGCACCAAGTGTCTGTTCATTGCTTTGGAAAATTGTTGCTCTGGAGCTCTAAATTCTTTCTCGATCAAAGAGAAGATATTTGTGGAGACTGAAATACTGGCGTGGTGAATTATTCTTACATCAGTCAACACAAAAAGCAGTAAATAATGCCCTTAATTCTTATCAGCATTATTAGTAAATAACGTACGGAAATAAAACAACTATAGAGTGTCGAAATCAGAAGTAACTTCACTAATAAATTTATTTTTGATTCTACCTAATTTTTTCTAGTGCTACTCATATTTTAAGGGAAAATTTAGAGACTTGTTTTTACTTCAAGTATGTTATTAATACAAAAACAGAAGATAAATATATCACTTTTCTGATGCATGCAGATATTGTAAAAAAACTACGTAGCCTCCGGCCTTTTTAGAGGTGTCTGTAATTTCATTAGATACCCAGAAACTCGGAAAAAATCCAAACAGAATGAAACAGTTCCGATTTTTATTAAAATTCAAATTTTTAGTTGTGTTTATAACAAATTCTCGTGCTCCGCATACAATCTAAATTCTAATATTTAGTGCGTCATTCCTTCCAATACAGCTGACTGAAAGTCCTCCCGCCATTAATTATTTGCTTTTCACATGTGGCGTAAGTAACAGAATGTTTTTGGTATTTTTGTTACCTTAAGAACTGTTATAGTATGTAAAGTATTTAAAGAACTGTTGTAGTAAAATATTTAATTAATTACAGCGTTATACATGAGTAATTAATTTGGTTTTAAGGAGTGTGCGTGCTACTTTTTGGAAAACCGTTTAGTTCAGCAGACGTTTTCCCACTGTATGCCTCTATTTACATCTTAAGTCTTCAGAGAGACATTCAGGGCATGTTAAATGTACTGTAGACAAAAATAAATAATTGCAGCAATCTGTGTTAAGCTTTTTTCACAAGAAAAGCTGATGGTGAGTCCGGTGCTATCACAAAATATCGAAATTGTAATACCACAAAATAAAGTTGGCTATGAACTGTTCTTCGAAAACATGAGAACGCAGCTTAAGATCGAAGACGCGTAATATGCATGGGAACAGTGCCAAAAGAACATTGGGCACGCGATGATAATGGCACAGGAACTCTGGCGCGGCTATTAGCCTAGTAATAGGGAACTGCGGGCGAAGCACTTTTCCTCTGACACAAATCCATTGTAATAAAAACTATAATACGTTCCTATTCTCTGGTGCATTGTTTCAAGTTTGTGACATACAAGAACGGGAACAAGTTGAGAAAGCTAACTTTATTCCCGTAACGTCATGTTTCATGAACATTTTTGATAAACAAAAATTTGATAGATTTTTCGACATGTTTTGGAGAGTCAATATGATTACTATTTTTATTTTTGTTTCATCTTTAATCATTTTAACTGAGGAATGAGCATAGAAAAGTATATTCGAAGAAACCTATTGATAAAATAGAATTTCAAAATATTTGAATAGAGTGTTCATCAGCGTAGTATCTTCGGATCTCGCCATCTGGCGGGGACAGGTCACTTCCAACTCCCGAGCAAAAAAAATGCACTACACTTCCGGTGCTGATGACCTTAGCTGTTGGCCCGCCTGGAAACACTAGTAATCAATCAAATGAAGAAAGGGAGATGATGTGAACGAAGGGGAATGGGAAACAGAGGGAAAAACAATAGCAGTTGAAGGCGAAGGCAAAGGCAAAACACAGGCACGAATGTGTCGCTAAGGAATTAAAGATGCGTGCTTGTTGCTACCTCGGGAAAGTAGTTATCGATGAGAAGAGAGGATGCATCGTTTTTTGTGCACGATCCATGATGCAATCGATTAGAGTCTGGGGATTGTTCCTTACGTTGTATATCTGAGGGAATTTGTCCCTAATAGTCTCAAATTAAGCAATACATTTGGAGCTGCATGTCGAAAGCGGACTTCGTGTAATCGTAAAATCGTGTAATATATTGTGGCGAATACCCGACTCAATGGTTCGTCAAAACAATGCAAATAAATTGTGGATTGTCTTTGAGCCTCAATACCCTGTAAAGGGTATCTGGGTATTCTGCTTAGAAGGGCTGCGTTGATGATATCCAATATTTATATATATCTTTGATTATTGTAGGGGAGATGGGGAGAAATTGTAGGAGTTGGCCGCACGCAGCGGTGTTGCTAGTAGCTGCTAAGTGTCTACGGCCCTCAGCAATGCGATAAAGAGAAAGGCGGGAGGGATGGTCACTGGATTCCTAACGTAAATAGAACAACAAAAGCTCATTCATGATACCGAGTGGGTATAGCTCAGAGTCGGCGTTGCCACTCTCTCTGCAACGACTCTGACCAGGAGGACCTAGAGTTCAAGTCACGACAGTGACGGTTTTCACTTTCTCGCTACGGAGTAGAGAGAAAATTATGTAATGCTGTGCGGGAAAATGGCACGATTTCGGCAGAAGAACTCTTATTATAGGGTCCTGGTGACAAAAATTGGATAAATTCAGTTGCTAAATTTAGAAAGAAAAATGATATAACAATTGTTCTAGCCAGAATTCATGCTTTGTGGGTCCTTAATACCGAAAAATTGAATAACGGTAAAACGTCTGTCCATCCGTCCGTCCGTCCTTGTCTGTGAACACCGCCAGCCGCCAAACTGTTGATCACATTTGTTTCAAAATTGATATTCGCCAATCGATTTGGCTGCCGCCGCGGCCTCTAAATTTTGAAACCGATATCTTAATTTCGGGGGTACTTTACAAGAAGCCCCTGGAACATTTTGAAAATTTTCAAATAAATGGCTCCATTGTTTTTGATTAAATTTGTTGTTGGATAGTGTAAAGAAAGTTTAAAAGAATTTTGCAGGCTTTACGTTCGTTAAAAATCCTGATTTTTCGAAAATTGTCAAAGTTAAAGTTTTTCGGAGATTTCTTACAACTACAATGATCAAGATCGAGATTTTTTTCTTGCACGGTTTATGTTAGAATGTCGGCAGAATCGAAGCAGAGGAAGGCTAAATCAAGGACGCTTGCAAGGTGGTCTTGAGTATTTTCGACAAACAGCAAAGGAATTGGAACACGTATGAAATGCGCATAATTAATTACTTGGAAATACTTTAGTAGTATTCACGTGAGATAAGTGAGTCAAGAAGAGCAGTTAATGTATTAGGTGCGAAACGCGTTAAAAATCACTAGGATGCTTTAAGTTAATCACTGTGGTTTGTAAAAGTGGGAGAGAAGAGAGTTAGTGCTCGTGTGAAATTAACGAAGTTTTTTCTAACCTAAGTAAGGCCACGGTGCAAATTAACGATGTAGACTCGACGCTTGGCCAGGACAGCAGAATAGAATTGATGCCTTATTTTACGTGGCGAGACTCAGGCTATGAGGCCTGCTCTACTGTCTGACCACGCAAATTTTGTTACGCTCCTTTCACCAACTAGCGGGGAAAGAAGGTATTACTTGGGCGACGGAACAGGCGACTTGAAGTTAGCTCAAAGGCTTCATTTAGACTTGAGGATCTTTTGCTAGCAGTAAATCTACTACATGATGCAGCTTGGTGCTTTACTTTCCTTCCGAAAGAAGGCGTACGAAGTATTTTATCACCCTTAAAAATCCACGGCTTCAATCGGGTTTGAACCCGCAAACTTGTGTATAACAGTCTGGTAGCTAACCGTTACACCATCGCCGCCTATCAGAGGGGGAGGGACAGGGGGAGAACGAAGAACGTGCGAGTGTGGGAGCGGTGGTGCAAAGGAGGTGGTTCTCAGGCGAAGGTTAAAGTGGTAGGGAAGCTTCGAGGGCGGACACGCCCAAGGGCGCCGAGGCAGGGGTATTAGAGATGGGACGGACGCAGGACGTAATACTCGTCGAAGGAGGTGGAAACGGGTTCAGGCGCTGGAGTGGGGGCGATGCAGAAGCGGGAAGACAGAATCGTAGCAAAACGTGGTTGCAGAGGCTCGTGTGTGGTGAAAGGAGCGTAGCGAAATTTACGTGGTCAGACGGAAGAGCAGGCCTAATGGCCTGAGTCTCGCCACGTAAAATAAGACATTAATTCAATTCAATTCAATTCAGAGGCAGCAGCAGGGATGTATATAAATGTGATGCAAAAGCGAGGTAAGGGGCGGATTCAAGAAGCAACGCGAAGGCGAAACACAGCTTCTCAGCTAGGTCGAATTCAGCCGCTGTCAGGAAGAGAATTCTAACGACCGGTTGCTCTGTTTGCGGATACCAGGCGAATGTCGAAGCACTGCCTTAACGAACCGGTCGCGCGCGATTTATCCTTCCTCGTCCTTGTCATATCTTTGTCTCTCACTTACACATCATTACATTTACATAGCACTATCACTTTTTGTCGAGAGACCAGTTAGGAGCGTAGAGACCCGGAAGGTCAGGTCTCCCGCTGGTGGGAGACTGATCGTGGAAAACCACGCGAGCCGAGGTGGGATGGCTCCGGATCTGTCAGCGGGGAAGATCCCCAACATTCCGCGACAAAAATGTGCACTGCACTTACGGGAATAATGTCAGCACTTTAACGTGCCCGGAATCACTAATTAATGAAACGAAGGTCAGATGAAGAGAAGGGCGGTAGAGGAGGAGAGGTGGGGGCGGAAGCGCAGAGGCGAGAGCAGGCGTGCGAGCTGGGCGGACGGAAGCGGAGACGGGAGGGTAGGTAGCGTGGCGAAGGCGAGGAGGAGCGGGGTTGGTTGCACAGGCTAGAGCGCAGGCGGGAGCGGAGTCGAGAGCAATGGCGAAAGTGGAGGTGAAGGTGGGGCAAGGTCGGGTAAGAAGAGCAGGGAGAAGTTGGGGGCGGGGTTTGGTGTGCAGGACGGAGAGGGGGCGACAGCGGGGGCGAGAGCGGGGGCGAGAGCGGGGGCGAGAGCGGGGGCGAGAGCGGGGGCGAGAGCGGGGGCGAGAGCGGGGGCGAGAGCGGGGGCGAGAGCGGGGGCGAGAGCGGGGGCGAGAGCGGGGGCGAGAGCGGGAGCGAGAGCGGGAGCGAGAGCGGGAGCGAGAGCGGGGGCGAGAGCGGGGGCGAGAGCGGGGGCGAGAGCGGGGGCGAGAGCCGACGTGAAGGCAGTGGCGAGGGCGGGTGATAAGGACGGGGGCGCGGCAGGCAGCGCAGGCGGGAGCGGTGGTGGGGGCGGGAGCAGGAGCGGGCAGGGAGCGGAGGCAGCGACGTGACGGCGAGGCAAAGAAGCGCCACGCGGAAGGGCGCAGCGCCAAAGGCGAAGCCCCAGATTGAAGGCGTCCGGCGTAACGACGTTACCTGCGGCCACTCGGGCGGGAGGGGGCGGGGCCCATATTGGAGGCGGTGCCGCCGCCGCCAAAGCCCCGGCGGAGGCGGATTGCGAACGCGCACTTATTGCGCCGCGGCGCTGCAAAGCGCAGCCGCTTAAAAACAATTTCCTGCTTTCGCGCGCCCCGCCCGCCCCTTCTGGGGAACGGTCAGTTTCATTACGCGAAGCACGGACCTCGCCACGCCACGCCACGCGGCGCCGCGCCGCGCCGCATACTCGAGGAAATTGAATAGAGGACGGGAGTTCATTTTTGCAATGCGACTAATATTTTTAATCTGGATAATAATGTTTGCTGGATCGTTTTACTTGTTGGTGACAGGTAAAGTTGATATTACAATTATATCTCGTTGGTCGTGGCGGTTGTTAGTTCTGTGCATGGTTTGATACAACTTTATTCACTGCGAAAACTTGCACAATTATTGCTTAAATTTAAAGAATGTTTCATTTTGCAACTTTTATTCCATAATATGTTTCCTATATTTCATATCTATGTGTTCTATATTCTACTCAATTTACCAAACATGAAGCCATTCTGAACGTTCTAAGAAATTAGAAAAATGATTTTGTTTTTGTTTGAAAAGCAACTAAACAGCATTTTGGGTGATTCACGGCATGCACAGAGGTTCTTAATAGCTCACCCAATATCTCTCGAAATGACAAATCGAAAAACACAATTCTTAGCCGGGTCCTTCTTGGGTGTTCGGAAGGAATTTTAGAAAAATACTATATGTACGTATATCACCTAGTCAAGTCACCTAGTGAAACAAAAATGTAATCGTATATTTCAATCCATAGTTTTACACGTAAAATTTTAAGTTGGAAAATGGAGGAACCGGACAACAAGAATACGTTCAAAATTTTGTTTATTATGAAGTTGTAAGGCATAAACAACTGTTTAGCCGGAAAATATTGAATAGGTGGTAGAGTGCCTGGGAAGGAGAACACGTTAATCTATTATCTTGTAAATAATAAAGAGCTACCTCTGAATTTTGTTTTCAGACTTATCATTGCCATGATAATAATTTCTCAAGACATATGTGTGAACATGGTTAAAAATCAAGCAGATACAAAGAACCAATTCATCACAAGTCTCTTGTAAAAATCTGAATATCCAGAGGTAGGAAACTCAATAACATTCGTTACTGAGGAGAATGAATGTAAGAAAAGAAGCTTCATTATGAATTGGTCAATAGAGAAAGCAATTTGACGACGGGAAACACCGGGCGAGGTCTCACGGCATCAACTGATGTCGCTACAGTCTCTCTGACCGGGAGGTCCTAGGTTCTAGTCCTGACGGTGGGCGAGTTTTCGACACAGCTAGATCGAATTCAGTCGCTGACTGAATGAGAATTCAAGAGGCTGGCTTCTCTGATCGGTAGTTTTCCGTGGTGAATGCCGAGCGAATGCCGGAACAGTACTCAAACAAACAGACCACGGACCACCCGTGATCGTTCCTACCTCTTTCTTCTCCTATCTTCGCCCACTTACAGCTAACATGCACCACACATCCGCCACACATGCCGGGAGATTGGTCAGGAGCTTTCAGCTTGTTCCGACAGGGATGGTGCCTCGGTATTGGGAGATACGTGATTGGGAAAAACTCCACTAGACGACGGTAAATCGGCGCCGGATCTCACGAATACTTAACAACCAATCAACGACGAGAAACGATGAGAAATAACCAGCGAACACCCCCTTTTCGTCCAAGTACGATGTCCCAATGGTATGAGCGAAGATCTTCCCGGCTGTCGATGCTACGAAGCAACTGCGGCCGAGTCTTCTCGAGGGGTATCGAATGGGGCACTTAAAGCGGGGCGGCGTGTCTCGAACAGCCTCTCCTACCGAGCCATCGGCGGGCAGGGCGGGGCGGGGCGGGGCGGCCAAGGCGCGTCGCTTGCAGCGAAGACAGGCAAATTACATTAAGCCGTGCGGCGCCGCGCGGCGCGGCGCCCGTAAGGTGTTTTTGATGGCGCAGCGTTCGGGCGGAACGGGCCCCGCGTTTAATTAAATCCAGGAGAACAAGGTGAAATCCGGGGCGCGCGCCAGCCGAGATTCGCCCTAACGAGCGCCCCTGCGCGCCCACTGCCCCCGTCGAAGCCTCGCCGCCCCCGAGCGCCCCGCTCGACACCGCCCCCTCACGTGGTGGCCGTCACAGCTCAACCCGCCCCGCCCCGTTCTACCCTACCCCCCTCACGTGCTGGCCGTCACATCTCAACCCGTCCCGCCCCGTTCTACCCCACGCCCCTCATGGGGTGGCCGTCACATCTCAACCCGTCCCGCCCCGTTCTACCCCACGCCCTTCACGTGGTAGCCGTCGCAGCCAAACCCTCCCCGCCCTGCTCGAGAGCCCGCCACTCAAGTGGTAGCCGTCATATCTCAATCCATCCCGCCCCGCTCAACGACATGCCCCTCACGTTTTAGCCGTCACATCTTAACCCGCCTCGTCCCGCTCGACCTCCGCCCTTCACGTGGTAGCTGTCTCATCTCAACACGCCTCGCCCTGCTCGAACCCACGTGCCTCACGTGGTGTCAGCCACATGTCAACCCGCCACACCTCACTCAACCTCCGCCCCTAACGTGGTAGCAGTCACATTTCAACCCGCCCCGTCCCACCCCGCTCGAACCCACGCCTCTCACGTGGTGGCCGTCACAACTCAACTCGCCCCACCCCACCCCTCCCCGTCCCGCTCCGACGCACCCCACTCTGCCCATACCCCTCACGCCGCACACGTCACGCCTCACCCGTCCTGCCATGTCCCACACAGCCCCTCTCCATCCCACCCTTCCTCGCTCCGCCCCGCTGCTCCCTGTTCAACCTGCCGTCCCTCATCTCGTTCCCGTAAAAAATCAACCCTTCTCCTTTCGCAACGCTTTCGACCGCGCCACCACTCGTCACATCTCAGCGCGCTCCGACCCGCCCCACTTGTCCTTGCCCACACCCTTCGCTCCTCTCAACCCCCTCGTCACACTCACCCCCTTTGCCCCGCCAAGCGCCGATGCGCCTATTTTCGCCCCCATATCACCTCACCTCGCTACCATTCCCCTCCTATACTGTCTCATACTGTCCTGTCCCGCATCAACACGCCCGAACTCCCCGATGTCTTCCTACATGTACATTTTTACAAATAGCTACAGCGTATGAAGTAGATCATGTGCGGAATGCGCTGAATAGTCAATGGCGATCCAAAAATTTGTACGTGATCAGGGAATTGGGTTGAGTGCGCTGAAAACTTGCTGCTTTTTTATGCTAACTTTGACTTCCTTCGCTTTTGTCGACAGCGATGTTTTGTCCTTCACATCGACAATGGACATTAATCATCCTTGTGTCCAACCAACGCAAAAACACCTACCAATCTTACACCACAATACAGATTTTTCTTACCCTGACTCACTTCTGTTGCGTAACTACTGAAGTATTCCGTCCGCTTTATCCGTTCTTGTATCGCCTCCCTTCGTGCCGCGTTTTAAATTCCCCCCTCCCAACGTCTCGATCGCCCAGCCCCGCCCCCACCCCTCGTCCTCGCCCTCGCCCTTGCGCGCAAGTCAGGGCGATTGGAGCCACGTGACAAATGAAGCTCGCTCCGCGCCGGACGATTTTCCACCCGGGTCGTAAGCCAGAAGCGCGTAATATTCCACTTGTCGCGTTAAGAGGGTTATCGTTTGCTCTACAGTTGATTACATTGCACGCAAGTAGTGGCGCTGTAACTGAGGCTTTAGAGTTTCACTCGGTAGTTTCCTACAATGCGGAAGTCAATTGCAGGAAAGTAAGAGGTGATGTAGGTAGAGTGAATTACGATTAGAGTGTGTTTCAAATGAATAGGATAAGAAAGTGCGTTATGATTCTCATCGTGGACGAAACTGATCAAATGAATAAGATGTTATCTCTTGGCTGTATGGTTCAGTAGAAAATTTGTGTATAGCCCTCAACATAACATAAAAAAATCATACGAAAGAAATTATACTTGTTTTATCATTCAGTTGAGTTAATAATTTCATAATATATTAATGTCAATACATGTTTAACTCAGATATGAAGTTAATTCGCGAATTAGCTGTTTAATTCGCACTTAATTTGCACGAGACGATTTTAATAAAGTTGTAGGAATGAAGGTGCATGGATCATTTCTGTCACCATGCGCCTAATTAACAAATTAGTCACACGCCATCGGGTAAAGTAAAAGATGTGAGATATCTAAGTGTGTTATTTTGGAATAATATTTTGGCAAGAAATATATTGACGTAATGAATTGAAATATATTGAAATATATTTGCTGCTATTGCGCAACCTCCAGGATGATTTTGTGTAAATCGCTAGGGCTGAAGTCGAGAGCATCGTCATCAACTTGGAAATGCGTAGCGAAGCGTCAACTGAGGCTTAGAGTGTGGTTAGGTGGTATCGTGTAGATGGAAATGAACAATTGAAACAACGGATCTCGAAACTACGCAACTTACCTCTCTCCAAGATTAAATACTCTCCATCAGCAGTCTGATTTCTATTTATTACATATTTGCTGTTCTGTGTATTCTAATAGTTATATTTTTCAAATCTTGTACTTCAACATTTTTGACGGGTGGTGGAAGACTATATGGACAGTACTGCGAGCATGTAGTTATCTCAATATATAATGCCATTTGGTGACTGTAAAGAAGATTTTTACTACAGATTTTTGATCTTTTGTTTTTACAAATATTTAAAAGGTAATTGGAGGGTTACATTAGATTAATAAACAATAAAACGTAGAAAATAAAAAAAATTGTTCAGAAAACCTTAAAACATTCCGATTTTCTTGGTCCGTGATCCTGTCTTGGTACAGAAAGCGTAAGGAAAATATGTTGTCCGTTTACTTTAATGATATTTTTATTTAAAGATGTGAGAAGCATTTGCATGTATGTGTGTATGTATGTACGTACTTTGGCACAACAGCTCTTTACGAGCTAAGGTCTACCAGCAGCGTCCCGGCCTTACGGTCAAGGGGTACGTGTGGTTAGCACTTAGCCATCTCTAAGCTATTCTGGTCTTCTCAACCTCAGAAATGAGCTTTTCATCGTCACGCAGCAACTGTACATTGCGAAGATAGCGCACAATGAATTTTTGCCTCGACCGTGAATCAAACCCCAGAAAATATTTTTGATGAAACTTAAACTGAGCAGAAATATTTGTTTGTAGATTTACCTAACGTTTATCGTTTCAAATCTGCATTATAGAGGCAGCTATATTTTTTTTTAAATTATTCAAGACATGAACCGTAAATGTTCTACGAATTGTCCCAACTAGAGATACTCTTAAATGCTACTTCTTTATAATGGCTTCAAGTAATTGTCTATTCGAGTAACTTAACCAATTTTACATTTCTCGTTAAACCTCGTTTCGCTTCAAGAGTAGAAATATATCGATTGGAATGGAGGACTATATTTGATAACGGTTTTCACACCAAATGGCTTACGCCTTGACTCTCTTTGAATTCGCTTTATTGGAAATGGATACGTGACGTGCTCACAAATTGCCACAATTTGTCGTAGCAAAGGAAGATGTTTCAATCGCGCATTTTTACTTTATAGAGCCAGTTTAGATTTTATAGAATTACCTTGCGCAGTCGCATGTTTTGTTGGAAATTGAGTAGCATCGTTTTGGAACAAAAGGTTCCCGTTATTTCACGGATCGTTGAAACACAGAACTGAATACACGATATTGAAATAATTTTCTAAAAAGGATGTGTTCCCCTGTAATGCACTTTCAATTGTATAATACAAGTCATTATAACAAATCGCTATTATTTCTCCCTCATGCAGATATTGTATTGTTGTCATTTTCCTAGTCTGCATTACAGACCAAGCATTTTGTCACTTATGAAAATATTAACCGGAATTCAACAGTGAAGTTTTACAGAATAACGAACTAATCCGACAATTGTTTTTTATGTGTACTTTGTGCGGTAAATTCTTATATTTTTATCCTTAAGAACGTTTGAAAATATCTGTAAAGAAGTAATTTAAATTCATTGTTCAAGTTATCATGAGTAGTCTTTACAAGCACGCAGGTAAAAAGTAGCACGTTAAAAAATAAATATGGGTGACACAGCAGAAGCCAATATAAGAAAGCTTTCATGAAATGGCTTAAATTTTTCTGTGAACACATAGAAAGCGCCAAGAAATCTTAAGAGGGACGACGTTTCCCGAACGCCAATTTTTCGGAAACGGTGCTCTGCGGTTCTCAAATTTCGATTATTTTCAACGTCTCTGGAGCACTGTCCAGAAGACTTCACTCCTGTTTCAGTATGTAACTGGTTTTGTCTCGTATCACTTATTTTGCGACTTTCAATGAAAATTATTTTAAGGGATCATGGGAAAATTTATCTTCACATGCGAGTTAAGTAGCGTGCGAACACTGAAGCACTTTTCTACTTTCTTACATTCATGGTTGAGTTACTATATACGAGGTGTAGAACTAAGGTTGTTTTATTAAGGAGAGGAATCGCACATCGTTTAATATACCAAAGATAAAAAGTGTAAATAAGAGGAATCCAATTCAAAATAGTGAGGGACAATCTCTAAGACGACAGAGCGATTGCTGTCGTTCTCAGAGACATGAGGTACCGAGAATGTGATGAGGTTGAAAGTTTACGCGGTGTGTCCTCTTGCTCAGTTGTATAATGTGTCATATAATTAATTGTCTATTTAAATATATTGTATGTATTCGTAATTTTTTTATTTTAAGTGATGTAGTTTTTGTATTGATATTATTAATGTTACAAGTCCTCAAAGTTAGTTTCAAGGATGACTTCGTAAGGTTAAGTAGAGCTTAGGTACCAGGCTTAGCTATCTGTATGCCCTGTATTTAACCGGCCGATTCCATAAAAATACACTTAGAGGAGGTGTAAGACATTTTTGTGATACTTTTCAGTTGTAATTATTAGAAGAAATAGCGCTTATTCATTTTTTAATTCTAAAATTATCTTTAAATTGAACACAGTATCTGGAAGAATCTACGTATGATCATCTTTTAATATTTGCAAGTGAGTGTATTTAAATGTATTTTATGTTCGTCGTTGAAATCTAAAAAATGCATGTATCAAAGGAAATAACGATGACTTTTCTCTCAGAGGATCTCTCAAAAATTTATAACTCCCAAAGGTGTTCCGCCGGAATAAAAATTTCGACGAATCCCGCGGCTGCGCCCTGCCCGCCCGGAATTACACGCATCGAGTCTCCCTAATTAGAATCAACTGGCGGACGAAGGGCGCGGGCGGGGCGGGGCGGGGAGGGGGCGGGAGGGGGACAGGTGGCTCAGGGGCTCCCCGGGAGTGCGCGGCACGGCGCAGTGCGGGGCAGAGCGGAGCGGCCTTCCCGGCGGATGTGACGTCACGCAGTAATTACCGCCGCGACGACGCCAGGGAGAGAGGCACGGGGTGGCTCGGGCGGTCGAGCGTCGGCGAAGCGGGAGGGGTGCGGGTGGAGCGGGAGGAAGGAACGGCGGGGACGCGAGGGTGTGGACGTGGGGGCAGCGGTGTGAAGGGAGGTGATACTATGAAGAGGCAGAAGTGGTGAGGCGGTGACGAGGGGAAGCGTGGTGAGCTGGCGACGGGGAGGTGGGGCGAGGTAGCGAAGGAGAGACGGCTCGAGCCCAGGCAGTGGCTTGGTAGTGTCGGGGTGGTGACGGGGCAGTGTCGGGGCGGTGTCGGAGCAGTGATGGGGAGGTGTCGGGGCGGTGACGGGGCAGTGATGAGGCGGTGACGAGGCGGTGTCGGGGTGGTGTCAGGGTGGGGGAAGGGGCGGTGATGGGGGTGGTGACGGAGCGGTGACGGGGTGATGACGGAGCGATGTAGGGGGCCGTGACATGGTGGTGACTGGGCGGTGGACGGGGCGGTGAAGGGGCGGTGAAGGGGCGGTGAAGGGGTAGTGACCAGGTTGGTGAAGAGGCAGTGACGGGCGGGGCGGGGCCATGATGGGGCGTTGAAGGGGCGTTGAAGGGGTGGAGAAGGGACGGTGATGGGGCGGGGGCGGGGCGGTGACAGTGCAGGGGTGGTTGGCGTCAGAAGAGGAGTTGTGGTGCGCAGAGGGGGGTCGAGTCGGAGCGGGGGCGGTGTGTGCAAAGTCGGGTGGGTGACGTGTGGGCAGCGGACAGAGTGGGCGGTGCAGGTGCCGGTGACCGAACGGGCCCGTGGCCGCCACGAGATTGGGCCCCGGGGGGCGGGGCGGGGCGGGGCGCGGCAGTGCGGGGCGGGGCGGGGCGGGGCGGGGCTTCCCGTGGCAACAGATGGGCGAACCGCGCGGCTGCGGCTGTGGCTGCGTCGCCGAGGTGCGTGCGCGGCGTGGGGCGTGGCGGTGCGGTGCGTGTGCGGGGAGGTGCGAGTGTATGTGGCAGCAGCGCCGCGGGGGCGCCAGATCGGGCCCCGCCGCCAGATTTCGCCCCGGGGAGGCACATTCCTTGGAGTAGAGAGAGCAACTGGTCTGACTTCCTTTTGCACAGCAACAACAAGGAGCAGATTTTGATCGACGTCAACGACAGTAATAAGTGATATTTAAAATATCTAAGACTTCTGAATTGTTAAAAAGTAGTTTAAAGGTGTAATGGTAATAGTAAATTGTTGAAAACTTCTTTATATTTGAAATCCTACTATAAAAGCGCATTATAAGCTATTGTTTGCAGGTGTTACTTTAACCTTCCACGAGATGATTATATTTAAAAAAGAGAACATTAAAAAATATAATATATGGAAATGGAATAATTTGAAGATATTTTCATTAAAAATATTACTATTATTATTATTATTATTATTATTATTATTATTATTATTATTATTATTGTTGTTGTTGTTGTTGTATTTTTATACAACTGGGATTACTGAAAATTCTATTGAATGTTAACGGAAGTTATAGTTGAGGATGAAATAAAAAGCGGAAAGAATATATTCAGAGATTATATAACAAGGAAATGAAAGGAAGTTTAGCAGGATATACAATGCATAAGTAGCTACGTAATGTACCATTTCTTATAAATAATGCATGATTAACAAGCCACCCATTTCCAAGAGAAATGAAAAAATGGAATGAAGTACAAAAGGAGTTGCACGTCGCGTTTCGAGAATGAACTTTTCTGCTTTACCCTTTTTTGTGTGACACACTCTAAAACGCCGACACTATTTCTAATAAAAATTGCGAGAACCGATCATGGACTTTATTAATAAAAAAGAACCTAAAGCAAACATACAAGAAAACGCTTTCGAATGTCAAAAAATGCCCACCGCGCAGAAATCTAAAAGAAAAGATGAGACTTTGAGTGCCCTGGGGAAGTTTCGCTGAGATTAATATTAATTTCAGGTGGCATCATTTTTTACTGGCGAATTTGAGAACTGAGAAAAATCTCTTTATTCTCGACTTTTTAAGCATAAAAGAGGTTTCTGACAGTTCACTCTTCGAAGAATGAAATCCGAGTTTCTACATTACTCTTGAACGTCTCAATCTACAAAATTCGTGGTCCTATTAGTCTGCGTCTCTTCTATTTCTTTTATAGAATATTATTATTATTATTATTATTATTATTATTATTATTATTATTATTATTATTATTATTATTATTATTTATTATCCGTTACAATCCCGTAAAGGGCATGGGCCTCACGTTGACGGGTGGGTTACACAGTGGTAGAATTCCAAGCATCTAATTCGGGAACTTCCTCATATAGACTCTATTTTCACACAAAATAAGAAAATGTAAACGGGTTATTTAGAAACAAAATAAGTAACACTGCTCACTTTGTCAGTGTCAACTTTCACACGGTTCACTTTTATTCACTACTTACATCTAATTAGTTAACACTTCATCTTACTACTTTCTGCATTGGCACTTATCAAGGGTGATAAACTGAATAATCTAATGTAGTACGTTCATTGTGCTGGATTTAGACATGGTCTTCCTCTTCTGACGATCCTTTGCCGAGGTAGTCCTTTGGGCTATCGCAGAGCTCTTTCCAAGTCTTAGATTCCAAGCGATTATTCGGTGAGTTTTGCGGTATGTTGAAGTAGCATGGTCTAGTATTATCCTGCCCTATTGGATAATATCTAATTAAATAATGTTTTTTGATCGCTGACTCCTGCTTTTTAAAATTGATTGAAGAAAATTCTACCTCTTCTAGTTATTAGCAAACCAAGGCCAAGTTACTGGAGCTTAAGAATATTCACATTTTTAAACCATTACATTGATGTATCACAACACGCATTTAATACAGTAATATAGACACATATATATATATATATATATATATATATATATATATATATATATATATATACATAAAATACATGAAATATAACAAATATATGCATAAAAATGCGTCAAAACGTGTCAAAAGATAAATTGCACTAATCTTACATGCATTAACAGTTTCAAAAAACAGTTGCATAAGTATCAGCTAAGTATTAGCTATGTTACATTTACCAAGTTTCATATATTGTTAGATTGATTTGCATACTTTAATACACAAATTAATTCGCTCATAGCCCTTTGGCTCTCAATGCTTTTCTGGTAGACTACATCTGATCATTAATTTTCTTGTCTTGCTTCCCTGTACTGAGCAACTTGAATTCCGCGTGGTGTGCGACTTATTGTCGATGAACGAACGAACATAACTGACGGAAGATGAAAACGATTCTCGAGTAGTTAAAAAAGAATTACTGAGAAGGAATGTAGAATAAAGATATATGACGATAAGAAGAAAACACTGAAAGAGCAGCAAGAAATTAATTATAAACATTCATATTCGTGTTGTAAGTTTAGTGAAACAAGAAATGGTATTCTGAGAATTGAGAATAGACGCTGTACCTCACAATCACTAGACGAGGCGAGAAATCTCTAATTGTAGTGTTACATTAGGATGCGTTCTACACGTGTGCTATATGTTATGGTATATCGACATCCATTTGTGTAGACACATAGTTACTGATTCCTATTTTCTGCACTAATTTGAGATTCTAAATCTACTTAGATTGCAACATCTTCAAAGAAATATCTTACGCACGTCGTAATCCATGAATATTTTACTAAATACAGTAACTGAAGTTTCAAAGCTTTTCCTATATACTCAAGATATACGTTCTTTTTTATTAACTTAAGTGCATCAGAATACAGAAATATAATAATAACATTTTTGGTTTTGAATAAACTCTATTATGGGAGTCGCCCTGAGAATCGGATTGAGAGATGGTCTGAGAGTCGGCCTGCGAGTCGCTCTGAGAGACAGCCTTAAAGTCGGCCAGAAACTCGGCCTGAGAGTCGGCTTGAGAGTTCGGCCTGAGAGTCGATCTGGGCGTTAACCTAGACGTCGGCTTGAGAGGCGACTTGGGAGGCGACTTGGGAGGCGACTTGGGAGGCGACTTGGGCAGGTGACTTGAGAGCCAGTCTGGAAGTCGGCTTGGGGGTCAACTTTGAGTCGATCTGAGAATCGACCTGGGAGTTGACCTGGGAGTCGACCTGGGAGTCGACCTGGGAGTCGACCTGGGAGTCGACCTAAGAGTCGGCCTGGGAGTCGGCCTGGGAGTCGACCTGGGAGTCGACCTGGGAGTCGACCTGGGAGTCGACCTGGGAGTCGACCTGGGAGTCGACCTGGGAGTCGACCTGGGAGTCGACCTGGGAGTGGACCTGGGAGTCGACCTGGGAGTGGACCTGGGAGTGGACCTGGGAGTCGACCTGGGAGTCGACCTGGGAGTCGACCTGAGAGACGACCTGGGAGTCATCCTGAGAGACGACCTGGAACTCGGCTTGGATCGGCCTGGGAGTCGGCCTGGAGTCGGCCTGGGAGTCGGCGATGCGTGGCTTGCGCAAAGAGAGTGCTGGAGTGGGAGAGTGCTGGGAGTGACAATGGGCGCACGGCAGCGTCCTGCTGTGGGATGTTGCTTGGTGCGTGCTGAACCCTCTCTCCAGGTAATTAACAGAGAGCCAGGTACAGAACCCGTTGTAAAGCGAATGCGATCGACTCCTGGATAAATTTTTTCAAACATTAATTGCCGAGCTATGAAAAATCATGCTGATACTACGCCGTTTATTGAATAAAATAAAGCGAATGCTTCAAATCAAAACTACTATTTCTCATCTGTAATTTTCCTGTATGTGAGATTTGTTTTCACTTTTGTTCTTTGAGTTCTCTGAGTGTTGATTGTATTTAATCAGATATTTTGATATAAGAAAAAATGTTGAATTTCTGCCATACGTTTCACGAGGACCCAATTGCAAAATAAATCAGATGTATATAAAAGGCTTGGGAAATAGCAGTTAATACACATCTGCTTTTACGGCACCGAAAATTTACTTTTTTGGCACCTAAGATGCTATTTAAAAATAAATTTATGCGAGGAAAAAGATAACGTAAACTCGATATTCTTTTGGGGATTGACACTCATGTGTGTCATTACCATTGTATCTAGAATTAGCCCAATGAATTGCACAAATATACCGTAAGATGAAGGAAATTTAATGAATATAACCTTCTTTGGGAATTTTCAGTAATGCAAATACACAATTATGAGCCTAACGCAATGATAACTATAAAAGTCCTGATTCTCTGTAATTTCTGTAATGATCATTACAATAAATAACTTAGCTTTCTCAAAATTGGAACAAGTTTTATTCCAGATAGAGCACATTATTACCGATCTGTCTTTTTTTCAGAATAGGAATTCAATTATCCATTGTCACCTCGAAACCTGCATTGCAGGTTTAAATTTTGGCACTTCACACCTACGCATTCTTCATGTGTTCTAGTGTTTCGGGTGAAACACGTTTATGAATTTTAATTTTATAATAAGGTATAAGGAAAGACCACTATTCCAATTGAAGTTACTAATTCATAAGTATTGTACAAGATCAAAATGATGTAAAATATCTTACTTTTAAGTACATATTTCTACATATTTCCACTATGAGATGTTTCTCAAAATCTAGAGACTCAAATGCAAAAAAGCTACTTCTTCTCTCGAAAATAGTATTTTGTTACTAAATTCAGTATGTAAAATACGAGAATTCATCCTATAAGAAGTCTAATGTTGAGCACTATTCATCTGTGTACATAAATATAGAATGAAAATGTACAGATTACGGTCCGAAATATCAACCACAGTTAGATCTTTGATTACGTGCTGTTAAATACAAGCATTTCTTTGTAGCACAAATAACTTTTTAAACAAAAAGTAGTGAAGTTCAGTTCCATAATCTGTTTTTTATTAAGAAATATCATCAATTACGGAAGTGAGCCTTGGGTATAACTTGCAGAAAATATATTACCTGAACTTAGTCTTCGTAGAGTTGACACAATACATGGTAAGGATGGGACAGCAACTTACCTGCAATAAAAAAAATCATGTTAACAAAATAAACTACAACCGAGAGAATAAAATAATTCTATAATCAGCAGCGCACAGGTTCAGTAAATATGTTTTTATTTCGACAAGTTTCTTAATATGTAATTTAAAATAAATAGTATTCTTCAAATTAAAAATTCTTAATAAATATATCATCATATTCCAAACATTATCAATTATAAGAAAGCTAATGTTGTTACTCATTTCTTGTGAGCGCTTTTTGGAAAATTTAAAAAAATAATATCAACTGCTTTCAGTTGAATCTTTCAATTTAATGCGTATTTACAGAGAAAACCAGATTTATATTACAGAGAAAATGTATTTTCAAATGCTTCAAATTTCTTTCTAACAACTAGAACTATAATATACGTTGATATGTTTTTTTGTGGCACTGCCACAAATCGACATGGATTATCACCCTTCACTGATTAGATGTAGATTATTCCATTGTTTTGACTCTCCACTTCCAAAAACGTATTGCCTACTTTTCAGATTCCCTTGTCACATTATTCCTCTCTCCTCGAATCTTCTCCGTGCGTAGCCATTTGAATTTCAGATTTCGAATCAGCCGTAAAGCCGATCTGCATGGGACGAAAAATCCGAATGTCGAGGGTATTATTGGCGAGGGCGTATGGGTGATGGGTGATCTGTTCGGAATATAGTGCGGGCGTGGCGTTGACAGGGGGCGTTGCTCGAAGGGGTGAGAAGCCCTTCTGAGGGAGGGCTATTGGCTAAGGGCCAGCAGGTGATTGCCGACCTCTAAGAACATGTGACGTGCACGCGATGAGGGAGCAAGGGGGGGAGAGGTCGATTGGGGCGTGCGGTCATTCTTTGCATTACTTATTTCTCTGAACGGCTGTGAGGGAATGCGGATCAAAGATCGTAGTTCCTCGACCCCGAACATCTATGGATCGTTTCGATGAATGAACGGGGCGGAGACAAATTTCTGTCTCTGAGGGCTTTCCGGGCGAAAGCCAGTTGCCGTAGATCTCTCAGTATAATGAGCGGCTGCAGTAGCTCAAAGACTACATCGTTGCCTCCACAGCGTCGTTGTCGAAAGATTTTGTGTTCCAGTCTGATCAGGGGAAATTTTGACACTATCTGCAGAGCTAAGTGGAATTCAACCACTGCTTTCAGGAGCAGTCTAGCGGTTGCGTGCTCAGTTTTTCGTAATTTCACCGATCAATGTTAGATGAATGCTGGACCAGTGCCCTATCAAATGAGCCACAGATTCTTTCTCATTTGTGTGTCGTTCTATTCCCTTACACACACTAACAGTTCATAACATGCATTCATTACCATACTTAGAGCTGCTGCCTGGGATGGTATCTCGATGGGAGAGATATAGGTTGCGGCTATTGGCGTCAAATCTGACTTTGGAGATGAACACGCACGACATTCTTTTAAGTCACTCAATATAACATGCACGACATTATTTGGGATAGGTGATCTTAGTTGTTGAAGCGCCGTGAGTCAAAAGACAATGGAATGTGTCATGGCCAGCCCAAAACGGTGACTCCACCCTATGCAGTAGCAGACATGTTGAAAACTCGCCCAACACTTACTCTCAGTTCCTAAAAAACTACGTTCGTAGAGCTTGTGTACGTCATAATCATGATGATGTGAATAATAGTGAGAACAACACGTCTGTCATTTACTCGAATATAGTTAAACATGCCCATGAAATATAAAATTCAATATGTATTTTATATATTTTTTAATATTTCATCACTCTTCTTTATCATCATTCAAAAATATCTCGATAATGAATGATATCAGCATACAAGTTTGAAGTACTCAAAGCTATTCTCAACACAAATTGAAGGGCACCTGAAAAATACTAATTGATTATATCGAAAAGGTATAAATGGACGCTGAGTATTAAATGCCTGAATATGAAATGGATGAGTTTTCATGCTAAAATCAACAACAAATAATTCGGTTTTGGAATGAAGTATTCCGACGTGGTAATAGGTGCATTGAAAGGCAGAGAACACGAGTATGCACCATCTGCACTCGGGGTTCGAAGCCCGCTCTTCAGAGTGGAAAGGTGGAGCGGCGGCCGCTGTCTCGTGGGAGGCATAACGCGCGCGGCGTGCGCTCCAGAGCCGCATGAATTTCCCCAATTAGGTCGCGCGCTCGTAATTTGAACTTCCGCCCTGTGCCCTCGCCCACCATGCCTTACCTCCCCTGCTCCGCCCCACCGCGCCCTACCCGGCACTGCCCTCTCGTGCCCTGTCCCGTCGCGCCCTACCCCACTACACCCTGCCCTAATCTACTCCGCCTTACTCAGTTCTAAACCGCTCTTCCCGCCTTTCCCCGCCCTACCCGACCCTTACCTCGACACATCCCGCCCTTAGGCCGCTCTAACAGACCGCTCCCGCGTCACCCCCACCCCTCGCCCTCCACTCACCACTACCCCTTGCACCCTACCCCCTACACCGCAATGCTTTTTCTCACCTTTCCCCGCCCTTTCCAGTCACTCCCCTCCTCTCCTGCCTGTTCCGCCCCCACACTACAATCTGGCCCATGCAGCGCCGTTCCCCGGCTCCTTCTGTCCCCGCCACGCCTTTTTGTCCCCACACCACACCATCCTCGCCCTGACCCACCCTCCCCTCCCCTCCCCATGACCCTCCCCGCTCCGCCCAGCTCTGCCTTGAGCCGCCTCACTCCGCGCCGGTGGCGGAGCCTCATCACTCCAAGTCGGTGCGCACAACAACCACCCTCTTTCAGCGCCTTTGCCAGGAGGCCGTGATTTCTCCGGCGGGAGCGTTAACGCCCTAAGGGCATGAGGAACAGCAAACTAAACAGAGATGGCAATGTAAAAGAATGTGGATGAAATAAATGTATTTAGTGGACTTATACATTCTGTGATCTGTGCAATAAGATGAAAATAAGGGTTAGAGAAGCTGATTTTTGGATAGGATTTTATGTAGTCGTAGCTCATATGCATTTATAGACTAAAATTCTAATTGGTACACTTCTGCATTGAAGAGGGTGACCAAACCAGCGCCATCGAGCAAACTGTTCAAAAGAGGCAACTTTTTTTTACTCTTCAATCATATACGTTCCGCTAATTACTGATAATCTCTATGCCATAAACAACAAAACCAAATTCTTCTGTAAAAAAATAAATTGTATAAATGGGTACGAAAGTGTAGGTTTTGGGAGAAAAAACAGTCAAGTATTTAAACGTGATCTGTTGTTACAACAAAGATAAAACATACCACTCTTAACAATTGGGAGAACCCCGCGCTCTCGGGACACTTTAAATGAAACACACCTTGAGGCGCTTCGAAGGAAGCTTAAATCTTCATTTTCAAATAACAAACCTCGGTTTTCTACAGTGGGTGCTTCCCATTTTGTTTGGCTTCATATGATAATTGTATAATTTAGATAATCATTGCAGAATAACGAATAGTATGTGCTGCAGAACAAAATTTAGTGTAGCATAAGTGGATGAAATAATCGTGATTTGTAAAATTTCAGAACTACTACGATTGACGAACTCAACAACAGTGTTGATAATTTTCAATGTTTCAATTTTGAAATTTCTCTAATTACATCATTTCTGGGAACATACAATAAGAAAGAACTAAGGCAAATAAACATTGACATCTACGAATTTTGTTTGAACTTCATTTAAATCGGTTTCAAATATTCTTATTCTTCTACAACTTTTAGATCGAGAGGTGTGTTGCGGCTTATATTGTTAACTCATATTTTTTACAGTTTTTTGCAGAATCTTTTGAATTTGTTTTAAATACTTCTCCAACAGATATATTTTTTCTTCCTTTTCCAATATATTCAGGAAGTGCGTGGGCGGATCAGTGAACAGTTTTCACCGGAAGAGAAGAATAGTGAGCAACGAGAATGTTGCAAAAATTGAATAGAGTTACGCCCGCCAAATACACCTAATTGTGCTTTAGGATAAAATTATTTCATTATTAAACCTCGAAATAGGAGGATTCTAGGGGCAAGATCAAAGGTATTGGTCTGCGAATCGGGAGTGACCTGTGGTTGCGAAGCACTCTAGCTTTTTCTTGCGAATTTTATTTGCTATATCTCTACAAAATACGAGTTCAGTTATGTACAGTATTATTAATTACAATGCTATTTAATTAATTGCATAAATTTAATCATCTCGAGGTTGCAGGTGAAACTCCTACTACTGTCATATATTATAAATGCTATCAATTCATTCATTTAATTTTGTTTTTAAGTAAGTGTACCCAAGTAATTAAGCCTCCGGCTAATTATAATCGAATTCTGGATAGTGGGAGGATATATAAAGAATTACTTGCGCCGTACGCAGCTTTCTTTTACGAAATGTAATGCTTATGAGATTTTTGAGTGTTATGTGAGTTATGTTTTATTAGTGTTTGTCAAAATTATTTTGAGAAAAAACTCAAAAGCTGACCTTGATATATTTATCAGTAGGGAGTGGATTTATATAATTTTGCATGTTTTTGTTCAGGGCATCGCTAAGTGAAATTTCTTCACATTGGGATGAAATATGATGCTATATAGATTAATATGTTGGGACATATTTGTGACTATTTGGCCGATTTTTCCTGTTGGAGCATATTCGCGTAATTATAAGCCCGTATTTTGCATATTTCGTTAAAATCTATAAAAAGTTTCCTCTTTTAAAATAATCTATTTATTTGTGAGCGTTCATTGAATTGAAAGAGATATTCACAATTTGCGTGTTTTTTATGATTGATAAAATAATTGTTCAATGTATGTGTATGTCTTGATAACATCTTTTTTAAACGAGTCACAGGAAATACAAGACATACAATGCACTTCACTAAGATGAATGTTTCAATTATTTCTCTCGCGAAATAGGATAGAGGATATTATATTTGCACAAAAGTGTATATTTTGATTCCAAGCATGCTTCTCGCGATTTTTTCGAGAACGTTTTGGAGCAGAAGTGAAATATTGTTAATTTTAATTGCATAAATAAGTGCATATACCAGAATTTTTAGGTCGTAAATACACTTTTTTAAAAAACATATTTCAATATTTTTAGTGCATATGCATCCTCTTCCTATTTATCATAGTTCATGACATGTTTCAAATGAGAATGAGAAAATAAAAGATTATCCTAGGTCATTCAAACAGAATGTGAATACCTATTATCTGTAATGCAATTTGGAAAGTATGTGAAAATTGTTTAGAGAGTACCTACTTTATAGGTAAACCGATGAGAATTCATAATTCTTAGCCTGTATTTCGAATATTCAGGAGAATTCTTACAAATAAATGATTGTAGTGTTCAAAAAGACCCCAGGCGAAGCGATACGAGACAAGGCCCTGCTCGCGTTCTTTGTAGCGCGTAAGGGAGTCGACTCCTGCATCCGTCGCCCGCGAGCAGTTTCACCTGAATTCTTACATTTGAGGAAGTCAAATAATGTATAACATTTCAAAAGTTAATAACTCGCGAAAACGAAATTTTACAGAATAGAAATATTTATTGTCATTCCATGATTATTAGAACTAATCATCTGTTGCGTATAAACACAAAACTGAACTAATATTGTTACAGTTAATAATTACACAAAATTTGTGACGTGCTCTTAAATGTAAGTGAACCCAAAGTTATAGGTAATAACTGGGAGAATTCATGTAATAGGTACACTTATCTCATTTTAAGCAAAAAGTCGACTTGTATGCGTACTGGAAGAGATCAAAGATATAATCATCTAATATGCATAGGCATTAATAAAAAGCAGTTTACATATTTTTGGCATGTAGAATGATTTTTTAATAGAAGTCCTCCCGCTAGAATCACGCGTAGATTCACAAATATAAATCATTTCTTGTCATAATCTTGTCTTATACATAAAAAACAAGATTCAAAGTGTTTTATGGAGGTAAATTAAAAGGCGAAAACTAAAATTAAAAAATGCATAAGCGTATTTAAGGTAGCAACTTTTGAAAAGCCACACTAAAGAGATGAGGTACTTTTTTTTTCGAGACGAACCGCAAGAGATGGCTCAGGGCACTAACTGATATCACTGCAGTGTCTCTGACCGGAAAGTCTTTGAGTTCCACTCCCCATAGAGGCAGCATTTTCGACACTAGCTACATAGCTTGATTGAGTCCAGCCGCTGTCTAGAGGAGAATTCTAGAGGCCGGCTGAGTTGATCGGTAGTTTTCCGTGATTTCTCCGATCAACCCTAGGCGAATGCCGTAGCTGTGCCCTTACAAACGGGCCTGGGACTGCGCGCGATCTTTCCTTCCTCTTTCTTGTCCTATCCTCACCCCTCACTTAGACATCTTTACATGCACTATACTACCACAAATGCCGGGAGACCGGTCGGGAACTTAGATCTTGTCCCGCTGATGGAACATACCTGGTTTGGGAAAACCCTGCTAGCGGACGGTAGATAGGCGCCGGATCTCACCATCCAGCGAGGGAAGATCACCGCCACCTCGCGAGGAAAACATGCACTTCACTTTCGGGACTAACTACCTTAGCAGTTGACGCGCCAATCAATTCGGTGACGGCGTCCATCACAACCTTGTGCGTTTCCTCAAAATGCCGTTTTCTGGACACTTTTATGTGGTTTCTTTCAAGCTATCCCCAGGGATAAAAAATATCTTTGGGTAAAATAAATGTTTATAACACCACAAATTCTGAATTTACTATATATTTCAATCGCATATCAATGCTACCCCGGTACTCAGAAAACACCCTTATATGTGTGTGTTTGTGTGTGAGCGGGAGAGGGGGTTAACGGTGAACCTCAAACTTAATTGCAATATAATTCAAGGAAAATTCTCTAAAAAAAGATTGTATAAAAAGCTCTGAATCTCTGTGATATGAATGAAATGCCTAATATTTTTCTAGAGTTTCGGGTAAAAAGTTATTTTAAGCTGTAAGATACAGACTCAGAATAAGTGAAGTCAAAAACACACATAACTTGATACATGGGAAAGACATTTGGAATTTTCAATATAAATACAATGAAGGTCTTAGATGCATTACTTCAAAATGTTAGTGTTTATTGAATCCCATTATATCACGTATTTAACATCCACATTTTTCATGGAGTATCGTTGTGTGCTTACGAACATGGAACATGCTAAAAGCTTGGCTGGGACCCCTTACTGGGAGAATGATACTGCCAGTCGCGCTCTATACAGATCTGTATTGAGTGTTGCATAGTTACTACTTTGCAGGAAGCAGTCATCAAAAATTCTCCAGTATAAGAAAAAAAATGTAGGGAATACGTTCTTATTGACGTTAAAAATACTTTTACACTTTAAAAATACATAGGTATTTCTATAATTACTAGAAATTTAAAGAAAAGTTCAGTGGCACGATACGCCTGCGTCTTGTGAATTCATGTAATCTGGATTCCCGTGGGGGAAAACGAAATTCAAACCTAAATTTGAATTGAAAACCTTCAAACAGGCACCTTGTACGTAGGATTACTCTTCGCTGTGAACGCAATTGTAGTATTGCATGAATTAACAAAGGATAACGCTGTAAAAGCGACATTTTATTTCGTTTGGTATTTCAGAACTTCTCTATAGAATTTCCATGTAGTAAAATGCTTTCATTATACAGTGTTTTTGTTCATTTTTATGCAAACAATACTGGAAACGTCAAGCTCATTCTCTACAATGTATATTCAAACCCTTTCATTCCAAAACATACCAGACATTGAGTTTTGACCGAGCCAATCGCATTTTTTATAGATCCGAAACATTCCTCTTTTTCTTTTGTGAGGTGTAAAAATCTCACAAAAGCCACACTTCTCTTATGAACATTTCAACTTTCTTCATTCAAACACCCTATCAAAAACAAAGTGTCTCCAAAATATTAAAAAGAACGCTTCATTACTTTACAAAACTCTACCGTCCACAACGCTTCCTCTTTCCTTCGAGATAGCTTTCACGGCGACGATTCAAAGTACACATCACTTAACTCCAAGGTACTCGCTTCCAGACCTTCTCTGCAAGTTTGCCTGAAGCCACCAAAACGCAAATGCGTTTCAAAAACCTTCTGACGCGTCCGGAAGGCAAAAGAGGCTGCTTCTCAGGGAAGCGGCTGCCCATTAAGGCAATTACGCAGCACGAGCGACTTAAGTGCAGAGTGTAGTTCGCATTTCCAGCACCAGGCGTCGCGGCCGCGCTTTTGGCCTGTTGGCGGCAGACGCGGCGCGGGGCGGCGCCGAGAGAGCTAGCGGGGATGGCGATGGAGGGGGCGATACGGGCGGCGGGCAGTGGAGTGCCAGTGGAGGGAACGGCAGGCGAAGGGTAGAGACGGTAAACCGGAGGCGTGAATAAACGGTAAAGAAACAGGGCAGAGAGTGCGGCTGAACGAGGCGGAGGAACGGTGCATAGAGAAGGAGGCTACGAGAGCATCCGAAGCCTTACAGGACAAGCGGCAAGAGGACGGTGAAGTACTGATAGAAAATATGGGAGATGAACATATGGGAGAAGCAGTGCAAAGAAAATGGGAATGAGTGTACAGTCCCTACAGTGTTGGCCTCGCAAAACATTCTTCATTTCTTTTTTCTTTATTGAGTCGCACGTTTCAGAGTCAGGACTAGTTCAGTAAATGAAAATTCAGTATTATCTCATTTAAATTTCAAACGATTTGGTCTTTCAAAAATTTACAAGGTACTAATTCATTTAGACTAAACAAATCTATAATTCGTTGTCTTCCTTTTAGCACACCTGTCACATATTTAGGTCTACAAATAGATCGCAGATTTGCTAAAAAATAATAAATTCAATAGCAAACAAAACATTTATAAAGACGTTAAAATTCTATCAGTTTATCAATCAAAATCAAATGCGTACTAGAGTAGAAATTGCAATAACCATTTCCAAATATATCATTCGACAATCTCTAATACATGCTTTCCAGATTTGGAAAGGTGGTGAAAACCGTACGTTTCATGAACTTGAAGTAATTAAAATAATATTTTTCTGTGCTGAAAATATTCATTATTTGAAATGAAACACTTAAAAAGAACGTTCTATTAAGCCCTTAATTAACCGATATTCAAAATTATCATTAAGATATTATTACTCTCTTTTCTTTGAACCCATTTCCTACAATGTAATTAGAATCTTGGGAAAACATCAACATTGAATCTTGTAACAGTAAAAGTCCGCTATATCCTTCATAATTGTAATTTGTCTACAAAATGGTTTGACTTAAATATACATTATAAATTGCAAACTGCTCATAAATTTTAAAATTTTACTAAAAAAAGTTTGAAATGTACATTTGAAGTTCCTCTCTCGACGATTCCTGGGTAGGATTTCTGGATAAGTTTTCATGGAATTTGTTCGTTTCTCCTGTCTCTCAACATAATACTTAATATTCATTCATTTTAAATTACAATCATTCGTTTCACCACTTACAAAACCGTTTTTAACATCTTAAAGAAAAAAGATTTTGTTCGGGGAAACTGAGAAATAAAACTGCCCCAAAAAATTACCATGAGGAAATAAATATAATAGTAAATCGTATGGATGATGAAAAGAGAGTAGTAGATGCCAAGGAATCAGCAAACAGTGAAAATCAAACAATATTTTCTCCGACAGAGTTATCATAAGGGTTATACAAATAGTAGACACTTCGTATTGTTTCTTGATGGACATTATTTACATGAATTTTCGATGTCATTTGTCAAAAAAAGAAAAGATGATAGTCAAGGCAATTAATAGATGTTGTTTGTATGCGGAAAATAAACTAATATGTCGAATGTGTAAATATTAACCCAAGAATATTATGCTATATAATAAATAAAATATAACACGTGTTCAAGAATACTGATGTGATTTAAAGAGTTAATATCTATAAAAAATGACGCGTTATATTTATTTTTAAATATATTTCAACCCAACTGATACGACTGAAAGACGCCATGGGTACTTAGAAGCAGCGGGCAGTGCGGCGAGCGTGAACAAAGAACAGGCGACGTCCTCAGTCGACGCCAGCGCCATGCTGCGCCCGCGAGAGAGGCTCTTGCGAGGGGAAATGCCACCTCTGCGCCTGGCGTCGCGTCGGCGCAATCGTCGGAAAAGCTCCTGCAGAGTTTACTAGTAGCGCTCGGGAAGTACGCCACGCACAGGGTTAGGTCGCATACCAGTGGCAATAACAAACGACACATGAGAATATATGTGATATTTGAGATGAATTTATATTTAGAAATTTATAAATACGTCATGTTGGCATTCAACATAGAAAAATGAACACACTCATTTTCGATAGTGTTGATAGTATTTCTATGTTTTATTTCGTACTGTTTTTAACTTGTTTTAACCAAGTGTAAAAGTCTTGGCATATTTTATTTCCGTTATCCAAGTTTATAAATTATTTAATGTTGATTATCCTTGTTAAGTGAACATCTTAAGGTAGTTGTTTAATTTGTTTTTAGTATACCTATTGATGTAACTAAAATAAGTTACGAAACATAATCGTTTATTCAAAATTAATGATGAGATAAGTATTTCATTAAATTTAATTAATGTCATAAATATGAAAATGCGTATTTTGTTCATTTATGTAAATACATAGTTTAAAAAGTAAGTTTGTATGTAAGTATTATTTGCGCCGAATTTTCAAGCGAGTTTTGAAGAAGGTCGGAGGAATTCATCTTCCTTATTTCAGATAAATAATTTTCTGTATCGCATGATTCTTATAATAAATAGGTGAAATAGGTGTGTTAATATGAAAATTTACAAGTATTGATTTCATTCAAAATTATGATTTTGTTCCCCTTCTTTATTAATAAAATATAATTTTTAAAAAGTACAGACGATAAATGGGTGAAATAAATTAATGTACTCGTATCATATAATTAGATAGAAAATACATTGTATGTTTTGAGACGATTTGAACGTTTGGAGAATTATTGTAACATACAAATAAAAATTTAAAATAAATCATTAATATATTCAGAATTATTTAATAATCCGCCACTCTGTAAAATATAATTATTTTGTTTACTAAATACAATCAATCAGTCATAACAATTATATAGATTCAATTAAAATGATAAACACTTCAAATTAAATTCAATATATTGAGTTCATGAATAATTTAAACGTGCAAAGCATTACAAAGATAAAACTGAAAGAATCGACATCAATTGAATTCAAGTAACAGTAGATACGACCCGCGAAAACTTTGTATCAATTCTACAACTGCTTGGTTTCACCATAATATCATCCTTACACGCCATACTATCATCCTTACAATTCTCAATTTAGCCAACACCAAACTTGCCCGTACGTCATTGTTACGATATGAAAACATAAATTGGTACGAACTCGTGGTAAAAGAGACAACTGTGGGATGTAGCACCGGTTACCGTAGACGTAAGTTGGTGGGAGAGATTGGCCCGAGTTGGCGAGTTCGTAGACGTCCAAATGTAGACCGGAAATATTAATGTGAAATTTTGGTTTTAAAACCCAATTAGCAGCGACTTGTCCCTCGATTTGCACCTGTATTAAATACTCAATTAATATAAAAACAATGGTTATTAATAATAAAATTCACAGATTTGCTCCTATGGTGTACTAACGGATAAGACTGTATTTTAATTTAGTGTAAAGGTTGATTTTTACTGTTTTGAACCGTACTGATTTGTACGGTTCAACACAATTTTGTGGATGGTTATTTTTATGATTAGTTGCTTTATTTTGTTCTAAAATAAAGTAAAATCAACGACATAATGTTCCTGATTTACTTTTACGCTCGGAAATTTAAATTTATTCAGTTTTTAGACCTTTTTCTGCATATTTTGCCTTACTTTTGTTGTGAATGATCAATAAATATTTTGTAGTATCGTGGGTGAATACGGCCCATAACTGTACGGATTAGAAGGTTTTGAGTTCAAATTTTGTATACACATCGGACGTAATAAGATGTAGTTGTGCTGTTCAGGCGAAATTTCAGATATTTTAATGTTGGGGGATAATTTTCATGAAGCCGCAGAGGCAATTTCAAAATTTTCTAAAAAATGGCTGAAAATGTTTTGTAATTTTTGCTTTAATAGAGGAAATGACATATATAAAAATAGAAAACTTACGATTTTCATAAAAACTTCTGAAATTTTGAAAATGAGAAGTGTTCATATATTTGTTTAATACCTTCTACCGCTTCGATATTAAAGTAAGATATTTCTTTCTCATTGCAATTTATCCTTAATTTTTCATCTTCAAATTATGTATTGTACCCTTAAAAACATTAGTAACTGAATAATTTTTGAGGTACATGGAGTCATTTTCCTACAAATTCGTAATTTGCATTTTTTAACACGAAGAGGATGAAAAGACTGGCGATGGCGCGCAGTTCCAATAGTGTTGTCCGCATTTTCTACATTATTTTTATCACCGTTCAAAATCCTCGCTATTTTCTTCACACACTCTACAAGTCTTTGTTCTGACTGCGACGAAGCTAAAACCAGTCCTTCTTCCTTTGTAAGCGGCGTCGTTTTGTTCTTGACGTCGCCCCCTCCTCTTCGCTTCAGTCAACTCCCGGCGCAGTGACCGCTCGGACAAGAGAGAGCCGTAGCCCATCCAAAAAACGCCCTGCTCTCTTGTCCCTCCCCTCCCCCGCCCTCGCCCTCGCCGCGAGCGCTCCGTCAGGCGAACGCGCGAAGATTAATCGAGTCGTTTCGCTCAGGGAATTATGCCGCTTTTAATTTTCGTCGCGGCCACCTCCAATGCCGCCTCTCAGCGCCTGCCGACGTCCACTAGTCCCCGTCGCTTCTGGTGCCCGTCAGGCTCCGCCGCGCCCCTCCACCCCCTCCACCCCACCCGCCTTCACTTGCACCGCCGCCTCTGCCTCCACCTCCTATGCCTCTGCCGGCGACTCCGACAAATCCTCCTCTTTCAACTCCGCCACCACATCCGCAACCATCGCTCTCGCTTCCGCCTCTGCCTCCGTATGGACATCCACTTCCGCCTCTGACTTCATCGTCTTCACCGCCTTCACGTCCGTCTTTATCTCAGCGTCCGCTGTTTCCATTGCTTTCACGTTCACGTATATAGTAGCTTCGCCTCCGCCTCCAGCCCCGTCGCTGTTATCGACTCCTCTACCTCCAACTGCGCCACCGCCACCGCAGCCTTCGCCAACTTTTCTTCCTCCACCTCTGCTTCTATCTCGGGCAAAATCTCATCTTCAGCCTCCGCCATCGCTTCTGTCTCTACTTCCCCCGCTGCTTCGCCCTCCACCACCAACGCAACATTTGCGTCTGCATCAACCTCCGCTTCTACATCCCCAGTGCAACTTCCTCCTCGACCATACCTTCATCTCCTCCGCCTACATCCCAGCTTCCACCGCAGTCTCTTCCCCCACCCTCCTCTTCCACTGGCTCTACCCCCACCACTGCTTCCCCCACTATCACCATCGCCTCTTGCTACCCCTGGTCTAGCCACCAGCGCAACCTCTATCTCCCCTTCCTCGTCCTCCTCCGCTTGTAGCACCGCTACTACCTCAGCCTTCGTCCCTCCACCTCCGGCACCAGCACAGCCTCTGTCTCCGTCCTCCTCTGCCTCCAACTCCACCTCCTGCTCCACCTGAAACTCCAGCCCCGTCGCTGCCTCCACCACCATAGCCTCCGTCATCGTCTTTGCCTCTGCCTCCCTCCCACCCGCCTCCAGTTGTTCTCCGTTCCGCCACTGCCATCACAGTCACCGGCGCTGTCCGAGGCAACGAGTCGCTTTCGCCTCCCTTGAACTCCCAGGGTCCTGTGGGCGTGGCTGGTCGTGCTCCGATGACCAATGTCCTTTTCACCATTTACTGCCGCCTTGCATTCCCCGCAGTTCTTCGCTCATTTTTAACGTCTCTCTCTTTCCTGCTTCTTTGGCCTTCCATCCATTCCGGCCATCCGCCCATCCCCATGCTTGACATCACTATGCTTCTGGACGTCCACGGGGCGCGCCTACACGACAGGTCCTTTAGACTCACGCCGGGGCACGGGGAAGGCTTTACGGAAAGAGTGGGTCGAAAATACGGGCGCGGAACCACGAACAATGACCGTCTATCTAATGTCCCTATTCCCAAACAAATATGAGGCCTTTCTCGACTTGCATGCTCTATTTCTGACAAATTTTCCTGCTCTCTATTTCGGTTCCTCTATCACACTCCTCAATATACTGCCATAGTTACATTCCTACAAACTTGAACACGCCCACTTAAATAGTTCAGGCATCCGTAACGCCGTCAGTTCTACGTTGAGCCCGAATCCCATGTAGCCACTATTGACTGATTTCGCTTTTCATGTCTTGGAAGTAAATTGCAAGAGTTTCTTCAATTATTTTATAATTGTCGAAGACAATCAAGTACAATAACTATTTACCGTGAGAAATTAACTCCAGAATATGATGAGGGGAAAAAAATAAAATAAAATTTGCACATTTATGTTTCATTGAACTGTCCTGTAGTTTTCTTAAAGATCTTATACAATTTTTGCCCTAACGTCTACCTTCTTTGTAAATTATCCACTTTAATTTTACGTTTTAAAATATATTTCGACATTTTCACTTTTCACCTTCTCTCTAAAAAATAAAATTTCGTATTTCAACCTGTCTTCTCTGTATTTTATTACCTCTCTCATTCTTATTCTTGCAGCATATTTTTCATCCCCACTTACGCTTGTGTCTTGCTTCTCATTAAACTTCAGTATTACAGTTTCGGCGGCCAATAGACTGACCCATACCGAAAGGACCACAATTTATTATTTTATCATAAGCTGTAATAACGGGAATATGATGTAATTGGCGTAGCCGGCGAAGTAAAAAAGTCAACGCAGTGGTCGACATGTTTTCTTAGCATATTTGTTGAGGTGTAAGGTGTAAATGATAGTTCTGACGCGAGTATTGATGGTAAAAAAGAAGTAGCTGATAAAATGAGTCCAGACAAAAGAGGAAATGAGTTTTTCTGTGTGGCTTTTGCCGTAAACCTGACTTGTTTCACTAATCTCTACAAGGATGGCCTTGCAGCTCTAGGTTCAAATCCGAGCTTGTGAACGACGGTACTACGAGACCGCAACCTACCGCCATCTCATGTTTGCTTTCGTGCATACTACATACGTAGTATAGAGTAAGTTACGAAAAGCTACAGCGGAAAATTGAAAACGTTTTGGCAGAAAATTTCTAATTTTATGTTCCTGCTAACGAAAAATTGGACATTTCTTGTTCCTATCGCGTAACAAATTACTTATTCTAACACATTGTTTAGTCAGATTTCACTTCCTGGAGGTCCTTGATATCGAAAAATTGAATTACGTTAAAACGTCAGTCTGTCTTTGTCTGCGTGTCTGTCCTTCCGTCCGTATCTGTCTGTTCGTCTGTCTAGCGGCTAAACCTTAAGTCGGATTTTTACCAAATTTATATTTCGTGATCAATCTGACGTAATCGTACGGTCCCTTGAATCGGAAACGGACATTTTATATTTTGGGGATACTTTACATGCAGCTTTAAAGTCATATTATTTCGTCAAACCTGGCTTCTAATTTTTGATTTATATTTTTTTATCGGATAGAGTAAAATGGTCTTATAAGAACGGTATTTGTACATTTTGTTTAATTCTCTGAATTTTTGAAAAGTAAAAAGATTATTTTTATCAACAACTCGGTACAACTACAATATTAAAGATAGAGATTTTTATTTCGAAATATTGAAAATTATATATTTAAACGAGGTAATACAAACTCTTTCAAAATATGAGTATTATTGGCGTAATTTTACGTAAAATAAAATTTTTAAAACAAGATTTTTTTTAAAAATTCATCACGCTTTTTCTTTAATTTTCTTTAACGCATAGTGTAAGGGGCGGTTATTAAACTGACGCAAGTCCGATTTGCATCAAGCCGTCTGAATTTTCAAAATCGCAAAAGTTACAAACGCTGAGAGAAAATGTGTGCTGTTGTGGCCCCACAAGTTTTAATTCGCGCCGTCCGCGTCCGCTGCGTGTCACGGCCGTCACGCGCACTCGCGTCGAATTGTGACAAAGCGCTGCGCATTTTTTCGCGGCGGCTGAACGGCATGCGTAGCGTCGCGGGCTGCCAGAGGCCACGCCGCCTCTCCTCCACCCCGCCGCTCCGGCCGCCCCCGCCCATCCCGCTACGAGAGACCTCTCCTCCTCTTCTCTCCCCATCACCACCCGGCAAGCCCCTCTCTGCCACGTCCCGCCCCTTTCCCCTCCGCCCCATCCTATACGCTCCGCCCCGCCTTGCCTCGGCCTACCATTTCCCGCCACGCTGCGCCCCACCCCGCTGTACCCCGCTCCACCCTGTCCCATCCAACCCTCTCCGCCTCGCTCCGCCAGCCCCTCTACTTCACGCCCCGCCCAGTCCCTCCCTTCTACTTCCCACCCTGCCACGCCATTCCCGTCCCCTTCCCGCCACGCCACGACCCGCCACACCCCGCCTAGACTAGCAACCCCGCCTAGACCTGCTGTTGCGGTCTCGCATCCGGAACAGCGCTGGCCCGGGGGAGGGTCACGGGCGCCACTGAGAGGGGCAGTATGGAGTGGCGGTGGGGAGGGGAAACGAGATGTGAGGGCAGTGGGATGGGGTGACGAGGGTGGGTGAGGAGGGTGGAGTGTGCTGTCTCCCACTGGGAACGTATTCCCCCGTTTTCTCTGTGTTCCACCCTCCACTTGCCAGCCCCGTTTGACGTCACAGCTCTCCCCACTTCTGCCACCCTGTCACCCCCGCTGACACCCTGGGCGAGGGGCTGGCAAGTGGGCTTTGGAGGCAGAAGGGGCGGGTCCGTCGTGGGGGCGACGAGGACAGGGGGTAGCAGCAGCGGTGGGGTGTGAGAAAGGCGCGGGGGGTCCCGGCGTGGAGGAAAGAAGATACTAACTGCACGGTTGCGGTGGTGGGTTGGAAGCGGGATGTGTAGTGAGCCCGCAGGCGACGCGCTCCGATCCACCACTCTCGGCCACGCCCCACCCCCTCACCGGTCCCCACTTCCTCCGTTCCCCGCTCCTCCTCTCTCGCCCACTTGGCCGCTCTGCGCCAGACGAAGCCACTCGCGCAGCTGGCGGGGACGCCGAGGGCGACGGCCGCGGTGGCGGGGACGGCAGGGTGGCAGCGGATGTCGTGGGGAGCAAAGGGATTTTTTTGGACAGACGGCAGAGCGGATGGGGAGACGCATATAGCGAGGCGAAACGGGCTCGGAGATGAGTGAGACGGAGCGGGGAGGAGCGATTTAAAGCGGCGTTACATCTGACTGATGAGAAGACGGAGTGAGATGGCGCGAGAGGCAGTGTCAGAATGGAGTGGAGGCGGAATGGGGGGAAAGAATACGGTCGCAGAGGAGACAAGTGGAGGGGATAAAAGAAACGAGATAAGCGGGATGGTGAGGAAAGGAGACACGTGGGTCGGAGCTGGAAGGCGCGGAGAGGCAGAGAGAGAGAGGAAAGGAGTAGTCAAAAGAAGACAGGAAAGAGTTGGGTCAGCTGGGAGCCACGGAGAAGGAATCAGAAAAACGGAGAGGAAATATGTGGAGAGAATAAAAGAGAGGAAAAGAGCACGAGAAGAAAGGAGTGGAGAGAATAAAGGAGAAGAGATGAGAGGAGAGGACTGTAGAGGAAAGGTGTGGAGAGAATAAAAGAGAAGAGAAAACAAAGCAGAGAGCAGGAGAGGAAAATAATGAAGTGGACAGAGAAGAGGAGAGGGCAGAACAGACGCGGGGCGATGTTGGGGGCGCGGAGAGGACAAGAGAGAAGAGGAGAGGGAAGGAGGGAAGAGCAAAGAGGGAGAGGAGAAGAGAGAAGTGGAGCGGGGGAGTGTGGAGGGGCGAGGCGCTCTGCCTTGGCCCGACGCCCGACGTCGCGTTGTTGCAGCTCTCTCAACCGCCCTTGAAATACAAGGGCTGACACCGCGGCTGTCGCGCGAATTTTCGTCCGGGCCAGAGGGGCAGCTCGCTTCATAATCGGAGACAGCGCGAGCGGCTTTTCAAATGCCGCTTTGGCGACGACAGGTGGCGCTGCCGGCGGAAATCAAAACGAATTTTCAATGGAGTTGACTGTTTAACGACGACATTCGTGATTGATTAATTACCAGTGATTCCAGGCGCGTCAACTACTAAGTTCATTGGTCCCAAAAGCGTAGTGCATAGTTTTCCTCGTGAGATGGCGGTAATCTCTACCTGCTGGATGGCGAGATCCAATCTACAGCCGGTTATCGGGGATTCATCCAACCAGGCACCGCCTCAGCCGGTTTAAACCCTAAGCTCCCAACCGGTCTCGCGGCAAATGTATTGTAGTGCATGTAAGTGTGTGTGTAAGTAATTAAGTAAGTAAGAAAGTAAGCGGAAGGATAGGACAAGGAATGGGAAGGAAAAATCGCGCGCGGTCCGTGGCCCGTTTGGTAGGGTACTCCTCCAACATTCGCCTGGTAATGATCGTAAAAACGCGAAAAACTATCAGATGAGTTATCGGATCAGAACAGCCTGCTATCGCTAGAATTATCCTCCTGACAGCGGCTGATTTCGACCTAGCTAGTATGTAGGTGGTGTCGAAATTCCAGCCACTGCCGGGACTTAAACCTAGGTCCTTCCGGTCAGAGGTAATGGAGTGACATTAGTTGAAGCCATGAGCCCCCTCTCTCGGCACGACACACATGTATCCGCCGAATATAAAAAATATTCGTATAATCGTATCTCATTAAGCTTTCTTCATCTTCAGTTTTTCAACTTACACCTCGACGCGTGAACAACGTTTTCTTCGAGGAAATCTCTGAGGAAGGAGAGTCAGCGCATTCCTTCCTCCAAGGCCAGGAACGCGGGCAAGACTGGAATTGTGTGCGATTGGTTGCCCGTTGTTTAAAGTATTCGTAATGGTCGAATCTCCTTCGCAAAACGCTCCGAGAATAGCACTTCGTAGAGTAATGGGGGGCCGCGACTGCAGCAGTTCTCGCCCGACGACGGCCGGCTGTGGCGCAAACCTTCAGCTAATGTCGCAAATCGCGTGACTTTGGAGTCTCGAACCTGGGAATTCGAGTTCTACGGTGCATCAGCTTTGAAGACTCAGAAAGACTTTAATGCGAATGAGCTTTCACTGCATGGATTCATTTTATTTGTAGACTAGTGGCGCTACAACAGCACACAATTTCTCGCGTTATTTATAAATTTGTAATTTTCGAAAATTCACAGAGTTCAACGATAATGAGGCCTGTGCCATTCTTTTAAGCTTTTCGTGCTTCACCTCTGGTAAAAAAAAAGAAGCAGATTTGTAATGATTTTTGATAATTTCTTTTACGTTGTATTAATTTAATCAGAAATTACATGAAAACAATTGTTTTGTTTCATAAAAATATACATGATCTTTTTTAAAGATCTGGTTTTTAAAACAGATTATGTTTAAAGAAGAAATCTCATTGCTCACCTTCGTAGTTTTGAAATGTTGACTTTGAAACTTTTTCCTATTTTCAAAAATATGGTGAATTTGCCCGAAATGACAGTACCACCGTGTTTTTACCATCCTTAGATGCGACTACTCACATTTTCGAAAAATTGTACGTTATCTTATTTAAAGATCTGTTTTTAAAGAATATAATTCATTGAGGAAAAAGAATCCATCTTTAATGCAGTATTTCGCGGAAGACGCCGAAAAATATTGAGCTTTTGCCATCGTCAAATACTAAAGAATTTCAATGAAATTGAGATAGTAGCCTTTACGCAATTCGTGGGCAAAATAATGAAAAATTCAGCCATTTTCGAGAACATTTTGAAATTAAAAAATGCGTTTCATACTCCAAGAGCTTCTAGTTTATTTTAATAGATCCAGGAATACGAGTTTTTAAATAAATCGTATGAACTGTTTAGATGCTATCGTTGACTACAGACGGATTGACGGACGGACGGACGGACGGACGGACGGACGGACGGACGGACGGACGGACGGACGGATGGATGAACTGACTGTCGGACCGACACTGAAACAGAGAGAACTGGCACTCCACCTCCACATCCACTTCCACTTCTTTCATCCCCACATCCCCCTCCACATCCACCTGCACTTTCAACTCCACATTTACACCAACTTTCAACTCCACATGCACACTCACTTTCAACTCCACGTCCTCCTCCACATCCACTTCCTGCATCCCCTCTTCCCTCTCCACATCTATCTGCTCTGTCAACTCTACATCCATCCATCTCTTCTTCCACCTGCACATCCACCCACACTTTCAACTCCCCTCCCGCTCCCTACTCCTCCGCGTGGCGTACGCCGAGTGGCGAGCCGCACGAGGCAGAGGCGCCGTGTGTCACACTCGCTCTGGCGCCCGCCCCCGCCCCCGCCGCACGCAGCCGTGTTTACCCCGCGCCAAGCCAAACAATGGGGTCGCGTGCGGCCGCGCCCACAATGTGATCTCTGCGATATGCGACGCGAATAACGATACACACACGATAGCCTCTGGCCACGATAATACGGTAACGAGAGGAAAACGATTGCAAACAGCTGATAAGTATATGTAACGTAAATGACTAGAATTGCCAGTGCATTGATCGCAATGATTGGCAGTACTTTGACGAGTGATGTGATTAGTGGCGTTGGATAGAATACCTTGTGTGAATTTGACGCGGTTGGTAACAGTGTGCTATTCATGATGTGCTGACGTATCCCTAGATACACTAGGAGTATTTACGTGTATTTTTCTGTTTGAATTATTCGTGTCATGTTTTTCATTTTCGGCTACAAAATGGAACAAACAGTACAGGAAATCTTAATGACTGCTTATTTATTTTTTAAAACTTTCCCTCGCCACCAATCTTTCGTTATGAAACGAATGGTTTACCTCTGAAACTTCGTCTAGTATTATCTGAATGTTACCACTTGCGGTGTAATATGTCGAAAATAAGTTTACGTAAATTATAAATATGATTATAAAATGTTATTTCATGTACTACATGTAATATGAAATAACTTCAATTTTAAAAATGTTAAGTCATTAATTAATGAATAAAACTGAAACACTATTTGCTTCGATAGAACTGAATAAAATGTTGAATATCGATATTTTCTCTTAGTTTCCTGAAAATAATATGTGAAAATACATTCTTAATTACTGAGAAGAAGCATATTCATGTGCGTAAAATTGATACAGTCTACAAAAGCATTTTGCATGTACCTCAGTAGAATCAACTTGTGTTACATATACCTGGGAGTGCATAGAGAAAAAAAATGACTTGTAGAGTTTTCAATGATTATGTGTAAGAAAAGAACTAATTAAGTCACTCCTACAACTGCACGACTGTCCCCCATGTCCTCCTATGAGTTCATGGGCGCATGAGTTTAGGCTTTGAGAGGACATTTCTCGTACGCCCTGTTGGGAACGGCCGCCCAGCTGTGGGGAGGGCGACGGGAGAGGGGGAGTCGCAATGACAGCTATATGGCGACAGGGCGGGAGGGCAGCAGGGATGGTGATGGCGGTGAGAGTGACTAGGAGGGCTAGAGCTGTAAGGGCGGTGGGGACGGTAGGGCCAGCGGGGGGCGGCAATCATGACGAGAACGGCGGGGCTGTTGAAACTGGCGAGGGAGGATACGGTGGCGACGGCGGCGGGGGCGGTGAGGGCGACGAGAGCCGCAGGGATGACGGCGGCGGTGAGAGCAACTAGGAGGGCTAGGCCAGTAAGGGCGGCAGGGACGGTAGGGCTAGAAAGGGCGGCAGGGTCGGTAGGGCTAGCAACAGCGGCAGTGATGGCGGGGTTGTTGAAAGTGGCGAGGGAGGCGACGGGGACGAGGGCGGCTCGGATGGAAATGGCGTCGCAGGCGGCGCGGGAGGCGGGGGAGGGGGGCGGCGAGAGCGGCGGAGTCCCCCACGGCGACCACAGCGCCGCCCATAACTCAGCGCGGCGGGTGTATTCTCAACTAACTGATTCGAATGCGCCGTAAATCTTGGCAGCGGCGAGGGGGCGGTGGGGGCAGCGGCTTGCGTGCGCGTCGCCCCGAGCCCGAATATTCAGCGCCGCCGCCACCGCCGCGCGCTCTAGCGGCGCCGTAAACGTCGGTCACATGAAAAGAAACCGCAGACAGCTGCATCCCACGCACAGCGGAGGGGGCTGCCGAGAGAGATATCTGCCTGCTGATTGGGGCCCGTATTAACTCCAGGAAAAGTTTAGTGGCTAGGGAACTGTACTGGCTGCGGAAGACTTGATTAGAAATAGTTGAATTTACGAATCAAATAAGTTCAAAACGTAACTTAAATAATTACGTAAAAACGAGGTATTCTGGTAATGTGTGGCATCATTTTACAAACTTCCCACAGGTATATTACAGTTAATGATATTCTGTAACATTACAAATATGCCTTTTTACATATTTCAATTTCACGCTGAAACAAAAAATCATCTTCTCTTATATTTAGTAAGTTATTTTATTATTATTATGTTTATGTATGTTTGTTTAGAAATTAACATATTAAAATAATAAAAAGGGATCTTACACAACAACTTTACTCTAAAATGCGAAATGTGCTTTATTAAAGGTTTTTAAAGATCCATTTCAAGGAATCAATAACATTTCATACATCTCGATATTTTCATAAATATTCATTTGAATTTTTTTAATTCGGTAAATGGATTATCATGCACGTGTAACATATGTAATAAATAATTATTTTCTGAAGTATTTTAGAAAAAATAGTTATGTACCACGAAACAAAATTAGTAGTATCTGTTTATAATACCACGACAAAATTTCTTCGAATACAGCTTAATATTGAATTAACATAAAACCAATGAGGATTGTGTAACTGAATATTAGTAAATTAAATTCACAATTCTCAGAATTTGCATACATCTTCAAAAATATTGGAAGGTGTAAGAATTGCCCTGCGTACCTCATTGTTTATTTAGATGACGAAGAATACATACTGGGTAGCTGATATCATCTTTGATATTTTGAAATTTTTTATACCTCAATTACTAATTATTATTAAAACTTTTTAAACTATTTTCATGATTTCAATCAATGGTAATTGGTAATTGAAACAAATATCTGAATAACGATAGTTAGAACAGTAATAATAATAATAATAACAACAACAACAACTAGACTATACAAATGAAATATGAACTTGCATTGATCAAGTTACCAATCGCATGTAGCGAATTGCAAAAACAACTGATATACAATAGAAATCCATAGACGGGTTGAATTTTAACGTTTGTATGTTCGTTCTGTATTTTACTGATGTATTCACCCAGTGATTTTTTAAATTTACTGCTTTTGAGTGGGTAGTATTCTTCGTTGTTTGTTCTCAAAATATCATTCATTTTATTGTAGACAAAAGCACATTCATGTGCAATATTCTCTTTCTCAATAATATTTCATATCACAAAAATTTCCAGAGGAATATGTTGACATGAAAGAATTCTTTCAGAAATGGAATCCACAAAATCAGCGTTTTGTGAAAATAAGTTTACTACTCTCATTGCAAAATTTTTGTTTAGGTGATTACAGCTCGTTGCTTATGTCATCTAGACGAAATTATACGGTAGTATTCTTCGTTGTTTTGTTCTCAAAATATCATTCATTTTATTGTAGACAAAAGCACATTCATGTGCAATATTCTCTTTCTCAATAATATTTCATATCACAAAAATTTCCAGAGGAATATGTTGAAATGAAAGAATTCTTTCAGAAATGGAATCCACAAAATCAGCGTTTTGTGAAAATAAGTTTACTACTCTCATTGCAAAATTTTTGTTTAGGTGGTTACAGCTCGTTGCTTATGTCATCTAGACGAAATTATACGGGTCGTCGTTCTAATACATGTTTCATTTAATTGTGTATATTATGCGCCGAGACATCCCATAAATAGGTGAACCACACATGCGCTTTCCTGTTCCCAAGAAATTAAAAGAAAATCAGAGTAATGAGACTGCGATACTAGACTATTAGGATTTTTGCTGAAATGAAACAAGAACTAGGCGAACCCGTGCTAACAGTTCGCATTTTGTAAATCAGCGCCATAGAAGATCGTCCGAACCCCCGCCTTCACCGCTCTGCCATCCCTTCCCACGTGCCTCATAATGTACCTACATAGTTATTTGATGGATTACTTATAGTTGATTTACTTACTACTTAATAATGTTGATTTACTTGTTACTTAATAATGTATTTACTTATGAAAATAGCAACTTCAGTATCGGCAGAGGGGGCTCAGTGCATCAACAGATGTCTCTGCAGTCCTCTAACTGGGAGGCATTAGTTTCGTGTCCTGACAGCGGCAATATTTTCAACACTAGCTTGTTAGTGGTCCAATGCAGTCGCTGTCTAAATAAGAATTCTAGGGGTCGGCTGCTCTGATCGGTAATTTTACGTGGTTTCTTTGATCAACACCAGGCGAATGCCGGAGCAGTATCCTAGCAAACGGGCCACGGAACACGCGCGATCTTTCCGTCCCATTCCTTGCCAAATCCTCACCCCATACGTACACACACTTACACTTACATGCCCTACACTACCACACATGCTACCACACATGCTGGAAGACCGGTCAGGAGCTTAGATCTTGTCCATCCCGGGGTGCCCCACTGGTGTGAGAAACCTGATTGTACGACTGTATTCGCTATTCTTTCCCGCTATTCGACTGTAGGCCGGCGCCGGACCTCACCATACAGAAGGGGAAGATAATCGCCACCTCACGAGAAAAGAACACACTTATGGGACTATTGACCTTAGTAGGTGACGAGCGCGGAACCACTATCAACAAACCATCCACTAATTAAACTATTGATTAACTTAGTCATTGTTTGAGAGCGTAGCCTTCTCCGGCCGGAGTCAGTATGTACTTGGCTGTTCGGGAAACGCCGCGTCCACGGCATAGGTGCCAACGTTTCGGCCACCATTCTGCGACGTTCATTTCGCTCTGAGAAAGGTCGCAGAATGGCGGCCGAAACGTCGGCACCTATGCCTTGGACGCGGCGTCTCCCGGTCAGTCAAGTAATATTAGTCATTATTAACTTATTTACTTATTCCTTCTCCATTCCAGGATCCTCTCATACTACTAACAAGCGCTATTTTCTCCGTACCAATTCTCTAATAGTCCGAACCTTTCCCAGAAATTTCGAGAAGTGAGATCTGTTTTTACTTAATATATTCTTGGCAAACGTTACATTTCTATGTTGGAAGGAATAGTTCCCCATCCATTTTCGTCTCCATGTTTCGCAAGAAAAGCAATTTAAAAGAATGCGGATCCAATTTCAATATCCCCACAAACCACACAACTGGCACTGTCCTTTGATTTCTTTCATCTACAATGCATCTACTCACAACTCAAAACATCGTGTAACTTCCTCTTGCGTGCCTTCCAAGTCTGTGAAAGTAACCGACTTAGAGTGAATTTATACCGCTAGAGAACTTTTTTGCCGTTGCTGCAAGGGTATCTTGCTTATTTATATCAGACAGTCTATCAGAAATTAACCGTCCTATCTCATGTGTTCCCCTAACCCCTACCACTTCCGCACAGTTGTCTCACAGATCTGCTGGTTACAGTAAATTGAACTTTGTATGAGCGGTAGTGTTGATCGCTTTCCTGTAATTGCACTCTAAGCGTGTGAGCCTAGTCACCTGCTAATCTAATCCAAAGCTTTATAGGGTTTCATTTTTAAATCTATCCAAGTTCTTACACCACTGATCTTTCTTAAACATTCGGCATTTACTGCCAATCTACAGTCTCAGAGAATTATTTTATATTATTCATTTCGATGCTTTCCAATCGATCTATTCTATCCTCTTCCCTCGTTTTAACATCTAGGAATATAAGATTCAAGAAGGTCTAATGTTATAGAAGAAAGTTTGTGTGCTTCAGAAACAACTGATACCCCGTTGTCCCCCAGAAACTCCCCTCCTAAAACTCGTAACATTTGAGTCCCTAGATTCATACAGTAGCGCAACCACCGCCATTTTATGTACTCTCACCTGTTAGCCGGTCAGAATTACGGAATTGAGGAGAAATAATAACAATTGGAGATAGATGGAAATTTTCAGACATACTAATATTGATTTTCGATAAATTAGTGGCTCTCAACACATACTTTATGCACAGTTCAAACTTTCTTGGCTACTGGATATAAAATGCCGGAATCGGTAGCCCAAATGTATGCGCTACTCCCGTACTACTCAAGAGACTGTAGTGTAGGTGGGCGTCTTGGAGGGAAAATGCTTTCAATGAAACACACATGCGTTTGAACAATAACATTTAATTACTAGATTGTTACAGTGTAAAGCACATCCCCCCCCCCCACAAACCCCTACCACTAACATAACTCTCTTTTCCGTTGGTCACATCTTTTCACGACGCGTACACAATGCAGATCTTTTACGACGTGTCGGCTGCCTCCCGCCCGCGAGCCTCTCTGACAACTCTCATCTCGAGTGGCCGCAGCCTCTGCCTGGTAGCCGCACGCACGCCCACACCCGTCGCCGTCGTGACCTTAAAACTCCGACCGCAGGTTGCCAAGCGTGATGTCTCACACAACCCCGCACTAGTGACAACACAAAACTCACTTGTCCTCAGGAACCTCGTATTCCTTAACGGACACGGAAACCTAGTTTTAAGGACCTAGATCGCATCATTTTTTAGTTATGAGCGACTTTAAAGTGCATTGAAGTAATCGTTTCCCTACGTCATAATTTGCAAACTTATATTTTTTTGGTAGGTAACGATGTGGTGTTTACGATATTGGCATCAATATAGAAATAGATATGAGGGGTTGTTTCAACGTGAGTGTTTATTTTTCCACAAAGCTTTTTCGGTCGAATGCCAGCCGTCTTCAGCGCGATTCTGAGGCGGCTGGGGTCCCAGGTGCAGACAAACCAGCGAAACAAGCTTCATCGAAAAATCAACACTTACTACAAAACATCTCTATCTATTATCCTCATATCCATTTCTATAATTATATTTTTTCCTCTTCAATGTGTTTCATGCAAGACTGGGGAGTAATTCTCAATTGAGAAGTAGTACATTAGCAGGGGTTTGTGCCACAGTGGTTTATTGAAAATTGTCATAAACCGTCATCTATCCTTAGCAGCATCTTATACAGAGACAGTTGAAATATTGACGACATGCCTTTAATAAATATGCTACCTAACCTGACTCGTATACTACTTATTAGGTGTCATACCGTCTTACGCCGAACTAACGTTATCTGAGGCACTTAGGTGGCTGTCCGTTCGATAAAACTCGATGTAATGGGTGTCAATACACTCGAATGAATTCGCATGAGTATACTTCCAGCACGTAAATTAATAGCCATCATTACATCGTCGTTTCATAATATACTATATTTTTAATCTCCTTATATTTTATTGTCATTTTATAAAGTAGAATATGCCAGTAGAACTATGAATCCGCTCCCCTTTGAGCAATAAATAAGTAACATTTTCATTTTGAGCGACATAATTTGTCGTATACTGAGCATCAGTAATGTTAACGTTTAATATGTGTCGTAATATTAACTCAATGGCTTGAATACAATATCTATGTGCTCTTATAGAATACAATAAGAAAGATGTGCATGTAACTATAAGTTATATAAGGAAATAAGTTTTATTTTTATGTTTGTATGTTTATTTTTATGCATTGCATTTTTATGTACATGGAAATGAGAGGAGATTATAATTATAACTCGTAAATACTACTTGTTTGAAATCAGTATTAGAATTTTGGAAAATTACGAGTAGTTCCTATATCTAAAACACCCACCTGCGAAAAACACCCTGTCGGTTGGAAGATCGTTCTCGCACACGCTGTAGCGTCGGTTGTCTGAACCTGCCTGGCCCCCGGGCAAATCTCCCAGACCGAAAGCAGGAGTTGCTCTTTGCAGACAACACACGATCCGTTTGGCTCAACCCTCTCCCCACGTACCGCCAACCCCTCTGTTTGTGTTTAAACGAGACGTTTTATTGCAATGGAAAAGGAGGAATGTATACGGGCCGTAAGCAAAGTGTTTATGGGCCTGGATTTGTTCCGTCGAGAGCATGTTTATGTTTGTACTTGCGTGGCATTGTTCCTCCTCTAACTGCCCAATTAATACGAATGAATGCGTAGTATTTGTTCACAAATAGCTCGTGGCTTTAGTTGTTTTGCGTGTCTTAATTTCCGGAAACGAATTGAAAACTTACTTTTTCATTAAATTGTGCGTGCTATCCGCTAATATAATTAAAACAATGGTGTAAATGAATGACATTCACTCTAAAATATTTTTTTAAAGACGGTTAACCCAAATTGATGCTCAAGTCGTGAGTATGCTGAAAAGCAGAAATGAGGATTCCTATGAATGTGAATATGTGGTTACCTATATATGTCAATCCCTCAACATGCCAATTTGACATAAAGGTTTTCATTTGTTTTTGTTTTCAAAAGCTCAATAAAATCTTCCAAATTATTAAGTAAATTAAAACAAACCTTTCGATTACACAGATATTCTAGTATTTTGAAGGAATATTGTTGAACTTATTGAAATTTTGCTATTGAATATTATTGAAATTGTTCTATAGTTACAAATATATTTTTTACCATTACTATCTACTTTTAATAACTATAAAATTGGCATCAATATAATAAAATCTCACTCAATCGAAGAATTGAGAATATATATTTTTCTTACATTATCATGTCAGAATTTTGATTTTTTCCTGAATAAAAGGCTCCCCCATTTAATAAAAGTAATAGGGTAGTCATAAAAATTTACATCATGGCAAGACAATATAATATATCCGAGTAAACTAAATGGTAAAACTTGAAATAATGTTTTATACACAATTTCAGCAAAAAGTTATGGCTTCCTTTGATTTCAAGTCTAATTACCTGATTTATATATATCAGTTGATACAAACTTTGTATAAACCTATAGAGAAAAGTAGTAAATGATTGGGTACAAATAAACATACGAGTTAATATTTGTTTATAATATTAGTTTTTCACAATTTCCCTTTTTCGACTCTTGTGAGATAATTTTAAAAATGATTATCCATTAGGAAAATTAATTAGTTTCATTCTATTTAATACTTTAGATGATTTGTTAAAAAAAACGACATGGACATCTGTGGTCAATGAGCACCCCTAGTATTTTAGAGGGGCCACGAACATAACTAGATTTATTGATTAGTGATTCCGGGTGCGTTAATTTCTTAGATCATTAGACTCTAAGTGTAGTTCATGTTTCGTCGCGGGAGGTGGGAGAGATCTTCCCCTGCTGCATGGCAAGATCCGCCGCCAACCTACATGTCGGTTTGCTGGTTATTTCTCCAACCAGGTATCTCCCTCCAGCTTGGCACTGCGTCCGCCGGGACAAACTCGAATCTCCTGACTGGGCTCCCGGCATGTGTGGTAGTGCATTTAGGTATGAGTGTGTAAGGGGTACAATACGAGGTACAATTCGTAGGACAATGAAAAGGAGGGAAAGATTGCGCGAGTTCCGTGATACGTTTGGTAAGTTACTGTTCCCCATTCCCCTCGTTTTGATCGGAGAAACCACGGAAAACAACTGATCAGAGCATCAGGCCGACCGAATTCTCCAGTCAGTGGCTGAATTCGACCTAACTAGGTAGCCAGTGTCGGAAATCCTGCTACGTTCCGAACTCGAACCTAGAATCTCCCGATTAGAAGCACTGACATGAATGACATGGAGCCACCTGAGCCGGTACGAACACCACTAGAATATACCACAGATGGTTTCGAATATCATAAGAAACGAAATGTACATTTCTAATCTAGTGCATCGTAAAACCCATCGCTGGGTCACTGACTTAACTGCAAATGTGCCAACAATTGCGAATTTGGCTGTTGGTTGCGACGCCTGCCACAGCCACAGATTCCACATCCATCCGCGGCCGCTATCACCTCCACCGAATTCTTCTCTGACCGGGAGGTTCGAGTCCCGACCAGTACATTTTCAACACTAGCTTGTCAGATAGATATAGTTCAGTCGCTGCCTGGAGGAGAACTCTACTTCTTCGATATTCACTAGGCGAATGCCGGAAAAGAATTATTAACAAACCGGCCACGGACGGCGCGCGACCTTTCCTTCCGCTTCCTTTTTCTATCCTCACTTGCACTCACACACAAACATGCACTACACTACCGCACGCGCCGGGAGACCGGTCGGGAGCTCAGGCTTGCCCTGCCTGGAGCGGTGCTCCACTGATGGGAGATATCTGGTTGGGGACAACCCCGTCAGCCGACGTTAGGTCGGTGAGGGATCTCGCCATGCAGCAGGGGAAGACCACCATCACCACCACCTCTCGAGGGAAAACTATGAATTACACTTGCGGGACTAATGATCTCAGCAGTTGACGCGCCCGGAATCACTAACAATCAATCAACCAATCAATCAATCAACCAACCAACAAACCAACCAATCAATCAATCAACCAATCAAACAATCAATCCACCGCACCCACTTCCCTTGCCTCCGCCGCGGCGTCCTCCTCCAGCCCCGCCTCCGCCTGTGCCATCGCCTCCAGCGTCTCCTCGCCCTCCGCGGCGGCCGCCGCCGCGAGCGCAGCTATCAGCCTGTGATGGATGCGCCCCCTCCGGCCGAGAGGAGTTTATTCCGTGGCTGCGCCAGCGCGAGGCTGCGGGGGAACGGGGCCAGCGGAGCAGCCCCTCGGCGCGGGCGGAAGAAGCTCAGATTAAAGGGAAGGCGAATGCATCTTCGGAGAAATTTTGCCTGAACCGCGCATGAGCAAACATAGCGTCGTTTAGTCCAGGGAACTGTAAGTGAGGTGCTGCCCGCGACTTTTTGTCTTAACGCTCACCCCTTTTTGAACCAACGCGATCTCTTCCCCTCCCCCTGTAGAGCTAGGGGATGGGGAGGTGTGTTGCTGGGGGACGTCTCCTTCCGTCTAGTACAAGGTGAGTGGCGCGCGGATCACAGCTAGCCACTGGCAGTGTGGCCCCATTTCTGGCACTGGAACCGCTTTGAGTAGCCTGATTACAAAGAATTCCGTTCAGGGGAGGGTGCTAGTTGCGTAATGTTTAGCGCAAACGCCCTCTATCGCTGGGATCCGGTTCGGGCCCTGACCAATCCGTGTGGAATTTGTTGGAGAAAAGTGAGCTCTCAGCAGCTTTTGTAGGTGTTCTGTCATTTCAATGGCCAGATTTCTCCATCATCATCATTACCGCTATCATTTCATTAAATCATCACTCATGGACCTGAATTATCTCATTAAATACAGAACCTCTGATCTCCAATGAATAAATAAATTAAATAAAACAATATCCAGTGAATAGCTCAAATACACAAAAATTCTGTGAGAGAAATCAGGATAATGGTGGAGCATTACTTCCTGCATAAATAAACTTTTTATTATGATACAAGTCTCTATGTCTTAAAGCCATACGCATGGCAAGCAAATGTTTTAAATGCGAAGGAGGTTGTAATTATATTGTGATATAATAGATAAAATGAGGGGGTAGTGGAAGCGGGACCCTTGGAGCTCTTACCATTAACCGCTCAGTTGCCAACGCCTCCTATAGACGAAGACTTCTGCGCCTCGAGTTCCTTGAACACTGAGACCGAAACACTTATTGGCTTTGGGCTCTCATGAAACCTACGGGAGCATGCAGCTGCCAACGTCAAAAGCATTATGACATAACTGTGATATTCGATAGAACCAATACTTCGATTGGCTAACTTTTCAATCATCCTCATGCGGTATTTATTAACAGGAAAGTTTAATGAGGTGCATTCTTTTACTTATGGCTCCGCAAGACCAGACATTTTCCTGGTTATCATCAACAAGGTGGAAGAGCCCCTTATATACCCCCTATAATAGTAATAATAATAATAATAATAATAATAATATTAATAATAATAATAATATTTCCGTTGTGGCAGATATCTTGTGGTAATTCATAATGTTGGAAAGGAAATAATTATTTGGGAATGTGATAAATTAGTAAAATTATTATTTCTTCTTGTGGACAATTATTTCTTTTCTCACATTAATAATAATAACAATAATAATACCAATAAAATTGTGTTTATTTGTGTTGTGGTAGTGGAGATGTGTACGAAGAACTTTCACATCGCCATATCACACGAGAGCGTCGAATTGACACTTCTAGCAAAAGCTTCTGACTCCATTTGTGAAAAATGTTTGTGAGACTGGTAGAGGTGGAAATACAGATATTTTTAGCTGCAAGAAAGTGCTACGATTATATCTAGGCTGCCAGGGAAAAGAGAGTAATCCATAAAATGATCAATATCGGTTAAGTCCACGGAAATGAGTTCGATCTTTTCACGCTTTTAATAAAACGTTCTCCCGGATAATTAAGAGTTCTTCGACTTGTTAACAAAGAGCAAAAAGTTCTTCCTATAGTTTGTTCCAAGAAAATCAATCAAAAGTCTCTCCTGCAAAATGTAGTTTTTTGACTCACACTCTTTTTCCCTCGCAGCTTAGATATATAGTAACACCAGATGATGTTACGTGCACTCTTCAATTACTAGAGCAATAGGGATGGGTTTAAAAATTTTGAATTTTGCAATTTTCGAAAAATCAGAGATTTTAACCAAAATGAGATTGGTACCATCTCTTAAACGTCCTTCACTCTATCCAACAACACAATTTAATAAAAAACGATTGAGCTGTTGTGTTTATTTGGAAAATGTCGCAGGGGTTTTATGTAAAGTATCCCCGAAAATTAAAATATTGGTTTCACATTCAAGGGGCCGCGGTATCAGCCAGTTCGATTGGCGATTGGCCAGGGCGATTGGTTTTGGAGAAAATCGGCTGAACGTTTCAGCCGCTCGAGTTGTTGACAGACAGACGTTTTGCAGTCACTGGATTTTCCGGTATCACGACCCAAAATATGGGTCTTCTGGCTACACCACATGTTAATAGATTTTTTGTCTAAATTTAGTAACTGGATTTATCCAATTTTCTGTTACCAGGGTCCGGCGATAAGAGTTTTTCCGCCGAAAATTTGCCGTTTTTTCTCTCTCGCCCTTACCAAGGCATTTGGATTTTCCGGTATCACGACCCAAAATATGGGTCTTCTGGCTACACCACATGTTAATAGATTTTTTGTCTAAATTTAGTAACTGGATTTATCCAACTTTCTGTTACCAGGGTCCGGCGATAAGAGTTTTTCCGCCGAAAATTTGCCGTTTTTTCTCTCTCGCCCTTACCAAGGCATTTCTTAAGAAGAGAAAGTAACATAATGCTATGAGAAAAACGGTGAATTTTCGGCAGAAACACTCTTCCTTCAGGGCTCTGGTAACGAAAACGTGGATAAATTCAGTTGTTAAATTTAGAAAAAATCCTTTTAACACGAGATATAGCCGGAATCTATGTTTTGTTGGTCCTTGATACCGAAATATGGCCAAGTTTTTTAATAAATTCCAGGTTTTTGGTCATTTGGAATCAGTGTGCGCCGTGGTGAGGCGTTCAGTCTCGCACTGTGGCTGATGATAAGAGTGGATTCGCAAGCTGAGTGTTGCGGCTGAATAATGTTTACTGCAAAGTAGCTGAATACTGTAAAGAATACAAAACTTTGGGTCTACATGAATTATGGCTCCCCCCTTGCATATTGCGAATAATCCCAACAGTATATTTTTGTCAGTATCCATGAATTCGTACTATAATGTAAGTCGTACAAGTGTCTTTGGATACTTATTTCAAAGTGGCGGCAAAAAATGCTGTCGTCGATTTGTCCGTCAACATTTCATGCCTAGGCTAACGATTTTCATTCTGTTTCATTACGTAAATAACTGTTTTAAGCCGCGATCTTCGAGATAACTATTTCTAGGCGATCTTCATAATAATTCTCTAATGGAGAAAGAGAAAAAGCTTACATGGATTAAGTACCGAAGATGTGGCATTGCGCGATTTAAGTGTCTACTTTCGAGTCCATCATAAACCCTGAACCACTTCCAACTAACGCGTTGATCACTCCATTACCGACAAAAATGAACAATGAGGCGAAAGCGGCCCCACGTGCACTTTGCGGGGGCGGTCGCCGTGGTGACGCGCGCAGTCTTGCGCTGCGGGTGATGAGAAGTGCGGTGATGGATGCGCGAGCGGAGAAAGGGGGCGCGGTCGGGGGAGAGCGATATTTCAATGCGCGCCGCCGAGATTTAGTGCAGCGGCGGCGGCGGCTGCTCAAAATTCGCCGGGAAATGTGTATCTGTCGGAGGACCTCCATGTGGGTGGAACACGGGAGCCCTGGGAGGCGTTGGAGAAGGAAGAGCGTTCTGAAAGATGTGGGGAGAGGGTTCAGAGCATACTCGTCGCAACTACGTGAGCCTTACGTCCGCTTTTACTTTCCCGCATTGGAGAAGAGTGAATGTTACGTAATGCTCCGCCGAAAAACGACGAATTTTTGGCAGAAAACCTATTTTTACTGGGCGCTGATAAAGAAAAGGTTAGTAAATCCAGCTGATAAATTTAGTAAAAAAATCCTCTAACACGTGGAATAGCCAGAATCTTGGTTTTGTGTGGATTTCATACCGCAAAATCGAATGACGGCAAAATGTCTGTCCGTCTGCCCCTCCGTCTGTTCCTCCGTCAGTCCATCCGTCTGTGAACAACGCAAGCGGCTAAAGCGTTCAGTCGATTTTCTCTAAAATTGATATTCTCCAATCGATTCGGCTGATGTCATGACTCCTTGAATTTGAAACCGATATTTTAATTTTGGGGTGTTCTTTACACGAAGGCCATGTAAATCTTTCAAATTTTCAAAAAAATTGTTCGAACGTTTTTTATTAAATTTTGTTGTTGGATAGTATAAAAGACGTTTAAGAGAATGGTGCAGGTCTCATGTTCGTAGAAAACTAATTTTTCGAAAAATTGCAAAAGTTCAACTTTTTTTGGGAGTCTTCCTACAACTAAAATATTAAAGATGCAGATTGTTCCCTTAATAAAGTCTGTTCCTTATATATATATATATATATATATATATATATATATATATATATATATATATATTGAAACACATGATGTGTTTCCTTACACTAATTAGAACATTAGCGTAAGTAATCAGTATATATTTTGGACTGCGCGGTACGTACGCCAAGCGCGGCGAACAACGATGGGAACTAGCAACGGTCGCTACCGCCGCCGTTGCCGCCGCCGCGAGGACAGCGTGAGAATGTCGGTTACGAACGGTGCAGCGAGCGGCGAAGATTTCAGACGTTAGAGTTGCGGAGAAGTGGCCGGTAGGCACGGACGTGTGGCGAAGAGCTCGCCGTTAGTGCATGGACAAAGGGAACATGCGGTGTGATTTATAAAGCAGTAGCAACTGTTAAGCAACAGATACGTGAAGTAGATATCGAGAGTGTTATTAGAATGAAAGATCAGTGCCGATCGAACAATCAATCGCGCTTGTATTAGTTAGCGTGGTGAGAATAATACCGAAACTGTGTGGTGCGGAACTGAGACCAGCACGCGTGGCAGCCGCGGGTTGAGTAATTAAATCCAGCGACGGAAGGTAATTAGAGGGAGGTGCAACGCCGAGGTACCAGGAGCCGAATCAGGAAGGATTCGCAAGGTTACCAGCCAAGGCGACCGCCACGCCATCAGCCGCCGACGGCACCCAGCTGCTGCGGAGGTCGGCGACCCCCGCCGACACGAGCCGTGCTCCAAGCATCGAAGGTATTAGTCGGGGCCCCGAAGGTATGATAAATGCATATTACACCTAATCTTGGTACCAAGGCAGAGTGTATAAATGTTGTCAAATCATGTAATTAACAAATTTGGTTTGCAAATAAATACTGTTCATGATTGTATTTCCTTTTCTAATTAACTTTCCTAATGTTATACCGACTTATCGTAGGGACCCATTCACGGAAAAGATACCCTCCTTTAGTATTTTCTTGCAGTGAAATACCCGGCATCACCAGGTACGTCACAATATATATATATATATATATATATATATATATATATATATATATATATTATGTTCATGACCTATATAGATATAGGTCATTAACACTTTTTCGAAAATTTGAGTACTTTTCCCGGCATTTTGCGTGAAATACAGGAGAGAAAGTATATGCTGTTTTAGCGCCACTAGTTTTATCTAGTTTAACATCAATATATTGCTGATCCGTGTTAGCTATTTCAATTTTCAATTCAGGGTTATTCCATACAGTGTTTCATCTGTTCGTTCACAGAGATTTTTTAAACAACTTTAATTTTCTAATTGATTTCCCTCACACATTACAGGTATCAATTTACATAAATTCATTCAATTTGCATATTTTATATCATTACCTTCTGGCATTTCATAACTATAAATATATTTTAATACAAGATTGTAAATTACCATTACATTACCATTTACTGTTGGGATCTACGAGGCCTGAAAATCAATTTCTTTTGGTCTCATATGCATGCTTAACTAGTGTGAAGGTTTAAATGTTTGTAATTGTGGCATGTTTTTGTCTGTTTCTTATAAAGAATTTTTCTAATAAATATAATTGTTTTATACATACTGTTTGGATCTATGTGCCCGATTGTCAAAAATTAGCATGTAAGGTATAAAAGTTGAAACTTTGACACAAGAACTTGGTTTCGTTAACATAAATTTACGAAGGCTAATTTACGCCTACTTCCAGAGAGAAGGAAAGACAGAATCAGGTAATGCGAGTTAATTCTGGTAAAGTAATTAGTTCGTACAAAGGGCAATTTTACATGTGATTCCATGTCATGGAAGTTGGAACAGTTGTAAAAATAAAAATAATAATTCTTGAAAAAAATGGAAAAATCAAGTCAGAACTTGCGAGGGAAATAAGCTACAGAAAAGTTCCAAGTACTTCCTATTTCACTATAATAGTTGATGTAAACTATTAATCAAGAATGAAGAAATGGTAGAGCTTTGGTACGTTTTATTAAGACAAAACAATTTAGTATCACTTCCACACATAAAATAAATTATTTTAGACTTCAATAAAATGAAAGGAGTTTATGGTAGTCCATATGAGCGTAAAAGTGCATTAATTTTCAATAGGAAAAGTAAATATTTGACCATTAATTGTGTGTTACAATATGATTGGAATTTTCTTTCGCATTATGGATTTAATAAATTCGAATTGGATTGCAAAAAAAATTATCAAAAAAGATTTTGATGGATTTGCGCAAGTCTTCCTTTAGAGAGTATTTAGCATTTCGAATGTATCACACGCAACAATAAGCTGCAAAAACGGTATACAAATAGAAATATTAACAATCGCTTGAGAATTTACTGTCCATAAGTGATAGACGCAAGTGTTGCGATGTAAATAACAGAAATGAATAGTTAATGTTGTATTTGTACTGAATGTTTGCAAATCATCAGTAAAATACTTTTGGGCCATATTATAATACATTATTGAAGTAGTAATAACTGAATAACTTAAGTTAATAACTTGTTAATGTTTGTTGCCTGTTTAGTTTTTATTTATTATTCGTATCTTTTAATTAGAGACAATCATTGGGTAAATTAAATCATAAATACATCACTTCAAATTACACATATATTTGGATTCCATTAAAATGTTTTTGGCACAATTGCAATAGGGTTGATCTCATCCTGTGGTACAATTCGTTAAATAGTAAAATTATTTTATCGAAATTAAAAACTGTTATTGAACATATTATATCATATTAAGAAACAAACACACAATTATAAAGTACGAGTAATATGCGGAGAGACAAAACATGTCAGTATTTTAAAATTAATCACTTATGCACACCATATTTAATGGATAGATGTGTTATATGAAACACATTGTTAGAACATCTTTAGTTGAAAGACGTGTTGAGGTGTTGGAGGTGTCCTGTTCACAACACACAGTACAACAGTGATGCCAAGACTATAAAGGAACCATATCAGGCAAGGCCGGGTAAGGAGTTTGTAGTTCAGGTGGAAGGGGAGAGGGAAAGAAGGGAAGACCATTTTGAAGGGTTGAAATGATGTAATTGTGAAAAGAGTTAAAGGGAAATTGGTTTGGAATTTGATACCTCATTGAATAATTATCAGAGAACTTTTATAGAAAAATGATTAAATTAATTCAATAACATTTCATATTCAACAATTCATTAAACAATTCATAAATTTACAAATATTGTGATGTACTATTCGTATTGAAGAAAAAACAGCAGGTGTCATAGGTTAACCTGGTTTATGAGTTTTTATTAATCCATAAGCCCTAGACGTTTGAACTGTGGTTGGGTATATTGTATTGTATGTTTTTATACATATAAATTTATTTACTTTCCATCGCTTTACAATTTCTTGTAGTTCTTTTACAAATGTAGGTAAATCTACGAATGATGACTCAACTTTTTGAAGGTAATCGGTATGGTCAATGACCGCAGTAACTTCCCCTTCGTCACATTTAATGGATAAAATATAAGGATATTCTTTCGTATATTTTTAGTAATATGTAAGCATGAAAGTAGATATCTATCTTAATTTATCCAATGGTTGTCTCTGCTTAAAAGATACGAATAATAAATTAATATTAATATTATATTTTATTGTATAATATTTGACTTTATAAACTGATAGATCCAATATATCGTTATTTAATCATCACTTGCATGCAAAACAACATTTTTAGTCATATTTACACGAGTAGTACAGGCGAATAAGAAATCCGGATAATACAGCAGGGTTAACACAATATTTTTGTGCGTTTCAGTTTGATGAAGCTCGATTCTGTTACTTCATCAACGAACACGACAAAAAACTAGTGAAATCCTTCCAAAGCCTTCTTGCTGCACGAGTACGTTTCATAGTAGATAGAGTTTTCGTACTCTCGCTAACGTTACAGGGGGCTTGGGAGGAAGGAACAGGGCTGAACGCTGAGACGGCGTAGGGTCAGGAAGAGCGCGGAGAGACCCAGAGGAACGTGCAGAGGGAGACCGATAACAATTCTCGTGGCCCGGGAAGGCGCCGGAAACGCAAAGAAGAATGAGGAGGAACACAGATGCGAAACGGAACGGCGTCATGGGCGGAGAACCCGGAGGTGGCGTGGGGGCGGGAAGTTCCCCTTCCGCCCGGCAGACTGCTCCTCCCGCTCGTGCCTGCTCTTCGCCCTCCCGGGGGCCGTATTTGTTCTTGCTTTAAATTGTTTTGTGGCGCCGCTGTAAATCAGGAAAGGATTGAATGGGGAGAGAGTTCTCCGAGTGTAAATGACCTCCTTTTCCCAGAAAGATCTCTCGAAACATTGTCTTTAAACTGTTGATAAGTTATGCTAAAGATTTATAAAACTAATGAAGACCAGGTGGGTTTAAATAATTTTATCCATTATTAATTAATTAGTACTTTCTCAAGAAATAGTTTCTCGTAATACTTTACAGAAAAAATTGAAATAATTTCTCTAGTATCTCTCAAATTATAACAGTATATTCTTCCAAAAAATTTGAATTCTAAAATCGAATATAGTAACTTTATGCTTAAACTTACGTTAACTTACTTTTAATTAGTAAGATACTGTTTAAGGAATTGCTAGATACGAGAAGAGACTAATTACTGTATGGATATTAAACATATCAATTCTGTAACATAAACCATTACAATCACATCCTAAATAACATGCTTATCTCTACTGTAAGGATATCTTTCTATGCAAAAGATTACATCCAGTCAATGGTTTTCCTGTAGGGTTTTGTATATTCTACTAGATCAGATGATAAGAGCCATTGTACACGTGACCTCTGCTACGACACTGACAAGTTTTCTTGAGGGTTCCTCGCTATCGAAGAGGTTATATATCAGACTCTGTCATTTGGTCGATCATTCGTCGCGCCGCTCCCCTTTCGTGGGGTTCTTTGACCCGTCACGCCACAGCCTTCGTTGCAGCGGAAAGGTCGACATTGATTGGCGATTGGCGTGAGGGGGTCAGAAAAGAAAGAGCCGGTTGCCTATCCTAGACTCCGTCTCTGCCCCGCGCGTTCTCTCGTTCCAACAAGCGAGCCGATCTTCCTTTGACCGTCCCGGCGTTCGTGTCTGGTAATCAACGTGACCCGATAGTGACCCGCACTCGGAAACCACAATCGCTTTGGCATGCCAGTCAAATGTCTGCGACGGTGGATAGAAAGTAAATACGCCCCGGGCCTCCCCCCCCCCCCCGACCGCGCGCCCGAAATAAGCGGCTTCCGCCACCGCGGCGCACGATACACAAAAGTGCAATTTGTCGGTGCGGATTGGATGGGGGGAGAGAGGTATGGGGCCTTGGGGGAGAGGGAATAGAGGGCGGGAATGGAATGAATAGAGACTAGTTGGAGAGCGAGTGGAGAGCGGGGCGGAGAGTAGACGGACAGCTAGGTGTATAGTAAGGCGGAGAGTAGGCGGGGTCGATAGAGGACGGAAAGCGGAGCGGAGAGTAGGTGGCGAGCGGCTGGGAGAGTAGGCGGAGGGCGGAGCGGATGGTAGCCGGAGAGTGGGATGGAGAGTGAGTTGGAGAGTAGGCGGAGGGAGGATCGGAGAGTTGGTGGAAAGCGAAGTGGAGAGTAGGAGGGGAGCGGGGCGGGGTAGGTGGAGAGTGGGCAAAGAGCTAGGAGAAAAAAGTCGAGATAGTTGTGAACTAAATTGCACCTCTTGCAACTCGCAGGCGGCGCCCCTTTCGAAGTTCTTAGACTAATCTAAATTCTCTAAAATTGCTTACATTCAAAACTGTATTTCCGAAGAAAGTATTAAAAAAATAAACATAATAAATTGTGTTAAAAAAATACTTTTATTTAAAAACTTTCGAGCTGCGGAAAAATAGATACACGTTCATTCAATATGATCATTATTGGTTTCCACCGGCAGCTTTTAACTCACGAGACATCATATCTGCTGTCTCTGCAGTGCCTCTGTCCCTGAGGTCCTAGCGTTCGAGTCACGACGGTGACAGGATTTTCAGCACTATCTAGGTAGCTAGGTGGGATTCATCTGCTGTCTGGAAGAGAATTCTAGCGGCTCGTGCTCTGATCGCTAGTCTCCGAATGCCGCCACTGTACCTTAACAAACTGGCCAAGGATCGTGAGCATTGATTCTCCTTCTTTGTTCCAACTTCTCTCCATAAGTACACTCACACTTACATTCAATTCACTCTCGCTCACATCAGGAGCTTAGTGCTTGTTCAAGTCGGGGCGGTGAAGTGCCCAGCTCGGGGAGATATCTGGGAGATGAAATAAACACGTAAGTATTCTTGTTGGTCTCACCACCCATCGGGTGAGTATCCCCGCCACATCCAGACAAAATCATCTTCTACACTAACGGAAGTAATGACCATAGCAGTTGACGTGACCGGAAAAAATATTCAGTCAGGTATTTCCAACAAAAACTTCAGAGCTTGAACTGGATTTTTCTAAAAAATACAACTGATATTAACAATTTTTAACATCTTGTTTCGTGGTATGGTGAATTATTCCACACACAGACTACTGTTATCTTCTCTTATCTCGCCTGTTCGGGTGCCTGAGAAATACTATCGTGGCTTCACCTGCACGATGAGCCGGGCTCAGGCGGCGGCGAGAGCGACACAGTCTCCTACACTCCGAGTTGAATATAATAATATTATTGTACGTTGAATGGTATTTATAAACGTATAATAAATGAATAATTATATTAATAATAATAATGATAACAATTTTCAATTGAATGTTTATGAGCGGCATCAGGATTAAAACAAGTGGTCTGAGACAGTAAAAACTGATCTTTGGGCGACGCTTCAAAAATATTGCACTAATTTAATTCTTGTCTGAAGGTGCAAGTGTGTTCTCCCAGAACAGCTAAAGGTTCCACCCTATTCATTTAACTTTCATACTTTTTTCGATATGAAAGTTGCAGGACTTAGTGATAACATTGAATTACACTGAGAAATTAGTATAACAGACAATGCGATGTATATCACACATGCAATTAGTATCTGTGAAATACTACACATTCGCACTCGCTTATACACATATCAATTCAGACATATTTCAGAGGAATTATTTTCCTCAATTACATCAACAAATGTTTCTAATATCATTTTGCTGAGAAACTCTTTGATTATGCTCATCAGTTTCTTGACCACTATTTCAATTATTTTCAATTAATTGATTCATTAATAAGTAGCGAGTACACGAAATCTCATTCGTTGCGTCAAAGCGTATCCAACCAAATACAAGTAATGCCACATGTGTAACTACGAAGAATGAATTTTCCTTTTCATTGATCCAACACCTGATCCCTACATTCTTCAGGAGTTAGAAACGTTTATACTTAGGCAGCCTGTATAAGGAATAGATACGCAGAGTAAACATTTGGAATTGGATGAAGCATGAACACGTGCTATCGTTGGAATTCTCGGGGCAATCCATAAAAGGCGGTTGGATGTGGAGGGGCGGGGGCGGGGACGGGGGCGGAGCGGAATGGCTGGGAGCAAGCGGAGCGCATGCGCGGGGGCGGGGCGGGGGCGGCTGATGTGATGGATGACAAGCGAGGAGAAATTGCACCAGCCCCGAGGAGCCCGCCCGGGCCGCTTCGCTCCGCGCGCCGCCTGTCACTCCACCCCCTCCTCTCTCACCGCTCCCCTCCCCTCCCTCCGGCCCCAGCCCACCGCGGACGAGCAGCCCTCGCCTACACACACCCCGCCCCGTCTCATTCCCCGCCGATGGATGCACCTCCTCCTGGAACATCGCTGACCCAGCGTTTTCTACGCGCTTTCTTCGCTGCCCTAGTAAACGATCTCATCCCGCCATGCCACCCGTCTCTGCCCCGCTCTATGACTCGCCTCCACCGGGTCACGTGACCGCTTTGAGATCCCCGCGTAGATGTGTACCCGCCATGTCACATCCCCTCCTTGACACGTTCTCTCTCGTACACATCCCCTCTCTCGAACGCACCATCTCTAATATATTCACGACCTGCCACATCCTCACTCTGATACATCCCCCGCTCAGACACATCCCCATCCTGAATATGTTTGCTTGAAGACCTCTCGTTCTCTCTCGTCCCGGCCTGAAGCATTCTGTCGTGACACATCCCCGTCCTCACATACCCCATTCTCTCACATCCCCGCCGTAATACACCGCCCTTACACATTACCGAACTGATAAATTCTCTCCCTGGTATATCCCCATCAGGTCTCATCCCCCACCGTAAGACAGCTCTCTTATACATTCTCAAACGGATAAATTGCCTTCCTGGTATACACCCATCAGGTCTCATTCCCGAAAATCCCCACCACCCCCCACCCCCACCAATAATTTTTCACTTCCCTCGTTCTGCATCATCCCTTCTCAACCTTCACCCTACAACGACCCCTCCCTCCCTCTTTTCCTACCGCAACCCTTCATATCCCCGCAGAAACCTTACCGTCCGACGTCCCGCTTTTGTCACGTCACTCTTCCCGCCTCCCCTTCTCCTGCACCGCTCTGCCATTACCATATCCATTGTCCACTCCACTGCATTTCCCCGCATCATGAGTGATAGCCCTCTCCCGGTTCAAGACGGAGTCTTCTGCAAGAAGTGGAAGGCCGTAGAAGGACCTGCCCTGGATAAGGCCAAGCGGTGGCCTCGGCTTGTTGCAGCCCTCTCTCGCCCTGCGCTCTCCGCCGCCCTCTGCTGATAAGGCCCCACGTGGGAGGCGTTCTCTCAGGGTGGAAACGTGGAGGGAGGCGATTTGCATTTTTCTTCAGCCTCATTGTCTTCCAAGCAGGAACGGCCCGGAGCGGCCCAACCAGGCCTCTACGCGGGAGAGGCTATTTTGTCAGACTAGCTGTAGTTAGTGCTGCAGAAGTGTGCCCCTCATTCATTTATATTACGATCCTCGTTCACTAGTCTTTTGATCAGCTCTGAGATTTTCATAATTTACGAGTACATTTAATATCACTTTGTAAAGGCAATAGTATAAAGAAATTCGTATATTGTAATAGTACTTACTCGTTCATAGTATTCATTTCTTTGGGGGTGCTTAAATAAATTATCATTGACCGGATGCACGTGTAAGAGCGACTACAACAGGAGGTCCTGTTTGCACATTTTCATCGCTTTCATTTGCTGTGATGCCTTGACCTGTGAAGGATCTGTGACGGATGAACTCTTGTCCTGTAACCACTCTTTGTGAATGTTCTTGGGAGTTGTGATATCCCTGTTTCTGTTGAGATGTTAGGATGTACTTTTACATTTTGAGAAGAAAGGTTGGTACCAGTTTCTATAAATTATATACGTGTGTTTTTTCATTGTATAATAATGTGTGCTAGATGTGTGTTAAAAGTGTTGTTGTTTTCTTCCTCATCACCTGCCCTGATGACAGAATAAAATATTTCGAAATATTGGAAAACTTCATGGATTAATATTTTAATTACTCTGAGAAAAACCCATAATCTCAATCTCCAACGTGAAACTACATTGTCGTGAATCTATAATACTTAATCCGACATATAAAATAAAGCATTTTATCTTCAGAAAGGAAATAAATGCTCATCTAGGATTGACACCCTGTTTAGATGTATTTTTTCTAGTGCAACTACGATGTATGAGATACAATGACGTGCCAAAAGTCATGGGATTCATCCTAATATCGTACAGAATCTGGTTTTTCCTGCGAAGTACAGCAACGCAACATGACATGGAGTCAAGAAGTCGTTGGAATCGCCTTGCATATTGAGTCACGCTGTTTCAATAGCCGGTAATAATTGCGAAAGCGTTACCGGTGTGCGATATTGTGCACTAAATGACCTCTCGATTATGTCCCATAAATGTCCAATTGGATTCATGCCGGGCGATATGGATAAGCAAATCATTCTCTCGAATTGTTCAGTGTTCTTCAAACTAATCACTAATACGAGGGACTCAGTGGCATGGTGCATTATCATCCATAAAACTTCCATCGTTATTTGAAAACTTAAAGTCAATGAATGGCTGCAAATAGTGTCCAAGTAGCTGAATTTTTGGTCAATTATTCAAGGTTGTTAGATCAGACAGCTCAGTCCATTCCATGTAAAAACAGCTCACCACCACCAGATTTGCACAATGTCTTGTTGATAACTTGGGTCCCTGTCTGCGCCACACTCGAAACTTGCCATCAGTTCTTTACAACTAAAATCGGGACTCATCTCAACAAGCGTCTGTTTTCCAGTCGTCTACGGTCCAATCGATATGGTAACGAGCCCGGGAGAGGCGCTGCAGGTGGTGTTGTGCTGTTAGCACAGGCACTCGAGTTTGTCCCCTGCCGCCATACCTCATTAAAGTCAAATTTCATTGCACTATCCTAACTGATAAGTTCGTCGCACGTTGCATATTGATTTCTGAGGTTATTTCACAGTGTTGCTTGTGTTAACACTGACAACTCTACGCACACGCCGCTGCTTCGGCCATTAACTGAAGGTCGTCTGCCACTGAGTTGTCCGTAGTATAGCAGTGTATGCCTGAAGTTAGGCATTCTACATATCACACTCTTGACACTGAGCATCTGGGAATATTGAATTTTCTAACAATTTTCGAAATGGAATGTCCCATGCTTCCATTACACTGTTACATTGTTCCATTCCTTCTGTTACAACCATACTGCGTTCAAAGTCTGTCCGCCGTGCCCCCATAATTACTTAAGAATCCTTTTCACATGCATCTCTTCAGTAGAACTGAAATCTCTGCCAATGCAATGTCCTTTTATACCTTTTGTTCGCAATGCTATTGTCATCTGTGTATTCGCATATTGCTAACCCATGACTGTTGTCACCTCAGTGTAGAATTTCCAGCACTGAGTATTTTCCCTTCTACTACAGTGTTATTTATGTTACCGAGATAAATGTAACTAATTCTGGAATTAAATATAGAATAATTAATTATAAATTGTGCCACAAAACTTTTTTATGCTTGAATATCACATTTTCATTGAATTCCTTCGATTTATGTAAAGGCTGCATTCCAAATTTAAAAAACAAATCATTTTATGGTTGTACATATTTATTATGTACTTCAATTCATAATTTCCCCTTTGTATACCGGTATGAAATTATGCACACATTAACCTCTTTGTTTTTGACTCACATTATTACATTAGGCCTGTTTTTCATGCCCTTATTAGGAGCTTTATTTGTATTTCGCAACTCATTTATACTTTTCTGTGAATTGTAATGCAGAATGTGTAGGTGGTCACATTGAACTAATCATTGTGGACAATAAACGACACGATCTCTCATAAAGTTTATTAACAAAATGTAAATATTCTCATACAAAGTTATTAAAATATTTGCATTCAGTCATTTAATGAACATTTAGTGCTATAAGGAATTTCATTGCCCGAAATATAAATTTAAATGGAAGTGTAAATATGTAAACCTAAAATACGATTAAAAACACAGTGCTGTACAGATACCGATTTGTGACAATATGGGAGCATATGGTTAATCGTGAATGACATTGAAAATTAAAGTTCTAACGTTTTGCGAGAATAATTTATTTTTTCGAAAATCTATCCCTTTGATAGGTTCTTTGAGAATAACATGATTCGTGTTCACCCCAAAATTAATTATGTTAGATACTATGACCTTTGAAATACATCAATCAATAGAAAGCATGAATCCGTCTTGTTACAAAACTTTATTCAGTTCTTTACTGAACTAAATTATATGTATATAATTAACACTTGCTATTTCTGCACTGATATTCCAATTTTTGTCCTTCTACAGCTTGCACTGTTCCATATTGTAAACTCTAGATGCAATCACCTATTTACTTATGTAACTAGAATTCCTTGTCGGAAAAAGTACTTTCTTGATCGCCGGTAGGTAACTCGTAAACCCATCAGTGTTTCAATATGCTTCGAGATGGGAGTCCATGCTGTTCCTAGAACACTCTTAGAGATGTGACTCTTCGGCCCATTTCGTCCCGTAATTACTGGTTACAAAGAAGGGGGAAGGAAATTTGTAAAAGGAATCGGATTCACAATTGTGGGAATTCTGATGCAGTATTGCTGACGTAATTACATGAAGTAATGGAAGTCGTCCCCGTCAACTTAATATTAGAGAGCCGGCTTTCAACCGCTTTGCCGACATCATCAGTCTCGCTGTGAGTGGCAAACGTCGGGAAACTTCGAGTGAGTTCTTATTTAGAGAGCCGTCGAAAGCCGGCTCTCTAACCCTTTAACTGCTACGGGCCGTTCGAGTGTAAGTCACGCGTCTTGCGTCAAGCTTCTCGCTGCGTGCCCCGTTGTGGTCTGAGCTCGCTCGCATATAGATATCGCGCAAGACAACTCAGTAAGTCTTAAGGCCCATTCACAATGCAAACATAAACATAAGCATAGCGTTTACATAAAATTCAAGACTACGTCCATAAGCGGACTCATTCACAATACCTTCGCATAAGCATAACACGTAAGACGTTAACTTAAAAGCTTGCAAGCTTCAAGATTCTGTGCTTATGCTTAAGTAAGACATAACAAATGAACCAATCACAGAACGGTAACTCCAAATCGAGAATCGAAATTGGAGCAAAGTTGATAGAAGAACTAACACCATATGGGTCATCGGCACAATCGGTACCTTGAAATCGATTCTCACATCCAACCAACAGTACACAATGTCTCACAGCCAATAGAAACTCTTATTTTGCTTACGTTTATGTTAGACATTGTGAAAACTTTAGTCTCTCACGTATGTTAATGTTTATGTCTATGCGCTACTCTTATGTATACGTTTGCATTGTGAATGGGCCTTTAGCGATAGCCGAAAGCGCGTCTTCGCGAGTGAAGTCGCCCTGAGGCTCCTGTGATATCGAGGTTCCGCGAACAATCTCGTCCAGAGGTTCCCAGCGACAACCTGACTGAGCGTCATAACTCGTCGAGAGGTTAACACGCACGGAAATATTTTGGGTATCAACTCGTCTAGAGCAGCCAAATGGTTAAATAAATATATTAAGTTGACAGAAATGACTTCCATTCCATTTACATCGGGTAGAGATATGATTCACGACAAATAGGGGAGGATCCATACTCTCTCAATACAACTGAAAATACTCTGGCCATATGAGGGGGGATTCCAACACACAGACTTAAAGCTTAGCACCCAAGTACGTAGCACACTATTTCCCTTATCTTCCTCAAGTCCAAACTAAAGTTTGCTTTATACTTAATACTGAGAATGATCGTAGTTCGTTCTTTGAACATCTCGACCGAATGTCGGAGTTGATCTTCAAGATATAGCGACCTATTAAATGAAAATTAGTTTTAAAATTGTGGAAATTTTTTTGGCAGTAAAGTATGCGCTTTTTGAGTCCATAGTTCATGCTGCAATTCATTTCGTATAACATTTGTTTTCCTACATTGATTTTCTACTAACATTTCTTTCTGAAAGTTATGTCAATGTTTTACTCTCTTAAGTTACTTCATTAACATATGAAGATTGCCAATCTAATTGATATTAGTGTACAGTAGCAAGTAGTAACGACCATCTTCATTTTAAAATCTCGGTGAGTACTCACATCGAATTCTCGTCTTCTCCAATTTTCGAGTAAATAACCTACCCCCTATCCCTGTATTCACTAATTGTATTGATGTGAGGAGTTTCCTTAATTAAATCAACCGGTATTGTAGTTCTGTAATGCAATCAAATTGACTGTTATCAAAACCTTGTAATCGAATTTTGCCAACACCCGCCTGTATTTGGAGTGCAACCTGGACTGTTATTACTCTAACAATTGAGTGTTTGTAAGAGCGAGCGTAAATCTAACAGGAATGTCCACGTCATTGGCCAAACTCCACAAATATTGGAATATTCTGAGGTTGGATGACCTCCCATCCAATCCCGTCCCTCCCTCCCCCTTCTCTCTCTCTCTCTCTCTCTCTCTCTCTCTCTCTCTCTCTCTCTCTCTCTCTCACACACACACACACACACACACACACACTTACTCACTCTCTTTCTCTCTCTGCCCACCTCCCATCACCAGAGCAAAAGAAAAAAATCCCTAAGCGATTATCGTCATTGTTCGTGACGGCTCTACCAATATTGTTTGGCACATTGCAAGAACAGTGGAATTATCGGCCCACGCTGAGCTTTGGTTGGTGCGCGATGCAAAGCGCGCGCGGTCGGTTCGTTTAGTTAACCCCGCGCTCGCAGCGCAGCAAAACCTCGGACGCAGCGCTCTATGCGCGCTCGGCAAGAAGCCCTCCCAATTGACACAGGGCCACGCGCAGCGGTGCAGAGACTCCGCGGGCACCGTAGCGGGAACTGAATTGCAGTCGGCGGCGCGCGCTGCGACCGGCAACGAATCCTAGTGCACAAAATGCTTTACGTGGTCTACGGAAGGAACTAAGTTTTGGTCACAAATTTCGTAGGGAGATCATTGTAGGAGGTTCTGCGATGGATGTGAAAATTTTAATTATTTTTCTGTATCAAGTAACGTTTCTTACGGGACAGTGTGATAAATATTTTAGGCATATGATCTGCGCAAAGAAAATTAAAAAATGTTCTATCTACAGAGAGGGAATTATTTTATAATTTCATTGCCTCTGTTACTCCTTAAGCACCTCTCTAAAATGATAATTTCAAAATTTAACTCATTCTTTCTTTAAAAATAATTTACATTAATGTCTATTAAATTGTTATTGCTATTATTATTACAATTAAATTACGATTAGTTTTGGAAGCTATTTATACAATTTACGAATAATTGTATTATCGATATTTATAAAAAAGCTATCTTCAGATATTTTCGACATTGATAATTAATATCAATGGTGAAGAACACGAAATATTTAAAAAATGAAAACATCAATTTTCGTCAACCTTCAACACGTTAAAGAGCGTGCTTTACGTTGGCTCAGTCGAAATAACATTTTTAACACAGTAAGTTTGAAAGATTACTTTTTCAGATTTTTATTGAAAATTGCAGAATTACCCGTTGATTCACGTATCAAGGTATTATTTGAACTAAAAATTGTCATTATCAAATGTTAATGAATAATTAAGTCACATAGAAATCAAATATTGAGGAATCAATTTCCAAATTATATGTTGTTGGCGGTACGAGTATATTGTAAAGATTTTTAGGCTGGTATATTCTGCTTAAAAAGTAGAGAGAGCGCCATTCGCCCGTTGGCAGTCCTGACCTGCTCTTCTCTTCAGGGAGAAGCGAGGTTCAGTCCGGCGAGCGAGGGACTGAGAGACGAGGGGCAGCGAGGGCAGGGGCGGGGGCGGCAGCGGAGGCAAATGATGTGGGTGGAGAGGAGGGGAAGGGGCGGAGGTGGAGGAGGGTCGATGGTGGAGCGGAAGCGGGGTTGCAGACGAGGATGAGGGCGATGGTGATGGTGGGAGCGGGGCCGGTAACAGGGATGAGAACTGAAAAAATAGTGAGTTCAGAAGCGTTATCTGTATAGGTTGCGGTAGCTGCAGGCGTAGCGAGAACAGCAGAAGGAGCCGGGTGCGGCAATGAGGGCAGCTGCGGGTGCGGTAGCTTGATTAATTTATTGTTAGTGATTACAGGCACGTCAACTGCTAAGGTCATTTGTTACGTAACTGCAGTGTATTTTTTGTCGAGGAAAGGGGCGACGATCTTCCCTTGGATCTGGCGCGGACCCTCCTATCGACTTGCGAAGATTTTCCCCATCCAAGTATCTCCCACCAGCGGGGGACCGCCTTAGTCAGGACAATTTCTAAGCTCTCGACTGGTGTCCCCGCATGTGTGTTAGTGTTGTGCATGTGAGTGTAAATGTGTGTAAGTAAGAGGTGAGGATATGACAAGGAAGAGGAAGGAAATATCACGCGCGATCTGTTGCCCGTTTGTTAGAGTACTGCTCCGGCATTCGCCTGGTGTTGATCGGGTAAACTAGAGAAAACTACCGACCAGAGCAGCCAGCCGCTAGAATTCCTCTCCAGGCAGCGACTGAATTGGACCTACCTCTCTAGCTAGTGTCGAAAATCCTGCCACCGTCGGGCTTTGAATCTTAGGACTTCCCGGTCCCCCGGTCGGATACACCGCAGTGACGTCAGTTGATGCCCAACCTTGCCTGTTGGTGTGGTAGCGGGAGCGGTGTGGTACGTGTCGGGGGTGGTGGAGTGGCAAGAGCGGGGGCGTGGAGGGAGCGGTAGCGGGGACGTTAGGGGTGAGGGTAGCGAGGGCGGAGTGAGGGCAGTAGCCGGGTAGCGGTAGCCATCACGATGACGGGGCCGGGAGCGAGGGTTGTTCTGGGGGCGGCAGCGGGGATGGGAGCGGCGCCGCTCGCAAAGGGAGGCGCGGCGGGAGGGGAGAGCGCGAGGCGAGTGGGGTCGGGGGTGGGCGTGGCTGATTGCGGCGCCGGGGGGCCTCGCCGCTTTGGCGGTGCGTGAGCGCGCAATGCAGCCGCGGCTGCAAAAACGAGAGGGCGCGGTAATCAAACTAACCGCTACGCGCGAGCCGCGCGCAGGTCGGACAAACAATATCGCGGCGGCGGGCGGCGGCGGCGGGCGGCGGTGGGCGGCGGCGGGCGGCGGGCGCGGACGCGGGCGCGGACGCGGGCGCGTGGGCGAAACACCAAATGGGCAGCGGCGGCCACCGGGAAGCGAGGATGAGTGTGCACAGCTCAGCCGAGTACACGCGACCCTTGGCAGTCGTTACGCGGACCGAGTGAACACGCTTGGGTCGCTGCAGTGAAGTGTTTTGTGTGTTGGTAACATGGCTAGAAAAGGATATTACGTATGCAATATAAGTTTATTGCGTCTCTATTATATTTTACTTTCTCCTATAGGCACGTATTTAAGGAGTAATTAACGTAGTGTAGAGAGAGTTATGTAATGCGGTGGATAACCGGTTTCGAAGTTCTTTTCAAAGAGCTTTTTTCAAAACGTCTGGTCGTCTGTCTGTCTGCCTGTCTGTTGGCGCATCTGCCTGCCTGTCTGTCAGAGGTGTCTATGATTTTGTTATGTACTCAGTCACTTAGAAAAACTCCGAAAACAAATTTAAATTTTCAATATTTACTGAAGATTGCAAATATTAAATTGTTCTCTTCCATCTATTATCATACTGCGGCTTACGGCGCAGCGTAGATACGATAGCAAGACTTTAAAGAAGAGGTCGTTCACCGTTGCTATTGACGTGTTGGACGTTTTGGAAAACCAAATACCTTTATATTCGTGGTATGTAAACAATTATACTACTATATTATAATTGCAGTGTTTTTGAATACTGATTTTGATAAAATATATATAATTTATTGCAATGTTGGATGAGAATGCTTTGTTGTTTAAAGTAGTGTGCTTGCTATTCTTTGGGAAAACATCTTTTGAGGTTTTGTTCAGCAGCATTTTTGTTACTGGAGTACACTACTTTTCATTAAAGAAAATAATTTATTGTAGGATCGTTAATACCGATCAGATGGCCGACATTGCTGAGTGCTGTAGTAGTGCATAGTAGTGCTGTAGTGGTATTGGACAAGAATATCGCAGGTTCGAGTCCCGCCTCGGACATGGGTGCATTGTGTATGTCTGTATGAGTGTGTCGTCCTTTCACTCCTAATTATCATCATTTCATCTTCTATACTCCCAGGGCTAACAACCCTGGGGAATGAAAATCGGACTCAGCTAAATGCTGGTCCCCAATTATAGTTACATGCACCTGCCACCGCGATAATGATACTGAGCCACGGTAAATGCCGGATGCATGCATGCGTGGTCCTAGTCAGCCGATTCGCGAGAAAAAAAACAAAAAAAACGAAAACAAAAATCACATGCAATATTTCTCTACATCTCTCGCTCCCACTCCCTCTCGCTCTCGCTCTCTCGCTCTCGCTCTCTCGCTCTCGCTCTCTCGCTCTCGCTCTCTCACTCTCTCGCTCTCACTCTCGCTCTCTCGCTCTCTCTTTTTTTTCTTTGTTTCTATCTACCTTATGTCGCTCCCATATTCTCTCTCTCTTCGCAAGTCACGATCCGCGGCCTCTACAGCAATGGCTTGGCTCTCTCTGCTGCGACTGTGCTAGACTTGTCGCTATACTTCGCGGTGCAGTGATGCACATAGCAATCAAGAGTCTTTGGGACACGACGAAGAGCTCGTCTAACTCACAAAAACTATCTTCTCAAATTATTTTAAATATAAAAGTCACGATCACTAGTTCGGCAATGTACTTGGGTCGAATCTCAACCTGAGGCGAAGGTGTTTCCGCGTGGGCGAATCGGCTGTGCACCCGCACTGAATAAGCTCGAAGGGAGGTTCCATTGATGGTTGATTGTGATTTCGGGTGCGTCAACTGCTAAGGTCATTAGTTTCGTAAGTGTGGTGAATTTTCTCCCTCGGGAGGTGGCAGTGTTTTTCTGCTGATGGATGGCGAGAACCGACGCCGACCTACCGTCTGCTAGCGAGGTTTTCTACATCCACCAGCGGGACACCTCTTCAGTCGAGACAGACTAAGCTCCGACCGGTCACCCCGCATGTGTGTAGTGCATGTAAGTGTATGTAATGGGTGTGGATAGAACAAGAAAGAGGAAAGAAAGATCGCGCGTGAACTTTGGTCTGTTTCTTAGTGTGTGGCACTAGTATTCGCCTGGTTTGATCCAAGATATTATGGAATACTACCTATTAGAGCAGCCGGGCGGTAGAGTACTTCTCCACAAAGCGACAGAACTCGACCCAGCTGTCTGGCTAGTGTCGAAACTCCTGTCACCATCATGACTCGAACCTAGGACCTCCCGAACAGAGGCACTGAGTGACGTCAATTGAAGCCCTGAGCCACCTCTCCCAGTGTGGTTCCTTTGAGGTCAACGCTCCTCCTGCCTCCCTCCCTCCGCCCACTCCCTCCTCGTCAGCCCGCTCGAGCTGCCCTCTGCTGCGGTTTCTCATGTCACTCGTGACGGGCCTCGCGGTCGACTAGTGTGTTGCCGAGAATAATCAATAATTAAAACTATCCCCACACGGCAAAGTCCGAGAGGTGAATGTTAGCGTACAAGAGTTGGCGGATGGCTGTTCCACCGCTGTTTCCTGCCAGAGAGGGCTTTTGTGGCTACAGTTGTTCTTGTCCGCAAATTGGTCAATTGTTGTTTCAACGATATAGGAATGTGTTGGGATTTGGGTTTGCGGTGTAACCTGCGTGTATGCACATACATTAGCGTACGCGCGTAGTATCGAAGAGAGTACGTTTAATCGAAAAGAATAACCTTAACCTGGTGTTAAATTATTGGTAAATGCAATTGATAAATGCAATTGGGACGAGTTATTTCTGCCAACCACTTTGTTATCGAACATAATATGTTTAAATAGGTTTTATTTCTTACAATTTAATTTCTTTTGCTAGCACAGCGTGCACTTAAATATTAAAAAAGTTAAATCTTGTTAGGAATCCATTATAGCTCGATGAACTGTAATTGTAGTTTTAAAACTTACGAAATGAGTATAGTAAAACTTCCTTAATTGGTCGGATATAAGTTTTACAAGTAGATCAATATTCACTTCTTTTTTGTACAAAACATACGAAAGAGAAACATGGTTATACAAATTTTAAAATAAGCAAGAATGTATATCAATGTCAGAAAAATGCATATGTTTGAATAAGAATCATTGTAATAAACACCGAGAAAAGGATGATAGACCGAAATATCTACTCATTTTGAACAAAATTAGTCAGACCCAAAAATATTCTGCATATTGTAAATCACTGTTTTAAAAGTGAAAAACCTTCATATCGGAACCCAACTTTCAACAGTGAAACTACAAACGTTAGTAAATTTTCCTCAAAAATAAGAATAAAAGAGGAGAGTAACTTGAATTGTTTCATCCACACACTTGATGTGTGTCTGTTACTGCTGATGACCACACATGGCGTCCAACGCTAGCTCAATCCGCGCACTGAGTTTTTGGTGACATAGCGGAACCGTTTGCTTCGACTTGATATGTGGACCGTAGACTTCCACGAGGCGGGAGTGGATTTTCGCGCGCATGTCACACGTGGCCATCCATAGCTCGCATTTGCAAACTCTTACGCCTTTGACTTCGACTTTAATCCTTCTTTAGTTGCATCACGGAGGCATCCTGCAGGTCTTGTTTGTTTGACCTCCTGCACAGAAAAAAAATGAATAACATAATACGGATTGTTGCGTTCATCACATCACAATCCTCAATTCCTGTTTTTTGTTAAAATGACATATTAAGCGTCTTCGAAAAATTACTTGCCGGAATACGTTTTCTAAACCGAAATTAATATTTTCAATGTTATATGCTTTCCCAAAAAGATGAAACAACATTCGAATGTATTTTGAAATTGCGAAAACGAACACACAATTATCAGATATAAAAGAATTCGTTGGTCGATTATGACAGTAAATATGAGGTCACAGCAGTGACTACTTGCCAGAACAAGGGTTAATGCTAAGAGTTCCTACTCTGTTCATTGAATGTTTGCTATTTTTTTTTATTTTATTTATTATTTTCGTAGAAGTTATACTTAAGCTTTTGAAATCACATAAATTGAATAGGATGTGCACCAAAATATGGAATGTATATAATGGTATATATCATATTACTATTATATATTTAATATTCGATACAGCACGTATTTTTATGATAAATTAGGAGTTAAATACATTTTTTGCGCTGCCATATATGTTGCTGATCTACATGTGCCATCCAATTAATAGCCACTAATGTCCGACCAGCGGCCGGTTGGACGGCGGTGGTTTGGGTACATGCCATTGGTGTTTCCACATGTCTTGATCCCACACCCCCTCCCCGCCTCTCGCAGCACGTGCCAGGGTGCTGCCCACCTGTCACCACCCCCGCCGTGTCGGTGCACCTGTCCCCAACACCCACCGCCGCCGCCCCCGCCGCGCTGTTTGCTCCGATGGGCCATTGATGTACACCCATCACTGACCCACCAAATTGCGCTCTACCTCATTATAACTGTGTTCTCCCCCTCCCCATCATCACCCACTGTCGTGCTCATCTCTCCCCTGCCCCAATTCAGAAAGAAATTTCCAGTCTGTTCCGAGCCGCCGCGGCGAACGCTTGTGCCCGAGGTAGCTCTGCCTTATCGCTCTCTGTTAGTGGTCAACCGCAGCGATCAGTGCGATAACACTCAGTGCCAGTGTCTTTCGTGTGAACGGTGCGAACAGTGCCACGCCTAGAAAAGTGTTATTTTTGTTTTTAGTTAAAACCAACAAATCTTTAAAACCAGTGAATGGCCACAAGTAGTTGCTCCGTTACGGGGCAACTAATTCGAAGCGCAATGGACGCTACCTTTAGTGAAAATGATGGTGAAAACCTGCTTATCAGTGAACTTGTTCAACCCACCCCCGACCAAACAATACTACAACACCAAGAAATTCTTCAGCAACAACTGCAACATCTCCAACATCAGCAACAAATTATAGAATTGCAACTTTCCCAGCTTCAAAATCATTATCACGTGCCGACACAACCGCCTCTGCCACAGCAATCACATTCACAACAACCGCAACGGCAAGGCACGCAGGAACATGGTAATGAACTTAAACGAAATAGGTCACGCTCGCCAGAAGAGGAGTTATCCAGGTACAATATTCCTGTTTCTAATAGGTATAAGCTTCTTGGAACATTAGAGACTAATGAAGATCCCGAAATCGACCCAATTATTAAAATCCCCCCAATCATAGTGCATAATGCAAGCAATTTTCAACTTTTGTTAGATGATATTAAAAAGAACGTTAAGGACGACTTCACAACTAAACAAGAAAAAGACGCTATTAAAATTTCATTCACTTCAATAAGTGATTATAGAAGCTTTAGGAAATTCTGTGAATCTGAGAAAATTGAGTTCCATTCTTTCAAAGACCCAATTGTAAAAACTCTAGCAATAGTAATGAAGGACATTCCCACTACCTACACGGAAAGTGAAATACTGCAGGAATTGGTAAGACTAAAATTTCCAGCAATAAAAGTAGCAAGACTATATAATAAAGACAAATGCCCCATACTTGTTTGTGCAATTGATCTAGAGAACACATATCAAAGTAAAGAAATATTTAAACTAAACCGATTTTTGTACAGTGTAATTAGAATTCAAAAAAGAATCAAGTCCCATGCAATCCAATGCAAACGTTGTCAGAGATTTGGGCATTCCCAGGCAACTTGTGGCCTCCAACCTCGTTGTGTTAAATGTACTGGCCAACATCACTACTCTGAGTGTACCAAAATTAAATCTACCCCCCCTAAGTGCGTTAACTGTGGTGACGAACACACAGCTAATTATAAAGGCTGCAGCATATACAAAAAGGCAGCAGATTCAATGAAAAACTCGAAAAACATATACCCACCTTCTAGCATGCCCCATCTAACCACTAGTCATCCTAACATTGTAGCCACTAGACAATCACCATCACATCCTACCCATCTTCCTACTCCATACCTTAACAACCAATCGAGGTCATATTCTTCATTATTTAAACAGGAACAATCAAATTTAATCTCAAACATCATATCACAAGTCATACGAGCGCTCACTCCCATAATTGAAAACACAGTTAAATCTGTTCTGACAAATTTGAATTATGACAAATAAAATAGCCAATATTAAACTTTTAAACTGGAACGCCAACGGACTAAAACGCCAAGAAAATGAATTCAGGTATTTTCTAAAGAAAAATGAAATTGAAATAGCTTGCGTAACCGAAACCCATTTAATCCCGGGTGAAAAGTTTCACATCCCAGGTTTCAAAATTTTCAGAGATGACAGTGTTGCCAACAAAGCATCAGGTGGCGTAGCAATAATAATAACTAAAAACATCGAGTGCAACCAAGTAACTACGCCCTTTTCCCCAAACTTAGAGTCAATAGGAGTAGAAGTGAAGAATAGTATTATCAATAATAATATCATTAACACTATTGGTACCTCAGCAGCTGCTAGTGCTACTGCAGCTGATGCTAACACTGGTTTTGTTGCTAATGCTAGAACGGATGTTGGTAGTGGTGGAACTAGTGACGATAATACTAATAATAATAGTATTAATAATAACCCTAACAATGACAACAATTTAATAATCATTGCAGCCTATAAACCCCCCAATAAAAGATTCCCTGAAAAGGCTTATAGTAAAATATTTAGCTCATATAATCGTATAATTCTCTTAGGAGATTTAAACAGTAAACACAGAGCTTGGGGCTGCAACTTAATAACTATACAAGGCAGAAAATTATTGGAATTTGCAAATAATAATAATCTTAATATTCATGCCCCAACTGAACCTACACATGTTCCCTATAATTGTAATATAATCCCAGACATTCTCGACATAGTCATAACCAAAAATATTAACTTCCCTCTGCTTCAAAAAGTTGTAGCTGAACTAGATTCAGATCATAATCCGATCCTAATATCTTACAAAGGAAACTTTAAAGAAATTACACCAGGAAATAACCCATTAGGAAAACATATAAATTGGACTAAATTCGCTTACCTAATGAAAAATAACTATAAATATCCACTCCCTATTAGGTCGATTGCAAATATCGACTCCGAACTAGAAAAGTTTAATGCAGCTATTTTTAATTCGCTAGATCATTCAATAACAACAAAGATATCCCCCCACATGTATAATACAAAAAATAAAATATTTTCCTCCCAAATTCCATGGAAAATTATTAATTTAATTAAATCGAAACATAACTTAAGAAGACTCTGGCAAATAACTCGAAGACCAGATATTAAAGCAAAACTAAATAAGCTATCAAGAGTAGTCAAAAATAGATTAGATAATCACCGCTACACTTCATTCCGTCAGTTTATAAACCAGATTGATCCAAATTCAGCTCATCTCTGGACAACTACAAAAAGAATCACCAGAGATAAAAACGAAATATCGGAATTAAAAGTGAACAATAAGCTACTGCTTTCAGATGACGAGAAGGCCAAAGCAATTGCAGATAATTTACAAAATGTATTTAGACCACACCCTCCAACAATGATACAACACAACAATGAAATTGAGAATATTATGAAACAACCACTAATTACAGCCGAAACCAAAATAAAGTTTATTTCACCGTCTGAAACAGCTAACATCATTAAACATCTAAAACAACGAAAAACACCCGGTATAGATGGAATCAGTAATAAGATGCTCAAAAATCTTAATAAAAACTCTGTAGCAGGATTAACTGCAATATTTAACGCTATCTTACGCTTTAATTATTTCCCAACTGCCTGGAAGACTGCAATTGTTCTACCTTTTCGCAAACCAGGAAAAGACCCTCGACGCCCTGAACATTACAAACCAATAAGCCTCCTTCCCTCAATTTCCAAGATTTTTGAAAGACTTCTACTAAAAAGACTTAACAAGTACCTGAAAGACACGGATGCAATACCAGATATTCAATTTGGTTTCAGAGCAAACCACTCTTGCACTCACCAGCTGCTAAGGCTTACTGAATACATTGCACAGAACTTCCAAGAGAAAAAACATACTCTGGCTGCATTTTTGGATATAGCACAAGCGTATGATAGAGTCTGGCATACCGGTCTGTTATTTAAAATAAGACAACTTGGAGTTCCTGAGTATATACAGAATATTATTAAAGGCTTTATCTCTGATAGAAAATTTAAAGTCAAAATTAATCACTCCTTTTCTACTCTTCGTAATATCACAGCCGGAGTTCCACAGGGCTCAGTACTCTCACGTATTTTATTTAATATTTTCATGAGTGACATACCTAAGTATTCCAACGTGGAAACTGCTTTTTTTGCCGACGATACGGCATTGTTTTCAGCAAGCTCAGATATTAACCTAGCATTTAATAGAGTTCAGAATAATCTTAACATCCTAATACAATGGACAAAAAAATGGAGAATTGCAATCAATTCTCAAAAATGCCAGACTAAGATATTTACCCTTAGGAGACCTCAAATCCCTCCCAATCTGAAAATAGATGACAACGAAATACCTTGGAAAAGCGAACCAATAAAGTACCTAGGAGTATTGTTAGACAAGAAACTCACCTGGAAACCTCGTATTCACGCAGCTATCAACAAATCCAATGCCAAAATATTAAAACTATACCCTCTTATAAATCAACATTCAACACTTAATACCAAATGCCACATTCTATTATATAAATCTATTATCCTACCCACGCTAACTTACGCATGCCCGGTATGGGGAAACGCTGCTTCCACCACCATACAAAAAATGCAAATTGTCCAAAATAAAGTCCTCAGAAAGTCAATTAAAGCTCCATGGTTTATACCCAACCACCAAATTCATAGAGAACTCCAAATGGAAACAGTGCTCGAACACATTAAAAAAGTAGCAAATAACTTCTATTCTTCCCTTCCCTCATCTCATGCCACTCTGAAATTCCAACTAGGCCGAACAGCAAACATCCCAAGCCGAATCAAATCCCAAAGACATGCTTAAACCTCCCTAAACAAATAATATCATCCCGTATCTAAATAAAACCTAGCATGTTCCCTTCCTATTGCCCGCTAGGGCTATCCATAACAGCTTACCCCCCCCCAAAAAAAAAATAAATCCCAGCAGCTCCTAGAAGCAAACAAGGAATTAAATGAGCCAGAGAAATCTAATCTCAATTTGTCAGGAATGCCCAAGTCCCAAAATGCCAGAATGTAAAACCGAAAACCCTCGAAAGACCTTCAGGTCGAACGAGAAGAAATATTTTTTTAAAAAAAAGAAAGAAATTTAGAATAATCCATTTGATTACAGCTAATGGTTGTAAGAACGAAATACTTCTTGTGTCTTTCGTAATACTAGTTGCATTATATCTTATAAGCAAGACGAGATACGAGCTGAAACACGTGAATGGAATTTGTTTTAAGCAAATTGTTTCTTTTCCGTATCGTCTAGCTAAGTCAAGTTCAATTTATGACACATTTTCTCAGAATCGTTCCATCTTAGAATGAGAATATTGGTAGCTCAAAAATGATCTAATGTAAGATCTTACTACAAACTTGACTGTACATGCAAATAGAAAAATAAAGATCATAAATGGTGTTATGGGCTACAAAATCGTCAATCACCGTCAAGATGAGCTTAAATTGGGCATTAAAAGTATTATTGAACAAGACAATGAATATGACGTTGGATTTTCTATTTCTATAACAGACGCAAAAAGTAATGTTCAGTATACTCTCAAGAAATGCACAAACATGTTTCATCTCCATTAAATTTTTGAACTGAGAATTGCTGATCCTAATTGTAATCGTATAAAGACTGAATCTTCTACCGTGATAGTCAGAAAGAACAACAAGACCTAGTGGTAAGGTGATTTATTTTCCAGCAACTCACTTTTGAACGAGTATTTTGGGGCAAAGAGTAAATACCATTTGCAAATACCATCCGTCCGTTATTCATTCCGCCCAGTCCTCGCTGCCCCAGCCCCCACCGCCTCCCTGATCGCCTCACGTTGGGGTAAGATCTGAAAAAGCTGGCCAAAAGCCGAAGAAAAAAAGGTTTAATTTCGGAAATTTTAAGTAAGCAGTTGGGTTGAGTGATTCCCAGAGTGTCTAATTTGAAATTGTCCGAGTGACGTTCTGCATCATTGAAATTGTGGCCGTTGAGCGAGCATCTGTTTTGAGCAATTTTCATCATTCAAAATGGACAAAAATCATTATGGTGAGTGCAATATTGTGGCGAAACCGATTTCGTCATACAAAATTTCATAAGGCTGAGGGGCAGTTGGGAGAATGTAAACAGATTCAGCTGTAGCCCGGAGTTCGACTGGGGATGTAAACACTGCGTCGCACGTGCAACTTCACTTATCGCGGGAGGCCATTACCGCCTCCTCCCCATTAAGCAGGCCGTTTGGAGGACTGCCGTTGACAGACACTGTGCAAGTGTTCACAGCCGGCTGCAGATTTCGAGACCACCCACTTTCGGGGGAGCCCAGAGTAATACTTCCGTCATCGAACGCGCCCCCCTACGCAAGCAAGGGCCAGAGTCTAGAAGGTTCGAGAACAACCCTGCATGCTCGCAGCCTGCACAAAGAGTGGAAATTTCCTTCGCTTCTCACGCTGCGATTGGGTTAAAATATTTCACTACGCAACAACTTCTGACCAATAGCGACACTGCTATCAAAGGGAACTAGGACACATAAGAAATTGAGGTGGGGGGGAGAGTTAACTTGGAGCGATTTCGACGGAGAGAACGGAAGAAGGGATTTGAATTCTAGACGGAACAGTCGGGGCAGAAGTTTCTCTTGGGGGGGAATATTATTCGGTTAGAGGCAAGTTCACCTCTACCGGACTTCGAATTTTTTCGACGCAGAAATTACCAGATTTGATTTGAGTTTTGGGATGACGGGAGTCGGGAGAGAATTACTTCACTGGGAGGAAATTATTTGTCGAGGAGAGGCCAGTTTGTCTCTGAAAAGCTTAGAAAGATTTCGGAAGGGGCGAGAGCTACTAGCTGACAACAATTGAGAAAATTAATTCTCTGGGGTGGGATTTATTCGTCGGGGAGAGGCAAGTAGACCTCTGTGGCGTTTAAAAAGGGGTAGAGAAAAAATATTTCTCTGGGGTGGGAATTATTTGTCGCTAGACTTTCCGAAGTTATGTTATAAAAATTAAAGAGACATTAGGCTGATTACTACGTTCCGGAGATAGAGATCGCCCGACTTCTACCAGTTTCTACCAGTATCAACCAGTATCAACCAGTATCAACCAGTTCTGCTAGAATCTACTAGACGTCGCTGCCAGTTCGCCCGGACATCGCCTCCCCTGGTTGAATAACCAGAGGATCGCCCAGCTGACGCCACGCGCCAAGAGGGCGTGAAGGACGGGCGCGGTCGCGTCCTCGCCCAAGGCCGCCGCCCCCCTTCCAGACGCCATCCGAGGGCCCGCCTGGGCACACAAAGGACCCTACGAGGTTGAATGACCCGAGGAGCATTCACCCGCAAGATTTATGTAACGCAGTAATGTGCTTGGGCACGTTAAATTATCATCCTGTAACTCATGTAAATATTAGTTGTAATAAGTTGACCTTCTTCCTAGTCATAAGTCTTTTTCTATAATTACTAACATGCCTAATTTTCTTTTCTCTTTAATTTTCCTTTTCCATTGTTAGTGTAAAAATCGTAATTTCCCTGGTGCAATTTTGTTTATTTTTTGCCCAGGAATAAAGTGAATCATTTTACCAGTGAACAAGTGTTTATTTTTGTTGTGTTTCTCTTGTACTGTGTAACAGTTCCTTCCATCACCGATCTGAGCTAGCGGCAGGGTCGCTAATCGATTCCACAGGTAATCGGTTTGGTTACAATATTTACGTGTATGAAAAACACTTAAAACATGTTAAAATTACTTAATAATGAATGTTTAAACAAAATTATCTATTAATTTGTATTTTTAGTGTAAAACTGTTATAATATTTACAAATTTTCTTAATAAAATTTGTAAGATATTCATTCTCTACTTTTTACTTATTAAAATGCCCAAAAAGCTGCTATTACTTGCTACTTTTGAATTTGGAATCCGCCATTTTGTTTTCTTGCAATGTTAACATTATAATTGGAATCAGCGAACCCATATAACCATGTTTAACAATTGTATGAAAATTGAAACATTTTTTGAAGTTTTTTAATTTTTTAATTCGTCATGTCATTCGTCATTTTGACATAGGAATCGTAAGGCGCGCGCAAAACCCATTGTATACAAATTTCATTACATTTGGCTAACGTTTTGATATTTTGGCCGGTTTTTTGAGATGTTGCCCCAACGTGCGGCTCTTGCGCGCCGCAACCAGCGGGGCTGCTGTGCAAACGCGTAAATAAAACTCGCCGGCCAACACAGCGACGCGACGGCCGCTCAATTCGGAGTGACGCATCCGCTATGAGTGATGCCCTTCGCCGACGCACTCTGGCGGCGGGGGGGCGAACGAGCGCCCGTTGCCTCACCGCCTCTGCCTCTCGCTCGCTCTCCTCTTGCTCGTCCCGAAAAACATTAGCTTTGTTTTTCATGCTCTTGAATTTCTTTATCTCCACTATTTATTTCTTGCCCTCTTCTGAGACTTATTACAATCTTCCTGTGATTCACCGTTGTATATATGTACTGCAGGTCTGAGTTTCCGGCAGAAGCCCACGTTTCTGTTCTTGACTTTGTCTTCCACTAGATACTTTTTTCTCGTGTGTTTCTCCACGCACTACGTTTCCCACTTAGTCTTTACATCGTATTTATAACGGGAAATACTAATTTCACTGTTTTTTGTTGTTTATTTTGTGATTTAGGTCGCATTAACATCTAGGTCATTAGCAACTATTATTGCATTTAACGGAATGGTAGCTGTGAAGATGATATGATATGGTGATGATAGGGAGTGAAAGTACAATCACAAATACAACCATGGCCGAGGTGGGACTCAAACCCGCGATTCTTTAGTCAGAGATCGCTACGACACTGCCTTAACAATCTCAGCCATCTAGACTGGGTTTTGTACTGTTTTAAAGGACATAAAAATCCTTTTGTTGTATTCTTTTGTTTTTTCAAAAATTACATTTTTTTTTTGAAAAATTCTCTCAAGCCCTTAATATTCTAGTTTTTAGCTGTTTGAGAATATTATTACATCTGTGAGTGAAAGTACTACAAATGAAGTTCTTCAAAAACAAAAGATTCCTATGAAAAAGGGCTTAAAATGTCGCTTTACACTTGAGCTTAAATGATTTCTGCTTAAAAACAGCTCCAAATTTTTCAACAAAAATTTTCATATAGGACGAGATTATACCCTTCTTCAATATTTTAAACGGAATATTTTGAACCTAAAATTTGGAAACCAAAATTTTGAAAAAAAGCTCCAAAAAATTTGATGAAGCAATAACGTAAAATTAGCCCACACCAAAGAAATTAGAAAACTTAACTACGAGAAAGTCTGCTCCATTCTGTAGCACCACTAGTTCTCTGTAGCGTTCACACGACATTCATCGTACCTTTCAGTTCACTTTAAATTTACGTTTTCATCCTATTGATTAATTTCCTATAATCCTAAAATCCCGCATTAAGTTAGTAAAGTCTCAAATATTGACGCATGCAAATCATTGCTCACCATTGTTTCAATGTTTTTTGAAAGAATATTTTGGTAAATGCATTTCCCGTTTGATTATATAATTTTCTCGAATCACCTTTTAAGACCTTTCGTCGTAATAAGCATTACTTTCCCAATATTTTTGTACCAATCTTTGTATGGAGAATGTCGCTCTTCCGATAATAATCATTCCAAACGTCCAGAAAGATTCTATTTTTTAGTACATTGTTTTTAATCCTATTTTAACTAAATTCATTTTAATTGAATAAATAATATTAATAATAATAATTAACAATAATACTGTATATTAGTTTTAAATTTTCTATTTTTGATATTAAATTCATCAATAATAATAATAATAATAATAATAATAATAATAATAATAATAATAATAATAATAATAATAATAATAATAATAACTGTGTAATAGTTTTAAAATTTCTATTTCTAAATCTGTGTTAATTCTGTGATTTGAAAAAATTCAAGGATGCATGTCATCAGTTTTCTCTACTAACTTTCATTTTGATAATTCTCAAATCATTACATTTTCTACTCATCAGCATGAGCTACTCAAAGATGTACTAAAGTTAACCACCAAAATAATATCAGCAGCGTGCGCGGCACATTATATCACTCTGTAGTTATCCGTTTCATCATTTTGACCTAAGTCAATATTTTTCTGCCTTCTACTTATTATTATTAATTACCATTTAATATTTTTCGGTCTCGCTCAACAAAATATTTCTAATCCACGGAACTCCTTCTTACCCGGATACCAAGAACTTCTTTTGAACAAGAGTTATCACTTGCTTTGGAAATTATATTGAACAGATTTCTACGTGCTATGCTTCATACCTTCCCTTGTTAAAAGTTTGGAAGGAAACTTGTTAGCACAGGTTCATTTTTAGTGGCATAAAAATCTTTCATTCTTTATTGCAGCATATTTCCTCTCTTAATTGTTTTTCCCTACTCTCTCGGATCCCCTCTTCCTCTGCTCCACTCTGAATATCGTCACTCTCCGCCACCCTTGGTCCGTGTATTGCATACCCACGCATTGCATACGCATGGCTCGCCAACTAGGGCGAATTTCATTTAATTCGTGATTGGAAGCAGCAGCCAATTCACGGAATAAAGCGCGTCGATGTTTGCTCTGCGTCCCAGCTTCCCCTGCACTCGCTCACCCTCACCCACACGCGCGGTTGTCCTCTTATTTCCGACCAAATCCTTCACCCACTCACCCTCCAGTCGCCATTACCCTTACCTCCACCCGCGCATCCTCCAGTCACAGTCACCCTCATCCCACCCACTCACCTTCCAGTCGCTATCACCCTCACCTCTACTCGCTCACCCTCCGACCACCATCACCCTCACCCCACCCACCCCACCCTCTCACCGTTCAGCCACTATCACTCTCACCCTCACCTCACCCTCCAGTCACCATCACCCCCTACCCCACACACTCACCCTCCAGTCCCCATCACCCTCACTTCCACCCGCGCATCCTCCAGTCACAGTCACCCTCACCCCACCCACTCACATTCCATTCGCAATTACCCTCACCTCTACTCGCTCACCCTCCGACCACCATCACCCTCACCCCACTCACCCCACCCACTCACCCTCCAGTCACCATCGCATTCATCTCCACTCCCTCACCCTCCAGTCACCATCAGCCTCACCCCCTCCCCACCCACTTACCCGCAATTTGTCATCACCCCACCTCACCCACTCACCCTCCAGTCCCCATCACCCTCACCTCTACTCGCTCATCCTTCAGTCACCATCACCCTCACCCACTCACCCTATAGCCACCATCACCCTCCCCATACCCGATCCATTCACCCTCCAGTCACCCTCACCCTCACTCCTACCCACTCACTCTCTAGTCACCGTACTCATCTCCACCCTCTCACCATCCTATCACCATCACTCTCCCTGCAACCGTTCACCCTGCCTCCCACACACGCGCTCGTTATCTCGCTACCACTACTCAACCCTGCTCTCGCTCACCCGGGGCCCTCCCACCCTCCCGTTCTTAACCAGCTCCAAGCCTTCAGCCTGCAGCCCTTCTTTTACACTTCGATATATATCCCACCCCATCTCCCAACCAACGTTACAATCATATTTATTATTTTCGTTGCTTTGTCTATTTCTAAACGGATCTCACATTTCACACCCTCCCACCAACCCTGGCTGTCTCCGCTTTCCTCCTACCAGATCAGTTCCCACCGGCTTGCTCTCGCTCTAGCACGCTCCTTCACCAGCCTCTCTCTCACCTCCTCATCCTCCCACTGCCTTGATCTGCCGTTATCTAATCCTTCCAACAACTGATCTCAACGCGTTCTCCCATTAATACTTCCTCTCACCAAAGCATCCTTCCACCAATGCCTCCTCCCACCAACGCGTTTTCACATAGAAGCGTTATCCCACCAACTCATCTTACTACACTTCCCGCAAAACAAGTACTCTAATCAACGCATTACCCCACCAACGCGTACTCGTTCTCTCACCAGCGCCTCGTGCATGAGCCTGCGTACATACCCTGCACCCTCCCACAGACTACTCGAAAGCTTTTTCTGATGAGGATTGCCTGCGTCATTCCATTAATTTCCGCGTCGTGTTCGAACTGAAATATGGCACTTGAAACGAAACAGGAAATGCCCGCACCGAGTTGTCAGCGTATTTGGAGGGCCAACGCCCACATTGGCGTTGTGGCTGTAAATCAGAGCTACAAAATCACTCGGCGCCTCTCTGAATGGAAATTGTCGTTCTTCAGACGAACTCTATTCGCGGCCTGTTGTAAACACTTCTCCGACGGAAAGCGAGTTGGGCAAATACGCACCGCGAATGTAATGCGTCCACGTTGCACAAAATATTAATCATTCACTTTATTTGATTGACATACGAACAGAATATATGCTTATTTACCACGCAATCAATAACAACGCGCAGAGAGTTGATTAATCATGATCAATTTGATTTCTTAAGTATTCTAATGTCAGTATTATCTATTAGGTAATTTTCAAATATGAGCCTCTTTCAAACGCGGCAATTTTTTGACAGACTTGAACTTAAGATTTTCCGTGTTTGGTAGAAAACGCTTAGAATGGTGATGCCAGCATTCGAAATTGTTACTAATCGCAATTAGGGAATAAGACATGAGTGTAACAATAAAATCTACTTTTCACGCAGTTGACTATCTCTCTCCACGAGATCAGTTGTGAAAACTTCTCTGGACACTTGAGGCCCGAATAGGCTAAAGTCAAAAAAAAAATAATTATGGTAATTGTTATGTTATTAACAACTTTATTTTTTGTTTTATATCCATAACCTTTTACATAGAACCAAAATTTTGAATGAGATGCTTTTGGAGGTCTTAGCGTCATCGGTGAAGGAAAACTGAGCGCGCAATTCTTACTGTACTCCGATTTCAAATGAGTGGCACTTCAAGGACGCGAGCTGAAAAGAGAGAGAGAGGGAGGGACATTGTCACCCAATCGAGACCTCCAAAACCAAAACTTTAAGACGTAACAAAGCTCCCGACTCGATGACAGTGCCCTCCCCTCCGTCCAGCAAGTGACCTTGAAGTGTCATTGTGTTAAAATTGAAGTATAATCGTTTTCTCTTATGACTATAGTTGTACTGATAAGCTCGTAACGTTCCACGGAGTCGTCAAGCAAGCTATTGCTACCAGTAGGCAGTATGTCTTAGGAACAAAGAGTAAACTTGCATAGCCATCAACCACCTACGCAACGGGGGGGGAGTATGAACGCAAACGGTAGACAGCGACAAACGGATTTGCCAGCGGCCCAACTGTGGTCAGAGCCGCGAGCATTGCCAACACGAGAACTAGTGAAAGTTTCCGAAGTTGTTTCAAACGCTCTCGAATGCCTTTGACTCTTGATCGTTTGGTAGACACGACGGAAAAATGAATGATACGGAAGCCGAACAGGAATATTACACCCCCACATAGAATGAGTTTTGTTAATTTGATTTATTTGATTCACTTTCGACAAAGAATAGTAGAAACTACATGACGTACTCGTATAAGGGAGAGGAACAATTTGCATACGTTTCCTTACGATCCAAAACTTCTTCTTCACACTTTAAAAATACACAGTTGAATGATAAATAAAAGTATCAGCAAATCGTGGTTAGGAACAGTTCAAAACAACACTTTTCACTGCCGAGATGTAGAAAAATAATTTACATCAGTACTCGTAGAAGAAGTAGTTTTTAGTATTGCGAATAAAATAGTAACACATAACCCCAAGCTCTACTTCAAACACAAATAGCAAAAAGAAAGCTCGACAAAACGTGCGCATAGTGAAGCTTTACTTTGAACCCATATGAGAGGAGTTATAATTGTATGAATATACAGGTATGAGTGAGTGTCGAGGGAGGCAACGACGAAACTTCGAAAATAAGCCAAGACAATTTTAGACATATTTTGTCTAATAAACTCCTTGCATATTCCGAATGTCTTAGCCGCAATAAGCACTCCAAAGTTGATTTGAAAAAATGATTTCTATTCAAAAATTCGCATTTCAAAAGCATATAAACACATCTAAAATTAATACAGAAATAAAAAGCAGTCGAATTGCGTAAAAAGGGTGTTTTTTTTCGTTCTGGATTTTTTTTTCTTTCTGAACTTATACTAGTTTTATTTCTTTTGTAAAGAATAAACAATGTATATGATTAAGTATAGCATAGAAAGCATAGAAAGTATTCTTTCAAACCATATATTGAGTACTTATTGAGGCTTAGATATTCGGAATATCCAAGTTTATTAGACAAAATATGCTTAACATTGGCTTAAGAGCTTGTTTTCAACGATTCCTTCCCGGAGAGCTATATCATTCTCTTTAAGGCGTGTATGTATAAAAGTAGCCTGCAGTAGTTAATATTATGAAATAATTCTATTCAAAATGTTATGAGGAACATATATTTTTTTAAAACTAATAAAGCACCCAATTTTTCTGTTATTCAATCTCAACGTATGTATCCCGTGAAGAAGATGCATTCTTTCTATGCACTCGCCGAAGACAAAGCGAGAATGTCTAGCAAGACGCACGTGGCATGAATAAGAGTTACAGCCACAAAACAAGTTTGTCAAAACTGTTGAGACGGGTCGAAGAGTGAGGGCGCGTGTCTAGCAATGCCCGCCTTTGTGAAGACGAGCGATGGCCCTAAACGAGGCGCAACAGCCAGAAGCAATATCCGCGACAGGCCCTTGACGGTGCCGGAGGGGGCGGGCCCGCGAGGAGGCGCAGTGGGTCGAAATGGCCCCGGTACAGCCAAGGTTGTTGGTTGGTTCATTGCACTAGGGAACAAGAGTTTTACCTCCAGGAAGGTCGAGTGCACAACATACTCAATTTTGTACGTAGGTCACGAATATTTAAATAAAAACGTAGTATCACGACACAATATTTAAATATACAAAATTTTTATATTGTATCATACCGTATTTTGCTATTAAAGCAAATACATTTAAATTGCACCTGTAAGATATCTTACGTATAAAATATATTTAAAAATTAAATATGTGTTCTGTGCATCTATGCCCCTTTCATCAGATATCAAGAAAATTAGTGTTTCATGGTTGTTTTCACCTTCTGTATTCGAAGATTTCCGTCTTTATTCTTACGGCTCGTAGTCGCCCTCAATTACGAGTGGTCTTAGTAGGTCTTGGTGGATGTTTTGAAAACAAGTCACATGTACCTTCATATTGCGCAACAGTCACCGAAAGAAATTATTTTAGTTCCTTACAATATTGCAAGTATGCAAGCATTCAACTGTTGGGGAGGCAGATTGAGTCAGTGGATGTCATGTGGAAAAGCACCCGCAGTGCGCGTGAAGTTTGTATCTTGTTTACGTGTGCATCAAATACTTTAATACATTGCAGTTCTGTGATTTTTTACTAAGTTAAATTCGCTCCTTGATCTGTAGAACGAAATCCGTTCAATAAAATTCATATCGCCATTTCACATCGAAAGTTTGCGAATCAAACCGAAAACAACTGTTACATTTGTGGAAGATTTAAACCCAAACTTCAAAGTAAAAACAATATTTGAAATTCCAAAACGTGCGTACTCTTTATACTATAATTGTCGTGTTTGTGATCAGGACATACCATGGGCTGCTCACCAGTGTTGAGTCACCTGTACAAGGAACCTTAGGTTGTGGTTGTATGGAAAACTCTTCGTCCTACAATTGTTGTGGAGAATACCAAGAAACCATTTTATTAACCTGGATATTATTGCACGAAAATTTGTATTCCATTTTTAACTGGTTCTTATCTCATATCATGCATGCTAAAAAAATGATAGTAATGTAATTGGAGTGACAAAACGAAAATTAGTATAGCATTTTGTTTATTTCAAATATTAGATACATTCTTATTTTTTAACATTACTTCATAGAGACTTTTATAATAATTTTCGAAATCATCGTAATCGTTTCCTTTGAAATCACGTACTTTTTAGCCTGAAGCCTAGAACCTCCCGGTCAGAGACATCGGTTGACGCCCTGAGATACCTCTCCTCAAACAAAGAAATTTGCATCGAAATTATGCCCTAATATGACACAAACACAAGGAAGATTCAAACAACACATACTTTCATTTCCAATTCACGACTACAAAATTATACTTTTTTACAGCTTTCTTCAGTTATGAGTTTGCTATCATCGGAGTCCAAAAGCTATGTTTTTTCTTATTTCCTTCCCTCACACCTTTTGATTGCATTTTCTGTCACACATTGGCATCCCAAGTCAATATTCATTTTCCATATATTTGTCTTTTATTCCAAATGCACTCCCTTTTAGCCACCCCACATCTTGCATGCATTTGTTGTAATTCCGGCAAAGGTGGCTCAGAACATCAATTGAAGTCACTGCAGAGCCTCTAACTGGAGGTCCTAGGGTTTGAGTCCCGTTGGTGGTAGGAATTTCGACATTAGCTTGTCACCTAGGTTGAATTCAGCCGCTGACGAGGAGAGTTCTAGCTACCGGCTGACCAGACGAATGTCGCAACAGTTCCCTAACAACCGGGCCACGGACCTTGCGCGATCTTTCCGTCCTCTTCCTTGTCCTATCCTCTTCTCTTGCACTTACACTTACCTGCACTACACTACCGCACATGCCGGGAGACCGGTCGGGAGCTTAGAATGTGCCCCAGCTACGACGGTGCTACGCTAGTGGGAGATACCTGGCTGCAGGAAAACCTCGCGAGTTGATGTAGGTAGTAGGAAATCGCAAATGAAAAAAAATCGCACGTAAAAATGTGCAGGAAGGGGTCAAATACCTGAAGTATTTGTAGTGAGAGGTAGAATAAAAATATAAAAAAAGAAGGAATTGCAAAAGAGCAGAAGAAAAATAAAAGAGGAAAGGAACGATATTGGAGAGAAGAAACACATGCAGAAGGAAAAGGCGAATGTGAACGGAACGAAAGAAGAATAGGAAGAGCGGAAAGAGAGAGAGCGCGAATAAGAAATAAAATAAAACAGGAAAAAGCGAAGTATTGGAAGAAGTATGACTAGAAGAGGAATTATAAAACGATAAGGTGAAATCGGAGACTAAAAAATGACAAAGTGACAAGGTAAACTTGGAGAGAGGAATAGAATGAGGAGAAAAATGGAAAGTAGAAGCAACAGAAAAGAGAGCGTAAGCGATGAGTATGAAAAGCGGAGTGCTTTGGGCCCAGTGCGCGGCGGCCGCGGCAGGCAGCGCGCGGCGCGACATCTGTCGGCGGCGACGGCGCTGACGTATTGACAAACGACACGCGCCGCGTCGCGACGCCGCGCCGGGAAGCCTCCGAAATGAACGCAGGCGCGCCGCAGGCGGCTGGCAAATACCGCGTCGTCTGCGGTGCCCCGAAAGCAAGGGAAGACGAAACTGGGCAGTGCATGCTTAACACGCTTTAATGCCGGGTATGTATGGGTGTGGGTTTGTGTGTCAAGGGACACACAAACGCTCGGAATACGTGGTGTTTTTACCCGTTCCGTTCTACCCGTCCGGGCTCTCATGAGCGTGTGCGGTAGCAACTGCTCAGGTAAAACTGTTTTGAACGAAAGGCAGTTGACCTCTTTTTGGATAAGTGATGGAGTGAGCCTTTAGTAATCCCGGGAGTGGCAACTACATTAGTTGTTCATCTTGTGAATGTGAAGCATGTTGAAAGTTGTAGGTAGAGTTGATATACCGATCTACACGTCGGCTAGCAAGGTTTCTCTCTCCAGGTATCCCCCCGTGAGGCACCAGGAAAGCTTTAGGCGCCCAATTGGTCTCCCGACAGATACGTTAGTGTAGCGTATGCAAGTGTAGGGGCCGCTGAAGGGAAAAAAGGACAGGAATGTTAGATCGCCTGCGGTTTGTTACTCGTTTATAAGGGCACTACTCCGGCATTCGAGTGGTAATTGGAAATAACACGGAAAATCATGTCAACAGAAAACACTCTGAAAGTGGCTAGATTGTAATTAGCTGTGCACCTAGCTGCATGATCGAAATCTCCCCACGTGCAGCGACGGAACTCGAACTGTGCCCTTCCGATCAGGGACGCTGCAGCGACAGCACTTGTTGTGACCGAGTCGTCTCATCTGGTTTGGGGATACGCGTTCGAGGTTTCCCGTAACCTGAAGGTAAGTGTGATTCGGAGTTCGGTCTGAAGGCGATTGCGTGGTCTCGCCACCGCAAAAGCGATCGTCACCCGAAAGAAGTCAAACGACGGTGCGCGAGGGGCATGTTCGTGGAACCAGGGGGTAAATGGCGATTCTCTGAGAAGTGAAATCTGTCTGCCACTATATCTTGGAAAAGGCTCCTGCATGTGTAGCCTAGGGTAACCTTCGTATTGTCCGGATTGAAGCTGACATATTGTAGCTTGCATATTTCGTGCATTGTTCCGACAATTATTATTGTACTGTTTTCGAAGTCTTGTTTTTTATGAAATTGTAATGTTCTAATTTCTAGTTCAATAACGTGTATATAATACAAAACTGCAATAATTTTAATTCAATAATGACACTCAAAACTTCACAATCTGGCCACTTATTAAACACGGAAGACTAGCATCCTTGTGTTTTATTACTGCATGAGAAAATTATATTAGAAATGATTTTACTTCGCATTTTCTCACAATGTAGTTACTTACAATTCAGTAAATTTGAGTACGAGTTTTTCAAATTTTCTTAGATTTATCAGCGTCACATAATCAAAGAATTGGTCGGAAAAGTAGTTAACCTCTAAACGCATTTAAATTGAGAATAAAGAATATTCAAAATTCTATGAGTTTATTTCAATCATATTTTCAAAATATTTAAACTTTTTGTGATCTGAATGTCTTGCAAATCACCAATAAACAAACTAGTACTGTGTATACAATAAATCTACAGTTTTGACCTTAAAAGAAAATTGGTGATTGTGATACTATAAATAATTACCTTTGTACACAAGAATTTACTATTATTTCCTATTTCAGGCGAAGTAAAGCTACATTTATTTCCAGAAGCATAATAATATACCAGCATTATTAAATAGTTAATAGTAATGCGTTTACCAAGCAATAAACTACACTACCGAGCTTCAATCTCTGATTGTCCTGGATCAAGCGTGCACTGACATGCAGTGAGTCACAAGGAAAAGCGAACGTATTTGTTGGCGGACAGTGGAATTCTGAGAACGCTTTGAAGGGTCGCGGTGACCTGAGGTCACGATTGGTCGTCCACATCGATCACATTCGCGTTGTTTTCCTCGTGGACGTCGCAAACAGCGCCACTGTGAATCCGTTCCAACAGCCGCGCCTTCCCTCGCCCTTTCCAACGCCCAAAACTCTCACCCAAGATGCAAATGTGAGAGTGAATAAATGTTTTATTGTTTTTAAGATCACTGAAATCGACTATCATACTGAAATTTCAAAATTCATAAAGTAGGCTAGAAAATGGCCCACCGTGTCATTTAAAAATTGACACATATGCGTAGAATAAAAATAGTGTGTGTCGTTTTCAAAAGCAGATTTTAAATATAGTAATGAAATTTTAAAATCAAAATATGGACTTTGAAATGACAGATCTACTATTAAAAAATCGGTGTGCAGTGTCGTCCCTGCTCCAAAATTTGCGCTGGATTAGAAATGTTCCTTCTTGTTCTGCTTTTGTTGCTGCTTAATTATCACGCTCTGCAGTTTTGTCGTGTGAGGGAGTATTGACTCCGGTCGCGTTTACTACTTAGATCATTATTGTCGTAAGTGCAGTAGTGGTGTTCTTCCCCCGCTGATATTTGTCACGTCCGGATGGGGTATTTCCCCTTCCAAGTATCTCCACTTTACTCCCGTTAGAGGACTTCCCCGTGCAGAACTCCTAGCCTGGACTGCCCTAAGCTCTCTAATGGTCTCCCAATATGTTTGATAGTGTAATGTATATTTTATTGTTACTGTATATGTAAGGAGAGAATGTAGATGAAAGAACGCGCGCGGTCTGTAACTTGTTTGTTACAGTACTACTCTTCAGGTATGCGCCAGGTATTGATCAAAGAAAATGTGGCAAATTCACAGAATACTTCAGATCAAAGCATTCGGCTGATAGAATTCTTGTCCCGACTATATTTCAATTCGACTTGGCTACAATACAAAGCGAGAGTGGTAGTGTCAAAAATTTGCCTCTGAAGGGACTCAAAACCTAGGACCTTCCTCCCAATGACACTGCAGAGCAGGCGTTACTCCTGAACAGCTGGTTGGCAATTTGTTTCTTGGCGCATACCCCACAAGTTGCATTGATGTTCAAATTTCTGCGGCGATGGTGTAACGGTTAGCGTATAGTAGTGTTGTACCCAAGTTGGCGTGTTCATACCTTATCGAAGCCGTGGATTTTCAAGAGCGAAAAAAATACTTCGTACGCCTTCCTTCGGAGGGGAAGTAAAGCCGACTGTCCCATGTTAGTAGATTTACTTGCATGTAAAAGATCCTCAAGCCTAAATGACGCCTCTGAGCTAAATTGATATCGCCTGTTTCTCACCCAAGAAATACCTCCTTTTTCTGCTAGTTGGTGAAAGGAGCGTAGCGAAATGTGCGTGGTCAGACGGAAGAGCAGGCCTCATGGCCTGAGTCTCGCCACGTAAAATAAGTCAATTCAATTAATTCAATTCAATTCAAATTTTTGCACTACCTAGGCTCTCAATTGCACCATGTTTAGGCTCCCATATTAAACGCCACTCCGACGAAACAACGATTCAGTTCACTTTTTCAGCTTATTGTGTCGCTCACTTGATGAAAAATACGAGATCTGGTTAGAATGGGAGTTGTTGCAAGCCTTTGGCTTAACGTTTAACCACGGTTCTTTTACATGTTACATGAGGGGCATGCACTCTGTGGCCTTTGAAAATCCACCGCTCCACAGGTCGAAACTAGTCCGCGAATTCACGGTTTGCAAGCCACTGTACTAACACCCGAATCTCTAGGAACGGTTCTTCTTCAACTGCTTCAAAACTGCGAAATAATATGATTGACTGGCTTTAGAACTAGGAAATTTGAGTCAGATTCATGTAAGGGCTGCAAGTGATATAATTCAAACAATAATAAACTGCTTAAGGTTATTCAAATTGAAACTAGTGGTGTTTTCTTATTAAGTCGTTTGCAGTTAAGTTGCAATTGCAATATAGGAGGAATAATTTCATGTAAAAAAATTCATCACCGTTACGTTCTCATGAAAAAAATCTCCGTGAAAAAACAAGTCTTCATGAAAATGTAATGTCATTTTGCTCAGAAACGATCCATCACTATTTCATGACCACTTTTTACCTCTATGCCTCTCAAAAGTATGCGCTCACTCGAAGTTGTGGGATTAGGTTCAAGTGCAGTACAACAATTACCCCAGCTCTAACTACCCGGATGGATGACTGTATTTTATCAAAACAACGAGTGAGTTTTATTCAACAGTTATTACAATACACTGCACATTTCTGCATAGTTCTAAAATAAATCCGTAGCTAGTGTATTAAGACATCTTTTAGTGAAAAAAGCCGAGCACGTATTCTTGTGACTGTCAGTGCCAGCTCGTCTGTGCGGTCAACGTAACGTAATGTTTTGGTCTTTCTCATCCAGTTCTTTTTTTCTGTTCCACATTCATATAAATCTTTCTTCTTTCTGTTCACCGAATATCGAATTATGTCATACACGTCATGAATTATGTCACTACATTGACCCGTTTCCAGCCACTTACACATCGGTTCAAATTCTCGTCGAAACATCTCAAAGTCTGCCTTCACCTGCCCTCCCTCCGCCCCCGACCGCCACATTGTCCCAAAGGGCCTTCGCGTCTTTTGAGGCCAGAGGCTGCGGCTTCTCCACAGGCAAAGTCTACGACGATAAGATGGGAAGAAGCAACGAAAGGCCCAAATCCGCTTTCGCAGCTTTGCCCCTATTCTAATTCTTTCAGACGTCCGAATGAAGAAGTTGTTCCGGGGTGCACATAAAGGCTCAAGCGCGGCTTACTTAAGCCTCTTTTGTGGCAAAAATCTTCAGAAAAGCGAATTCTGAAATGCTACAAAGCCCGTTTTCATATTCAATGGGGAATTATTGAACGAAATATTTATTGAAATTTGAAGATTCGGCCAATCCTATTGAAGGAAAATTCTTCATTCAATGAAAGGTTGGGAAGGAAATGTTTTTGCTATTCTTTTCTTGATTTGATTTGGGGAAATTAAACATTTTCTAATACTATATCGTTCTAATGCAAATATTATCGAATAAAAAAGTGAAAACGTACTATTATTGATTATGAAGACAATTATCGGGTTTATATTGTTACCGAATAGAGAAGAAAATGTGAATAGTATTTTTTGTGTGTATTCATTTTCTATATCTTTTATTGGTATCTACATTGCATCTATCAACTTTTTTGTTTCAACTAAGAGGAATTATAAATTTTAAAATTATTTCCTGCTTTAATCAGAGGCAGGGAAGGTAATACCATTTAATTTCATGTCAGAAGCATTTCTTTAATTTACTTAAAAAATAATGAAAATGATGTGAAATAGAAAGCTATATATTTACAAAACTAGAAATCATGACCTACATCTCCAAATCTGTACAAATAATACGTGAAAAGACTAATTTGCAAAAAATATAACATGATAAAAAAAAACTTTGAATATTGACTGAAATATAATATGTATGAATATATGATTGGTATTATTGAAAATGGAAATATACTACCATATGAAACATTCAGGTCTGAAAGACACCAGAACAATCCTTCGGGCAAAAAGCTTGACTAATCATATTGTATGCAGCATTCCGGAGTAGTGGGAGTAAATACCCAGAGAGTTTTCGTTGCATCGCAGACAATTCTAGAGAGCGTCGCTTGCACTCGAAGCATAGAGCGCTGCTCTAAGAAACAAGTTTGCGCGTCCCTCCTTCGCCTAAGGACGCTCGTCCTCAGAGGAAGCGGGGGCGGGGTGGGGCGCGGCGGGGTTTGGCGGGTGGCGGCTGGATAGGCGGGGGCGGGGCGGGGCGGGGCGGGTGGACCGGGCCGGAGCCGGGCGGTGGTCGGACGGGGATGGAACGGGGCGGGCGGGGCCGGGGGCAGGTCCGCTGCGCTGCCGTTCGAGCCCAAGCGCACCTCGGCTTCTCGCGAGGCAGCGCCGGCTGAGAGCGGGTGCCACGTGGCCCCGCCTGCGACTGTTCTTTACACATGGCCTCGACGTCGCATTCTCCCTTCACATTCGCTCTCGAGATTCTCAGTCGAGAGGAGAGTTGGCTTCATTTGCACTCTCTCGCTACGGAGTAGAGAGAAAGTTACTTGAAAATAATGCTGCGCGAAGAAACAGCAAATTTTCCGAAGAAAAACATATTACAGTACCCGAGTAACGAAAAAGTGAATAAATTGCTGAATTTTGAAAAAAAATTCTCTAACACGTGATGTAGCCAGTATCCATATTTTGTGGGTCCTTGATACCAAAAAATCGGATGCCGGCAAAACGTGTCTGTCAGTCCGTCTGTGAACAATGCTAGCAGCTAAACCGTTCAGCCGATTTTCTCCAAAATTGATATTTCGATCGATGATCGATCTAGCGGATGTCGCGGCTCTTTGAATTTGAAACCAATATTTTAATTTTTGGAGGCACTTCACATGAAGCTTCGTGGACATTTTTCAAATTTTCAAAGAAATAGTTCCATCTCTTTTTATTATTTTTTGTTGTTGGAGAGTGTGATAGAAGTTTACGAAAACGGTGCTTGTCTCACGATGTTTGAAAATTCTGATTTTTTAAAAATTGCAACAGTTCAAAGTTTTTTCGGCGTCTTTCCACTATTACAATTAAGAAAATACAAGTTTTCCCCTAATGAAATCTATTCCTTAAAGATAAATTATGAACTAATGTTATGTATTACTTTTCGAAAAATTTGAGAACCTTTTAATTAATTTTACGTAAAAATTCGGGGAAGAAAGTACGTGCTGTTTTAGCACCACTAGTTTGATACTGGTAAACATGAAGCGATAGTTTCTGTTTCTGTTTCCGGGTGAAGCAAAACTAGAGCTGTAGCTTTCCTTTAAAATTGTCTCAGATTCTGTAGCTGGTGTGACGGAGAAAAGCTGAGGCAGGCGAAGTTTGTTGGTTACGGTAAACGGAATATACCATATTCGCCACACGTACCTCTTACCCCCCAAGTGTGGGAATTAAACTAAGCCCGTGTATGGGGAACACCGTAAGCTAGCCGGCAAAAGCCGGAAACTCGACCCAAAAATGCCAAATACATACTACATACAATCATGAAGTGGTTATTCATGTTAGTAAAGATTTTTAAAAACTTTATGGTCACTGTTTAATTGTATTATTTACCTTTCAGATTGCGAACCATATTAAAGAAAGATGTGTTGTTTTATAGAACGGAAACGTAATGAAGCAGGTGTTTCAATTAAAAGTGAGAAAACTTCGTTCAATTTATTAATTAATTGTTGATATAATAGATAAAAAATGTTTTTTTCAACTACTTATACTCGAATGACTTTGTTCCTTCCCAGCACGAATAATAGAGAACCGTGCTCTACTTCCTGATCCTTCGTCTTCTTTCGCGAAGTCAACAGCTAAAATATATATCTGATAAGCTAATATAGTTCGCTAACTCAACTATGCTAACAATCTTGATAGATTTACATAACTTCAGTGTGATATTGTGAACATACTTCCCCCAATTGTTTTCTCTTCTCTCTTCCTTGCCAAACGACTTAGCGTAACTGCCTTCCTTGTAGACAGCATTTCTCTGCCTTTCGGCGAGTTAGAAAATTGGGCGTTTTACTTACCTTTGTCCCTCTCACTCTAGACCGCCCATACATTCTCTTCTCGTCTTTGCCCTTTGCCCTGCAGTTACACTTTGACTTCAACATTTTGCCCCCTATTCGCACCCATATTCCTTGCTCTGTCGGTGTAGCTCCTCCCGGTTCTCACCTCGCCTTCCATTCGCCTTTCAGGCCTCATCTGTTCGTTCGGGCCGCTCGGCCACTTTCGCTCCCTTTCTGCCGCTCGCGAGGAGATACTCTTCCCCAAAAGCAGTAACCCCCCCCCCCACCTCACACCCTTTCTTTGCCATTACTAGTCCCGTCCCTCCCTTCCCCTCTTTGCCCCACCCAGGTCCGTAGTGCCTCTCTGACCCAACTTGCCCCGCACCGCCCTGCCACACCCCGACTCAAACCATCCCGCTCCATCCTGCTTCACCTGCCCCGCCCCGCTCCGCCCCGCCACGCCCACCCCTCCCCATCCCAGCACGCACCTCACCTGCCTCACTCCGCCCTCTGCCACCCGCCCTCTCTCCACCACCCTCTACCCCGCCAGCCGCCCCCCCCTCCGCCCAGCGGCCGCAATCTGCGTAATGAATGGGACCCAAGCGCTCCGGGAAAGTGCACTACGGCGCGGAGCCTTGATTAACGCGGCGCGAGTACACAGGACGGGGCGGCGCGGGCGGCGCGCCTCGCCTCGCAAATGGACTTGCAGAACTGCGTGGACACTCCAGGGGCGGCGAGCTCTTCACCTCGAGTCGCCGGGGCGCCGCCCTCGCCTGCGCCGCCGCCGCCTCCTTCTCCACCTGCGCCCACGCTCGCGCCTTCACCCTCGGCTTGCGCTGGCCTTCGTCCTCGCCCCCGCCCTCCTGCCGCCCTCATTCCGCCCTCTCTCTGCCCTTCCTCCGCCTTCCCTCCGCCCCAGCCCTCGCCTTCTCCCCTCCCCGCCCTCTCTCCGCGCTCACCTTCGCCCCAGCCTCCTCCTTCACCTGCGCCCACGCCTTCACCCTCACCCTCCCCTTCGCCACCACCGCCATCCCGCCCCCGCCCCGCCCTCGCCTTCGCCTTCGTTTCCACCCTCCTTCTGCTCTCCCTCCGCCCCCGCCCTCTTCTTCGCCCCCCACCCCGCCCTCCCTACACCCTCGCCTTCACCTCCGCCTCCTCCTTTACCTGCGCCCACGCCTTCACCCTCACCCTCCCCTTCGCCACCACCTCCATCCCGCCCCCGCCCCGCCCTCGCCATCGCCTTCGTTTCCACCCTCCCTCTGCTCTCCCTCCGCCCCCGCCCTCTCCTTCGCCCACCACCCCGCCCTCCCTACACCCTCGCCTTCACCTCCGCCTCCTCCTTTACCTGTGCCCACGCCCCCACCTGCACCCTCACCCTGTCCTCGCTTCCACCGCCTGTCCGCCCCCATCCCTCCTCCCTTTTTCCTTCCTCCTTCCGAACTCCATCTTCCTTCTCTCCGTCCTCCCACCACCCTCCCTCTGCCACCTCTCGGCCCTTTCTCCGCCCTCCCTCCGCCATCACCATCCCTTCCGCATCCACCGTCGCCACACAGGCGCCACGACGACGAACCCTTCGTCATATTGCTCACTGCCTTCCCTGGTATTACCGTCCCCGTCAGCCTAGCAATCACCGGAGCCTCGTCTTTTTTCCCACCACAACGTCCTTCTTCTTAAACTACATTCCTTTTTTCGCCACGAGATTTTTATTTCAGCTAACACCGTCAGCTCTAATTAATAGAGCCCCGCCTCTGCCATCGCCGCCTAAAGAAGTTCTCATGACTCTCACGCCACGACCCCAGTATTTGACATACTGTTCACTACTTCCCTTGATATTACCATCGCCATCACATTTTTAATCATGCCCAAGCACTTCTTCCCAGTTGAACAACATTCTTATGTAACCTGATTGTCAGCTAGGGGCGCTAGAACGTCGCCTTCCCCTTCTCCTTCACTCTCTCCCTCTGCCTTGCCCCTTGCCCTCTCCAATCGATTTGAACAAACCTAATCGCCCTTCGAGTTTTACACGAATACGAATTCGAACTTTCATTCTTTAGACACAATTCTTATATTAAAAGAATCCTAAACGTTTTCGAAATTTTTTAATCTCTTTTTTATAATTTGTTTGCAAAGAGCATAAGACATTTTAAGAAATGACGCAGGTCGCATTTTTGTTGATCTCTCTGAATTTTGTAAAATTACAAAAGTTCAGTATACGTTTCGGCTTCTTCATACGACTATAATATTGAAGATAGATATTAGTTTTATTTAATGAAATCGATTCATCATAAAGAGATCATGATATAAGGTCTTTTCCAAGTTTTCGAAAATGTGGGTAATTTTTAGTGAAATATAGTCAACTTTTAAAGAATCTTATCTCATAAACGGCTCCACTTTTTTTCTTTATTTTTTCTGATATGTACCAAAGAACGACAAATAGTTGTTGGCCTCATTTTTGACGAACTCTGTACATTTAAAAATTGCGAAATAATGACATTACAAAACTACAAAATTAATGATAGAAATTTTTTAATGAATTATGTTCTAATAAACATGTCTTTAAGAAAGGTCATGTACATTTTTATTAAACTAGCAGGTTTTGCGTAAATTCTTCTTAAAGTTAAGACAATTTATTAAAAAATTCTCAAAACGGCTCTAATTCTTCCCTTTCTCTAATTTCCAGGAATAGAACAAAGGACCCTTAAAATATTGCGCAGGCCTCATTTTTGTTGAACCCTCAGGATTTCTGAAAACTGCCAAAGTCATAAATAATGCGAGAAAATATGTGGGTGCTGATGTAGTATCATTATTTTCGTCTGGAACTTTTAAATCTTAAGAAGAGGAATACAGTAATACGTAAATCGTCGTAAAAGTGACTGGTTTTCGTGCCTCCTGCCTGCCCTTTGCGTCCCTAGCAAATGCTCCAGATCCTCGACTGCGCTAGGCGCGATCCGCGCTTGGGTAAACTGCGCTCTGCACCTCTCAAAGGCAACGGAGCATCTTAGACTGGTTGATTAGTGATAACGAGCGTGGCAACTGCTAAGGTCATTAGCCCCGTATCCTTAGTGCCTGTCTCTGTTGTGGGAGGTAGCAAAGATCCTCCCCCGCTGGATGTTGATATCCGGCACCGACGTACAAGACGACTCGAGGGGTCTTCTCCGAGCAGGTATCTCCCTCCGCCCTGGCCGGGACACGCTCTAAGCTCCCGGCCACTCTCCCACCATGTGTGGTAATGCAGTGAATGTAAGCGTATGTAAATGGGGGTGAGGATATGACAAGGAAGAGGAAGGAGAGATCGCGCACGTTCTTTGGTCCGTTTCGTAGAGTACTGCTCCGACATTTCCCAGGTGTTGAGACGGAGAAACCACGGAAAACTACCTATCAGAGGACCTGACCACTAGAATTATTCTCCAGACAGCGGCTGAATTCGACCTAGGTATTCAGCTATTGTCGAAAATTCTGCCAGCTCCAGGACTCGAACCCTAGTGCCTTCCGGTCTGAGACACTGCAGTGACATACGGTGATGCCCAGAGCTACCTAAGAATAGTAGTTCTTCAAATTGAGCGACAGTTCTGAGAGAGAGGTAATTGAATCTTACTAAGGCATGGAGAGGCGCATGGCTATGCGGATGTGGTAGGGGAACATATGGATAATGTTCTTTCGCGCGCAACGTGAACCCGAGTATCTGACGCGACCTATATAACTCCGTATCGTATAATTGGTTCAGTCTACACAGTTTGGGCCCTATAACAAGCTATGAACATTCATGAGTTCGTGATTTGGTGTCTGGAAAGTCCCGAGTTAGCGACCGTGTTTCACACCCCGAGCAAAATACAGTAAAACCCCGCTAATCCGAATTTTCGAATAATGGAAACAAAATTCGGGATGAAGTAAATACAAATAAAGTAAATAAAATGTAAATCTGTAATGTATAAAAAGAATTTTATAATTTCTGTATAACTGAACTATTGTTTTGTAGTAATTTCCCAATTGTCACCCAGCTTGAGGATTGCCAATTTCTTTTTAATGTACAGGAACTGTTTTCTTTTCCTTGACCTTGATCTGTTCGGTGTAACACCTGCTTTGTATTATCATAATGTATGAACGAAAAAGCACAAACACAGTGTGTCAACGCAATTTATTCTGAATACTGTGCATAGAATACCCCTTAGCAGCAACGACACAAACTGTGCTTCAACTCTCAACAATGAAGCAACCACTCCAGCATGCGATTGGTTACGTTCCTACTGTACTCCATTGTTCGCAGCGTTGCCACTGCATGTCGCTACGCTACGTTGCCATTTTCTCACATCTCACGCTAAGTTGCATTGTGACTGATAATCCTGTAGATGTATATGTACGGTACATTTTTTCGGATAATCCGAACATCTCCGAATCCGAACTGACCACACCCCAAATTAGTTCGGAATGCCGAGGTTCTACTGTATTATAGCCGTGTCGGAATTCGTGGTTGCAGCGTATGCCGCGGTTTAGTATCTCTGAAATCATTTCATTAATGTCAGGATTAACAGGAGAAGATGAAGTATAACGTATTCGTGACCATTACCAAATTCATCACAGCGGTTTGTGCGGCCACCACAAACGGGGGGAGAACGTTGTCCGCGTTAATCAGATAACGGTCGTAACTTTTGTGGTCGGAGGTGTAACCACGCACGTAAATACTGGTAGTAGGTTTCCTTAAAAATAATCACTGTTCGACTACGTCCTTCAGAGGCTTTAAGAATTAGAATTAGTTGACTAGTATTAATGTTGATCTCTCGCACATTCGTTGGTCATAATTAGGGCGATACAATTACTATAAATTAACATTGAATTAGTTATTTGAAGGGAATGTATTGATTGAATAATGTGAAACTTGTGAAAATGAGAGGAAATAATGTTTCAGTTGTGAGTATTGTGGTGTGTAAGTACAAGGATAAAGTGTAATTTGTGGAGGTCTGAATTGCTGTTTGTTGAATCAAAATTTGATTCCAGATTTGTGAGATTGGCCAAGATAAAATTTGTTTGCGGGAAATAATGAATTAATTTGAAAAAAAAAGAGATTTTCTGAAATTTGTTAATGCTTTACACGAGTTGGGTGAATGGCAAATGTGTTAAAATAGAAGGCTGGACGAAACGTGTGCTTCACTTCCACAGCTTTTTGGAAGCTTGTTGACGGGTGAGTGCAGTTTCGCGGGGATAATAGAGTGCTGATTCATTTGAAGCGCTAATTGAACAAAGCGTAGGAACTCAGCGGCGGATTTTCAATAAAATTTTGTATTTCGTAATTTGTAAAGAATGAAGAAAACTGAGTAACATCTCTCAGAAATATATCAAAATTCTTATGATTATGATCTGGAACGACCTCTTTAGTGAAAGGAAAATAAATTCTTTCCTGTTTCTTTTTGTTTCCAGATTTATTAAATCTTAGAATACTTGTTTCCACATTTTTTTACATCATTCACAACTTTATAATATTATCAAAATAAATGCATTTTACTATTGGATACGCATCCAACAACGAACCTCAAAACATATCAAGTAAACTTTTCTCGGCAGGAATGTGCACACTCTAGAGAGGCATCAACTTGAATTCAGGTGCAGTAAAAACTTTTCTCCTTCCCGTGGATCAGCTCTTTCCTAAACTCTTCCGCATCCTTTGAAAACTGCGTTCCACTTCTCGCCATTCAGATGTTCCTGGAAGCGACGCTCTTCTTTTCATTCGCACCTCTGGCTTTGCGGCTTCAGCTTCCTTTGGCCACGCGCCGCTGCCACGGCGCCGGCGTCGCCCAACAGCGGCCCCTGACGATTGATTGATTTTGCGTAGACGTCAGCTGCTATGGTCATTACACCAGAAAGGGGAGCGCATGTCTATTCTGAATAAGTGGGATAAAAAGTCTGGATCCTGTATAAGTGGGAATGGTTGTTTGTCACTCCCACTAGTTTGCAACAGTTGGAGACATTTTGCAGCGCATAGCACGACGTGTCATTCGCAACGTCTACTAAATAGACACTAAGCCGGCAGACGCTGCGTTTAACAGACACTGAGATGGAGTGGAACCAATCGTAAACTTGACTTCGCCTTCCTCGTTTCACGCTGACTCTAATTTTTACAAAGTCCACTAGCCCTTCCCGGGGAAAACCAGAGCACACAACACAAAAATCATATTGGAGGGGACTAAGCCGAGTGTTCAAATCTAAAAGCTTCTGCAAGTTAATCTAATTAGCCACGCAGGTATTTACATCGCAGACTTTCCCAGTAGCTCTGAAATAAGGATATCATTAACAGCCTATCACATGTTGAAGTTTGGGGAAGAAGGGGTAGCCCTCATCTCATTACTGTATCTTTCCAAACGAACGTTTGAGAATTGTAAATCCAGCAAATATCCACCAAACCATTTTATGTTCTCGCTACGGAGTAAAGATAAAATTATGTAACGCTGCGCGAAAAACGGTAATTTTAGGCATAAACACTCTTATTACAGAGCCCTAGTAAGAAAAAGTGGGGAAATGCAGTTGCTAAATTAAGAAAAAATTCTCTAACACGTGTATCCAGAATCCATGTTTTGTAGATCCCTGATACCGAAAAATCAAATGACGACAAAATGTCTACCTGCCCGTCTGTGAACAATGCAATGGTCTACACCGTTCATCCGATTTTCTCCAAAATTGATATTCCCCAATAATTGATCTTGTAGATATCGCGGCCTCTTGAATTTAAAACCAATATTTTAATTTTGGAAGGTCCTGAACATAAATCACCTGTGACATTCATTTAAAAATTTTCAAAAAAAATACTTCATAGTTTTGATTAAATTTTGTCATTGAATAGTGTGAAGGACAATGATGCAAGTCTCATTTTCGTTGAAATCTCTGAATTTTTGAAAATTGAAGAATTTGAAATTTTTTGGAATGACTGAGATGTGCCAATTTGGAGAGAACTTGTGGTATAAATAGTATTACAGAACCATTAATAGGCGCGAGAATATACGTGCTGTTTTCTTGATTTTTTTTAATAATTATTTATATTATAAAATTTATATTGCAATTTTACTCCATAAGGATATTCAGAACTACATATATTTCATATCACATTCCGAGTACAAGCAATATATGTGTATTCTCTCTGTGTAATGGCGTCAATTATAGAGAAGTTAGTAGTTGTGAACAAATATGGATGGCTCGATCAACGCAACATGCGAAACGCACAAACCTAAATGTTCGAAGTAAATTGCAACTACTTCATCACTTTCAGTTACTAATGATAATGGCATCATAAAATGTAGATAAGGGTAACATCAAACACATTTAAAAATAACACAGTCTGCAATATTCTGCAAACTCTGTGAGAGCATGATTAATTGTTTAGTCACTCACAGTTTGATTTCGCGTGTTTGAATAGCAATCACAGTAGCATTAATCAAATTCATCAAATGGCCACAAATAACAATGAAGAATTGTTAACACGAGTATTTCTGCAAACCACGTTCATGTAAAAGCATATAATCGAAACAACTATCCGCAAATGAAAGCATCGTTAATTGTAATATAAGAAGAAATTTTAGCAAATGTTTACGTAAGAGGGTGATATCTCTTTCTATCGGGGCGAAATTCATTGAGAACAGCATCATAAGACATTGATCACCATAAATATGGTAATTAAGAATTATTTTGTTAATAAGAAACTAAGAATCTATAAAACATTTACAACTTTTGTACCATTCTCAATTCTTCAAGATTCTCTATTCTTTCACCAAAGTTGAGATCAGGTAAGCGACAAAATGAATTTCACATTCAGACTTATTTTCTTAGATTTATCGAGCTTTATCTCCAATCTCTCCTCTTTCTTTTTTCTCTTTTTTCTCTCCTCTCTCTGATATCTTCTCACCTCTCTCCTCACCCCTTTATCTCTTCGCCCTCTACCCATCACCCTTCACCCCATCTCTCTCCACTCCACTCGCTGCTTAAATATTTACACGACACGTGATAATATGAGAGTAAATACGTACTTTCAGTGAGAAAAGTTATTAACAAGCATTATTAAAGAATTATTAAAAAATATTTAAAATTATATAATTTCCGAAGGCATTATTCTTACGCAGAAAGGTAAGAAAGACCGTTTTACTTACGCGGGAATCATAAATGCATTGCACAATGTATATATATTTAAGGATAACATGTAGAAACTTAAGATTTAAACGAGATGTTTCGACAGAAGTTTCGTGTTCAAACAAACCTCTGAACTTAAAAATTTCAATTTTCAAACCAAAGCACAAAGAAAATGACTAATGCTAAGGTAAAACCCCATTGAACGGATCTGCTGGTATATCGATAGGCTGTCCTTTCTCTCGTTTTGGCATGAAACCGCAATCGATTGTACATAATCTGTATTAAAGGGAGTGAATCGTGATCCAAGTATGAGCTTTCCGTTGTTTTCCATTTCACAATATCCCCAATAAACAAACGCTTGTGCAGTACCCACCAACTTTTGGAAAATTTAAATTTTAAATTTCTTTGTAAAGGCATTACTATTATAACCCGAATCTGTGTCGCCATACCAGTTTTTTGAAAGATTAATTGATTGACAAAAAACACGCACGAATTTTTGCAACAATGTTGTATTTTACATTACAAGAATATGAAGGTTTTTGCAGTGCTAGCGCGAGGAAACCAAGAAGAGTTGAACCCTTTGTGCAGTTTTGTGAACGCACGGAGTGTGCAATGCACGTTCACGCCACCGCGTTGAGACCATTCCTACCCTTACGGACATCTATGGCCAGAATGGCACGAATGGCTTTGCGTCACTTCCTTATAAAGGGCCGAACCACGTGACTTGGTACGTCATCACGCTTGGTACCCACGCGCTGTCCGGGACGCTCCGTAAGCGAGCCGTCTCTCCACGCGACACTCCGGCGCCCGGTGACCCCTACTTCCTCTGGCCCGGAGTGGCGCTCATTGTTCGGATTTTCATACACTCATCCCTATATCTTGCAAGGGCGTCTCTGATGCCGGAGCCCAGCCCTTCGACACTACAATAGTATTACTCAATATACGAGAGCGCGGCAATTGCTGTCCTATTTTTACATTGTTGTATACGCAATATAGCGAATGCATTGAAATGCTGCAGCAAAAATAGTAGATTTTTCGACAGGAAAACTCGTATTTTGAATCTCTGATACCAAAAAAGTGGATAATTCTTGCTCCTGTATGTAGTAAATTACTTCATCTAATACTTTGTGTAGTCAGAAACTACGTTTTGTGGGGACTTGATACGAAAAATTGGTTATTTATTTTATTTTTTCCCTTATAATAAAATGTTTGCATTCTTGGAACTCTTATAGATCTTCTTAAAAATATCATCTCCTTGGATAATAAATCAGATCTTAATGATTGATCAAACGTCCACAATTCTCCTCCATATGTACGTATGTAATGTGGGACAACAGCTCTTTACGAGCTCAAGTCTAACAGCGTCGTGACCTTGCGGCGATGGATTAAGAGGTACGTGTGGTTAGTACCTAGACATCCCTAGGCTGTTTTTCTGGTATTCTCAACCTGAGAAGTGAGCCTTCTCATCACACTGCAACAGATACAGGGACATTGCATGGATAGTGCACAATTTTTTTTTCCCCGACCAGGAATCGAACGCAGTTGCGCAATGGAAAACGACAACGCTTACCAATAAGCCACCGAGGGTTTCATATGTAACAGTACTCTGAATAATTATTTTTTATATTATAATATAAATATTTTATCCCATATTATACTATTAAACATTTTTATTAAACATCTTTATTTATTTATTTATTTATTTATTTATTTATTTATTCTTTTATCCCTTAAGAATAAATACATAAAAGAGACACTCATGATATATAAAATGTTTTATTGATATTAATTTTGAGTCCCCTTTGTTCATATTCCTTTATTAGTTTTCTGTACGTAAATTCAATATCAAGCACGTCTTGCTCTATTAATATTTGATCTGGAAACACTAAAGTATATAAGAAGTCATCGTTTATAGGATTTCACATACGCGAACAGTGCTTTTTCCATTTCTTTATATATATTGTTGTAGGTACATTTTGAATAATATCGGCGACAAACTACATTCTTCTCGTTATCCTTTTGAGATTTTTTTGTGCAAAATCTTTCCAGAAGAAACTTGAGATTAGCTCCATCATACTCAATTAGACAAATAATAATAATAATAGCAATAGTAATAATAATAATAATAATAATAATAATAATAATAATAATAATAATAATAATAATAATAATAATAATAATAATAATAAAAATCGGCCCCATGGCCCAGACGGTTGCGGCAGCCGTCGTCTGCGCCGAGGAGGCTGCATGTTCGAAGCCTCCGTAGATATGGTAGTGTTTGTGATTGCCCCTTCAACTCACATTATCGTCCTATCATCTCATAATTCACTCTTCAAGGCGTAACAACCTTGTCATACTGAGGAGTACAGCTGAAAAGCTGATCCTGGAAAAATTACACACATAAATCATGTAGCGTGGTCAGCAATGGCCTACACGCAAATAAAAGTAATAATAATAATAATAATAATAATAATAATAATAATACGGCTTGGGATCCAAATCCTCCCCCACGACCTGTTCCAAACAATTCTTTTTGTTGTTGTTGTTGTTGTTGTTCGAATTTCGCTCCCGCGATCCTCGCCATACGTTGTGAGCGCAGTCGCTGCTATCGATTGCCGCGTGCGGCGCGGGGGGGGGGGGGCGGGAGTGCATCGGCGAGAGTCCGTGTGCGCTGTACATCACTCCGCTCCGCAAACGCCGCCCGGGCGCGGCTCCCCGGTGATGCACGCCGCGCGGACGATCCGGCTATTGGTTTGGTTACGGCTGGTCACGTTTGGTTTGCGCCGCCCAGGGAACTGCCGGGTCTACTGGGCATCCCGATGGCGTCCAGTGCGTCATAAGTGGCGCTACCAATTATCTGCGGCCGAACGGAGGTTATCGTTATTAAATGAAATCAATGCTGTTTTTGGACTATGTGGCATAAATATGTTTTTTGTGTTACTGCCTCACAAAAGACCATTTACGTTGCAAGAAATCGTTCATAAAATGACATCTTACGGTGCAGTTGATGCATTTGTCGTTTGTGGCACGAATCATTGCGTCATGACACATACAGCCACTCCCAGTAAGAGAAACATTAGGAGCTAGCGGTGAAATGAACAGTGACCAATGGTTTTTTTAAAAGTTCTTTCCATAAATTAATTTGGATTACTTGTAAATTTATAGTGTTTTATTGGAAAAAATAATGTATGCAATTGATTTATAATGATGCTTTATTGCATTCGTACAAATTTTTAAACGCGCTCCTTACTTCGCCCGTTTTTAAATTATGTACTCAAGGAATAAAACTTAACATTGTAAACTAGTTGCATTATATATCGTTCTATATATGGCGCTTTTTATTTATAAAACAGTCATAATCGTTCACTTTACACTTCTTACGCTTGATCATTATAAATTCTTAACGACATTTGAAGAAATTATTTATTACTTTTTTTTACTGAAACGAAAAACAAATCCATGAATTTGTTTTGTAATACGTAAATGGTAAATTTTAAAAGCACGTGTGGGTCGATTGCGCATCTTATTTTGTGTTATAATCTGTGTTTTTTATTTGAAGCTAAAAGAATTTTACAGGATTCTAAGTACTGTAGAGATTCTTTCCAAACAAATTGAAGAGTTTTGAGTAATTCAAAATCCTGAGGAAGTGACATAAGCCAATATTCATCCTGCAAGGCAAGTTCACACTTACTCAAAACATTCAGTACCAGAGTCATTCCGAGAAGTGAATCATGTAAATTAAGTAAGTCCGATTCAAATTTCACCACGAAGTGTTTAGAAAAATACCACAACCAACTATCAGGTCAGAAAACCAGAGTAGCGAATAGCCGGTCTCGGCTGCCAAAGTAAAGTTTTCATTTAACCATGAATAAAGAGCGCACGAAGTAAGTGACGCGATGTCATTCCAATTACACGCTGGAAATTTCAATTGCGTTCGCTGCCTTCACCGCCGCACTTGTAGGAGGCTCGACGGAAGATCTCCAATCCACGAGATTATAGAATGAAGTCCGAAACTTTCCAACTTCATTAACTAAGCCCGGGCTCCCACCACGGCGAAGTTTGCCGTTCGACCGCGACGGCGCTCGTGATGGCGCGAGGGGTGGGAAGTGGGAAGGGGTGGTTGCGGCGGAGGGGGCAGGCGGAGACGAAACTAGGGGGAGAGGGTGGGGAGAGGGTGGGGAGAGCGGAAATGATTGTGGGAACGATGAGGTTTGCAAGGACTGCGAGAACAATGAGGCACGAGGGGGAGACGATGGCGTTTACGGAGGAAATGCAGAAAACAATTACAATTTGTTTTTAAGAAAAACAAACATTTGTGTTACTGTCTCCAAAAACGAAAACTGATTGTCTTAAAATCAGATTTGGAAACTTTATCAAGAAAACATAATACAGACAATTATAATTTAAGTTATAAGAAAATGAAGAGAAGGTTGTCGAGGAGGATGAAATGATGGGGGATGTCGAAGGAGGTTGGAAAGGAGAAAAAGGTCGTGTGGAGGGCAAGATGGGAGGATGAGATCAAGACAGTGCAGTCTGAGAGGTGCGAGAAAACAGTGATCTCAGCGTAGACTGCAATGATTGATGCAGAATGGCTAAGTTGATGAGGACGGTAAGGAAAGGAATAACAAGATGAACAAGTGCGTAGTGGACGGCGAGGACGGACAATGACGGTTAGAAAGAGCTGAAAGAAGAGTGAAAACTGTGTAATTGTAAGTAAAGAGCTTTAGAAAAAGACCACACACTCACAGAGTTGAGCAAGAACGATGAGGAAAACTAGAGGGGAACGGTAAAGTTTGCGAGAATGCTGTGTAACGCGTTAGCTGGAAAGACGTCGATAGGAATGAGGACGAGAAAGATGCAATGCTGAGGACTGACGTAGTGAGGAAAGACGCAGTGAAGAGACGGCGCAAGTCGTGCACTACCAAAACAGTGATGTGCAATGGAGTGCGATCCGTAAAGACAGCGCTCAACTTACGAAGGATGACTAAAATGTTCTAGTATGTATACGTAATGATGTGCAGGTGAATATTTAAATGAACGTGTTTGTGATTTTTGTGTAGAACTAGCGCAAGGCAAGAAACACAACTAAATAAATATTTTCGGTTGCAAACGTTCACGAGCGTTTGAATAATGCGGAAACGTGACGCATGGGAGGGCTCAGGCAGCTCGTATGTCAACTTTGAAGCAACTTTGTCGCCTATAAGAAATATTTCAGGTATTGCAGTTATCATCGGAGGCTTTAGCAATGGGTAATATCAAACAGTCCAGACGTACGTGAACCCAGTGATGTGAAGAAGAGTGAAAAGCTGAAACAACAAATATAGGAAGGATGAGAAAAGCGACGAGAAAAATAAAACGTTTCGAAATAGAAGGAAGATACTACGGTGTAAAAGAAGTTAAATAGAAGGTAAAATAAATGAAAATGAAAAGGAACGTTAGAGAACAGAAAAAGAGGAGGAAAGATACTGCGCAAAGCCTGTTTTATCTTTGTCTCGATAACGAGGGGAGTAAAAGTAAAGAGCTAGTTGGTAATACGTATAAGAAAGAGAGGTCAGAAGCGAAGAAGGTGAGGGTAGACAAGAACTTACGGGAAACAGATACAGAGGAGTAAAGAGAGAAATAAGTGAGGAGTGTCAAAATAAACAGATATGATTCGAGGGAAAACAAGGAGAGAGGCGAATAAGAAACAGACGAAATATGACAGAGAGAAAAATAGAGGAAAGAGCAGGGAAGAGGAGAACCCAAAAGGAGAAGTGCTGGAGAGGCCCGTGCGCGTACGGAGGAGCAAACCCCTTAGGTGTGGTTGGGACGGAGGCGAGGTGGGGCGAGAACCCAGCTGCGAGGAGGGGCAAGGGAAACTCGAATCTTGGGCGTGGCAAAAGACGGGTGGATTAGGACACTGGCGGTGTGGAAGGCGCAAGTTGATGCGGCCGCGGTGGTGTACGTGGGGGCGTGGGCTGAGGTGGGGCGGGTGTGGAGGGAGGGGCGGAGTGGAGGCCAAGATGGGGGCAGAGGCGGTGGCGGAGGCGGACAGGGCGGAGGTGGGGGCAGAGGCGAGGGGAATTGCGGAAGCGGAGGTGGGGGCAACGGAGGTGGAGGCGGTGCGAGAGCGGTGGCCGAGGGAGAAGGGAGTGAGGCGGGAGCGGGGTGGGAATAAAAAGAGGGGGGGGCGGGTGAGGATTGGATGTTGGCGGGGCGGTAGTGGGTCGGAAGAAGGACGGTAACGGGGTGGAGACGGGGGTGTTGCGAGAGCGGGGCAGAAGCGAGGCGGGCGCGGGGTTGAAGCGAGGCGGGAACGGAGTAGGGCTGCAGTGGGGCTGTAGTGAGAAGTGAGCGGGGTTGAAGCGAGGCGGGAGCGGAGTAGGGCTGCAGCGGGGCAGGAGTGGGTCGGTAGTGAGAAGTGAGCGGGGCGGGAGCGGAATGCGGGCTGGAACGTGGCTGCTCAGAATCGGGCGCCGGGAGTTGGGGGGAAGTAAAACTCGAACCGCGGGCTGCGGGAGCGGGGACGGGGGAGCGGAAGACGTTGTTTGGCGAACCGCGAGAGCGACGCTCCCCCGCTGCGCGCCTGTTTACAACGCAGTGATAACGACAGCGCCCGAGACGGAGGGGCGGGGAACCAACTCCTTGCCGCAGACTCGACCTCGACGAGGTGTAATTACCGGTGTCCCGGCGCGCGACCTGCCTTGAGATAAAAGGATACGCAACGCCCTATCGCGCCTGATCTCCCTTGGCCGCTTGAACTAGGCGAGTTTAAGTTGCTGCCTAACAAGTGCTTCATACGCTTTTCCCGCGTTCGTGCTGTACTTCATTCACTATCAAAGTTGCCATTGTGAGAGTTTTTATTTCAGTTTTTTTACACAAAATTATTATCTTCGGGCGTAATTAAGTACTGAGACTGGAGTGTTTAAGATCGCCTTTGTATTTTTGTTTTTCAGTCAATTTATCATTTAAATTTTGAGGTCATTCACGAGTATATTTGGGCAAAATTGCTCTGACCCAACACTTCAAATAAATTATTATGTGGGACGGTATCGAAGGCTTGCCGGTCTTTGTGAAACAGACATGAAATATTGATTTTCTGATTGACCTTGACGACACGTTAGCTAGTGAGGCAAATGTTGGTTCTTTCTTCATGACGTTAATTGTATTTTAGTAATACATTTTTAATGGTTTGAACTTTATGTTTAAAACGAAAACTTTAGTGTTCTTATTATTGATATATCGTTACTTTATATACTTATTCTTACTGGTTTGAAATTTAATGAATATTACTTCATAACGCTGTTCTACAATATATTCTGCAAGTTTTCGTAAACTTTAAAATAACAAACACGTTTGTAAAAATTATTTTACAAACTTTTTTACAAAACGTTAATTGTATTTAGGTAAAAATATTTAATTTATTGAACTCTTTGTTTAAATTGAATGCTTCATTGTTCTGAATATTGATATACTGTTTTTTTAAAGCCGAAGATTCGGGTTTGAAATGGAATAAATCACATATCTGTCGGTAGAATAACTTCATATAATACAATATATAATTAACATTAAAATTGAAAGTTCAATAGTTGCTTAAGTTTATTGTCAATTCTTTTAATGCTCCAAATTAGAAATAAATAAAATATAAATTCAAACTGATAATGTATACAGAGTTTTATATTAATATTATTACATGAATTAATTTAAACGATATACATTATACTTGTATAGAAACAAATAACCGATGAAGGCATTGCAATAAATTGTCAAAAGAAAATAATAATTTTAACACATAACTCAGAGCTGTGTCAAATATGACGCTCGTGTTATATTTTTTTTATTTTAGTCATTTATTTTAGTAATAAAATACGTTGTTTTGTGAAACAAAATTAAGTTGAACTCGATACAGCATTGATGGACATTTATGGACGAAGGGTTGAAGAAATGTCAATTGATATGTACGAGGTCATTAAACAATTCTGTTTTCGTGATCGTTCTCGAAAGTTGCATATCAATATGAGCATGAAGCCCTGTTTCTCAGGTGCCATTGATTAAACGTTTGTCGATATATGGGTTGGCGGAATGAAATATTTCGACTTTCATTTCTTGTATCGAATATCGGCACTACGCGAGGAATTTTCGAGACGAGATACTCGAATCGGTATTTCAGCTTTCTCTAACATCTCCGAGCGAATATTGCGTAAATATAGATTTTTAAAAACAAATGCGAATTTTTATCTTTTCTAAACGTTCTTTCTTTCGTTTTTTGCTAAAATATGAGTGTTATTCACTGCGGTACCACAAGTATCCCCTACGTAGTGTAGATGCAAATAACGTATAAAACGTAATGACTACCGGAAAAAATTTCAAAGTCTGCGCCAATTCATTGCATTAAAATTGTGATCAGATTGATAAATAAAAATAAATATAAACATTTACATGAAGAAAAAGGCTGGAATTGCTTTTAATTTTACGCTTTTACTTCCCCGTATACATAGTACACAGCCAACATGCATGCTAAGTAGGAAACTATTACTAAAACGTCTGTGCCATTCCGTAGCTCCACTAGTTTGCATTAAATGTCGAATATCTAATTGGAAAATTGATAGAATTGTTCCAGGAGAATAATATCTTAAAATATTTTTTCTTAAAATAGCTCTGATGAATTAGCTAGTTCCGAGCCATTGGAATGTTGTAATATTGAAATAAAAATATGCGTGTGCTGGAGAGAACGTTAGTAGTTTCAAAACTGCTCGCTCATGCAGTATTGATGGAACTACGTGCACGTGTTTGTTATCAGAATTCCCCGAAGAATAAATGTTACTCTCTAAAAAGGGACCTTTTTGTTGTTTCTAGTAAGCCATGCAATACGGGTCTTTCTCTCTGCTTCGACTAAAGCCTTTTCCGTAGGTATATGACGCTCTATCAAGTAAATGGTCTCCTGTGAAACAGACTGTTTGTCACTTCAGCGTGTATATTGACGTTGGAAGGTCGAAGGCTGGCTGGCTGGGATGTGTTTTCTTCGTCTTCCGAAAAACGAGACATCACATGGTGTGACCAATAATGCCAGATTGATATTGCAGAACATGCATTTATTGTGTGAAAGGCCACTTACCACGGCCGTAGCAAATAGTGGAATGCGAGAAGTAATGTAGATGTTCGGAACGGAAATGTTTTCTTACAAGGGACTTGATGGAAGTTCCGAAAACGATCACAAGAAAATGCTTCTATTACAACTTGGTAACAGAAGGTCACAAACATGAAAAAATACATTGTATCGTGATTTTCCGTTGAGAGTTTTGCGCATACATGCACTCATTGAGTAAAAGACTCGTGGTTTCTTTTTATAAACGTAATGAAAAATCTCAAGATTTTTTTCAAAAATCTGGAAAATATTTTTCTAGAAAAATCACGCACTTTATGAATATCGTGTTTAGGCAGTACTCATTTGCTTCTGGACTTCATGTGTTACTCTTCACTCTTTGTCTATCACTTTATAGGTTATTTTATTCATCATTCAACTAGAGAAACATTTTGGAGCTCAAGAAAACGTGCGCGGATTTTACATTTTCCCCATTCCTTACACAAAGGTTTTAGTGTTTTTGGCGAAAATAAATAAAAAAATTAAATCAAATGTTAAAAGTTCTTTCGTATGACGTGGCTAAAGGATAACAAAGGGTTGATGAATGAATATTATTGGTTGTTGGATGAATTATACGCCATGTTTTGAGTTCATTGGCTGCATTTTTTGCACAACTCAAAAACAGTCGTGCCACGAAATGGCACAGTCTTTCTCATGCTACTTAGTTACCATTCTCTTCAGTCTGGGCTAGCTTTTCGGTTTTGTCCTTCGCTCTTCTTGGCTGCTATCTGTCTCCGCGTGAAACAAGACTTTTCGGGCTCTCTCTACTTTCTAACGCTTCTACCATTCGTCTTGCCGAAGCCAACGGCTCCTTAGCGCTCCCCAAAAAGCAAATAGACCTCTCTCGGTTCTTTTCCTGTACGTAATTTCCAGTGAAGTCCCTTAGTCCCTTGGTGTTATTACGCACATATTATTCACATTGTTGCCTCGCAGGCTAAGAGATTAAGAAAGATAATGGTATAGATGTAATACATGAGGGACTTGGAATGCCTACCGCACCACGAACGCAATTTAAAACATTCATGTCTTACAGAACCCACAGCCGTAGTGTACACGTAATCGAGATCATCTTTCCCAACCGCCTGTCTCATGAGAACGAATCACTTGGCCGTAGTATTTGTGAACGTGTTACGGTTATGTCACATAATAATTTCCTTGAACTAATAACGTGACTAAAACTAGAATTTATAAATGTACGCGTCCTTTTAAGCGTTTTAGATTATTGAAGATATGTATTTAAGTGATTTTGAGACCATTCGTTTTTACAGCAGCAGTGCAATCCGTTATTTTTTCATTACGTTCTTTCAATAATGCGCACAGTAATAAATAGTTTTAACCAAATTAACAAACTTAAAGAAAATGTTGTAGAACATTTTGCAATAACAGCAACTTTACACAAGGCTTTCTTTACTTTCATAAAATATTTATAACGGGGATATAGTGGTCTGTCAAAAAACTATGTTGTTTTCATATTTCTTAACTTTCGAAACCCCTAGTAGTCCTCATAGATTTTAATTATTACTTCTATGAATTTTTCGTTTGAGAAAGTGATATTGCGAAAAGTATTGAATGTCCGACATCACAAAAATAACGGCCTTGGTTACCAACGTCAATCGTCTCGGTTTACATATTTCAATCGCGTCTGTTATTTGCTGTATATCGGCCTGTAACTATTTCGTCAGATATTAATAAGAATTACAGTAACCCAAAATAAAGAATTGTGGGAAGAAAGTAACCAAATTCATGAAAACGTTTTTGTTTTGTCATCTTCTTTTATGTTTCTTGTGACTAATTTTCTGCGCATCTTCATAGATGCCCTTAGGTGACAATCAGCAAACTACCGCCAAACTCAATTTGCGTGGCTATAAGATGAACTGAACAGTACGTTGTATTTGTCTGGATGTGTACGAAGGCAAAAGCAATAGATAATAGATAAGTGATGGTTTAAGTGGCAAAGACCCACTCTGGAGTGTAGTAATAAAAACGAGAATGAAGGTGAAAAAGTCACTTACTAATCTATATAGACTATTGCTTCAAATATGAGAAGAAATCGACGAATTTTGTTGACTATTTACTTGGCAACAAACCAACCATTTTAGTAAACACGAATAGCTCCTGGCAGAGTAAAGGAAATTCAGTTATTCACGTGTCGCAGTAATCAGATAAGCCACGTTCATCGTGCGAAGTCGTCAGCGAGGCGCCTATCGATTCGTCCCTGAAGTGAATCCATTTACAAGCGCAGGAGATGATACACAAAATGTACTAATGAAATGTAAACTATTTACCACACTTATCTCTTCAATTAAAACAGTGATATTTCTGGACAATAAAATATTTTTTGTTTAGATATAAAGTGAACTGTCAAGTAGTAATAAATTGATCTATAAATATCATGAAGTAAATACAGAACTGAATTTTTAAAAAATCTTTAGTTAATCTTTAGTCATTTAAATTAATGAAAAATAAAAAGATTGTATGTTAGTTATGATACATTTTTTGTAATTTTTTTCATTTCGGCGTTTGAATTATACAAAATTTCGTCACATTGTCTCAATTCAAAAATGTTTTGATATTTATATTCGATTCGTATATATGAGAGTAATTATAATTTGAAATGGTTTAATGTATTTTTCAGAGCTGTAAGTAACTTTCTGGAGAAAACAAGTCAACACTTTAATTGTAATATCTTAAACATTATAAATCTGTTATATTTCATAATATGCAAAATGAAAAATATTTAAGGGGTTGCTTCTCATGTGAAGTATAACCGCGCACAAAGCTACAAAAGCGGGTGACGTTGCCAAAGTTTCACAATGGCTCAGAAAATGTACGAATGTCTTTTCATTGTCTCAAATTTATTCCCTTCAAATGGAATTTGCATTCTACATAAGTTCAATAAAATGCCTGTTTGAACCATATTCAATAATTCCTGCAGTATAAAGTATGGCAATTTGCATTTATTTCATCGCACGCATTACTATTGCGGCTGTGAAAAATGGCAAGGCTACGCCGAAACGTTTACTGTAATGCTCTTTCTGTTACTTTATTGCTTAATATAAGTTTACCTAGGGAAACAAAATTAGAGCATAATCTTGCCATTTTCATATTATTATTATTATTATTATTAATATTATTATTATTAATAATATTATTATTATCAATATTAATATTAAGGGGGATCATCATTTCTGCTGAGTCCATTTTTACCCTCCAGGCTTGTTAGCCCCCGGGGATTATTATTATTATTATTATTATTATTATTATTATTATTATTATTATTATTACTTTTTTATTTTTATTATTGTTTGATAAAGTATTGAAAAAAATTACCATTTTCCTCCTATTCAAATTAAATTCAGGGGAATAATGGAGAAAATCCAATGATAAATGTCTGCTCTCAAATGCACAAACTATGAAAGTTAGTACTATATATCGAAAACAATTTAGAGAAAATTCCCTCTCGTCGTTATGTATAAAAAATATCATTCCCAAACCACCGTTATGGTGAAAGGAGTGCACCTGTTTCCATTCTCAGTATGCCGATAGTCTGCCGTCCCCGCTCCCACTCCAACAAGATGGTCCGGAGACGAGCGCCAAGCCATGCATCGGCCGTCAAGCTCCACTTTGGTCAGAAAAGAGCGATCATATCTACATCATTAATCTAAATCGCTCGCGTAATGATTTACTATCATGGCGCGCGCGCCGTCGCCCCGCCCCCCTCGCCCCGCCCGCGCTGTTTGTGTGCTTTGCGAGAACTGTGTTTAATTTACAACTGGACACCAGCCGTATGTTACAGCGCCATGTTGCTATATATCACGTCCGACACCAGCGGCATTTCCCTGCAGGATGCGCGCGTGTACCTTCGAACGCAGTGTGTATAATGTTTTATATTTTGATTTAATTTACTGGTCCTGCTGCCTGAAAAGAAGAGCGACAGTAAGGTTGCTCACTTTGTTTCTGACCTCTCGTAAAGTACGGTGACGATCTGTGTTGAGTGGTGTATATATTTTCTCTTAAATGTTTAGCTGGATGTTGAGAAACCGAAAAATGGGTGTATGCTTACAATATGAAATGCAAAAGGTTGTTCTGTAAAAGTCTTTTATAGTTACAAATAAGTATTAGCCTTGGAGAAGACGTGTCTTGCGTATGGACATGTAACGGACTGGGAGAAAAAGGTGCATTAATGCCTTCTAACATCATGAACTTACACGATTCGGTATTTATGCGACTGTTGTATATTTAATCTCATTTATCGAGCACTATGTTAATTAAAATTATTTATATGAATTAATAAAGTTCATCAAACACTTATTCATAAAAACATTTTTACTTTCATATAATGCAAAATAAGTGCATAAACGTATGGGGAAAGTTAATTTGAGAATGTATATATAAAGTTCAGTAATATTTTTTTCACAACCTTTACAAACTAAATATGAACGTGATACGCATACTATTGCTTTCTTGCACATTTTATATTTACTATATGCACAATGGCACAAATTTCTCGGGCAATTTTCACATTTTGTCTTCTTAGTTTTCTCTCTTGCAACTTCTCTTTCTTGATTTAGTTCTGAATGCAATTTTAGGAACCAACTCTCGAAGCAATCCTGTTAGTTTGAATCTCAGAATAGACCAAGGACAATATGCAAATTTCCGACATTTTTTTAATTATTAATCCTTGTTTGACTTATTTAGTCTTTCAAAGGTTTTCATACATTCATAATTGTTTTCCATACGGACTTTGGATTGCTTATTCCCCCATACTGAAAAAGTAGCGTGCATCTACCATGATAATTAAATCTTAGTCCCGGTGGGTTGCAGGAATCGCGTGGCCCCAAGATGGTCGATTCACGAAACATACAAAAAATTATTATTATTGTTATTATTATTATTGTTGTTGTTGTTATTATTATTGATATAATCATATTTACTATTAGCATACTAGTATTTTATCGTTTGACTAAGAACTACTTTTTAGAATTTTAAATATTTAGCATTTTAAAGTACAGGTAACATCAGAAAATATTTAAATAACTTGCCTTTTATTGAGTATAGTTGTGTTGATTATGTAAATCAAATCTATTACATACTGAAAACATGTTATATTTTTTAACTAATGCCATAAAAATGAAAAATAAGTGAAAAACAATATTTATAGAAAATACAGTGAATATGTCACCATGTCGACAGAGACGGATTTTCCTCCATTAAGCCGCCCATCAAATCACAATATCATCAAATGCGAAAACTTCAGTATCATCCGCAGATCATGTTTATACATCAGCACACAACATCAAAACTTTCGTTACAGAACGTCATTAATGTCTCTTTATCGACTAAACAGTAATGACACCAATGTTCTGTCTGCGCACTCGTTAAACTGAACTGTTTCCTCCCGCGCGTATTGAACAGAGCAACCTGCTTTCCCGCATTCATTGCCAACTTCCCTTACTCCGTAGGAAGGTCAAGTTTCATGTGAAAACCATCTGTATGCTGTTGTTCCCACCTCGTGAGTCAGAATAGTTTGAGTTGTAAGTTCGCAACTGAAGCTTTGTAGAACGAGTAGTCCTTGGTTCAAACCCCGATAAAGACGCCTTTTCGAAGGAAGGTTCAGAATACCTGTCTCCCAGCTGAGCTATTCCGCCGGCTAAGTGCACCGTCGTCTTTGCCTGGGCTGTTTCGATACGTTTCCGTGTTGTCCGTTTCTGTCCAGTATAAGAGAGCGTCGGGCGAAGGGATTTTATACCGTAACTTGTGTCCAATAATATTTGTTGCGAGATCAATTTCTTTATAGTGAAGGTAAATTTGACTTTCTTTACGTGTGCAAGATTTAACAGTAATAAATTAAAGATAATTAAAAAGAACTTGATCAAAAATGGTTTCCATTCATATGTTTTTATCTCTGTGCATTAAACATTTAGATATATTAAATATAAAGACTTTCCATACCAATTCATTCTGCTGTTTTTGCTGCTGTACTAGTGGTCTCCTACATTTATTGAATACGTTTTTGTGTGATGTTATAAAATTTCACTTGACAGATCGCAAAATAAACCATGTACGAACAAATGCATAAAATGAATTAATTTGCTTCCCTTTTGTTATGGACAAAAGTAATTGCCAATTGACGATGTTTATGAACTGCGTCGCTGTAGAGCAAAATAACATAAATGATGGTATGCAAATTTTGATAGTCAAAATATCTCGAACAACATGACTAAGTCTTGATTTAATATCTCCGTTGTGTTGCGTTACGTATTTCAATGTGTGGAAGTTAAACACGCATTACCATGGAACAACGAGACTCACAGAATTACTACTAAAAATAAACTTTTCTCGTTATTCATTTTATTGGGAACTTACTAGTTTTATTTCAACTTACTAATATTATAGAGACTATAATATTATTCAGGGGAATATTTTTACTATCATATTTTTCCTTTCGGTGTATTTATTTTTCGTACCTTGTATAAAATTCTCTTCAAAACAGATTTTAATTACCGTTTACGATTATTTGATTATTAGAGTTACTTGTTCACTTTAAGTTGAGTGAAAACATAATAAGGAATGCATATGTTAGTAACTTTTTAAGCAAATCTCTGCTTCTCATAATATTTTTACTAATATATTTGTGTAATTTCAACTGTACATTTGATTTCAATTTTTGCAATTCCTTAGTCCATCCCTATTCTTGTTTTTAAAAATGCATTGTTCATTGCCGAAAATAGTGAAAATCAAAATTTATTATTAAGATTCATTCTATTATTAATATTAATCCAATTTAATATATTTTAAAGCATTACTCTTCCTCCCAACTGCAGCAACATATAATTTGGAAAAACAAAATTTAGAGGGTCGGACATAACATTCAAAATACTGCAGGAGAGTAGAATAACAATTTTGGATGAAAATGCAGTAAGCAGATGCTGAATAAGTTTGCAAGACTAATACAGAGACTAATAGAGAATTTAAGGCGGCTGCGGACGCCAGATCAACATGTTCCCAGCTCAGCATTTTCTTCTGTTTCTTAAACTCATTTCTCAAAACCTTTTATTTAATATCATCATTTTCTTACTTTCGTTCAAATGAGTAAATGTCAAAGGTTGCATTTACATCCCGTAAACAAAAATTTAAAGTATTTAAATCGAGATATAATTTGGCTTTCGTAAAATTATTAAACAACTGTCATTTTGAATATTTTTATCAGAATTCGAAATATACGTGGTAGAGTGAATGTATAATATGTATTACCAACCAATTTTCTTCTTTCTTTTGGTAGAAAAGAGTTAAAATATGCAACATTATATGTGCAAAATGTACCTCGAAAAGAATTTGACAGCTCTTGTGGATATTGAAACGACGCGAATATACCTATTTTTTTACCATACGATTCTTTGCTTAAAATTCCCCCAAACGGATTCACAATTCTCATTCATTCTCAGCAATTGACGTCGCTTTGTCAATATGGAGTTATTTATCTTGCTTTCCCAGCTGTGAAAGGCGGCAAATTGATGGATAGCTCCGCTTTCCACAACTGGTTTATTTCGACGAATTTGTGTCGAGACGAATGACAGTTGAGAGCTGCAGTATTAGTGAGGTCATGCTGAAAGTTCACGTGTAAAATCTCCAAATTTGGAAACGATTTAAAAACTTCGAGTTGTTTAAAGGTTTTCCCCAATCGTATTCCATTATTAGACGAATACTTGGTTATATTTAATACAAAATCCTCTGAGGACTTCGATTTTTTTAGTGTAGTAAAATGACATCTTCAAAACCTTTGAAACATATTGCAATAATGTAATTTCATTACACTTAAGTGAACAAGGAAACTGTTATTTGCAGATATAAAATTCGCCCCTTAAATGCTCAGGTTCTATGAAGGTAATGAGAAGCATTTGCTTGATTTGACTTTCAAAAAATTGTCATATCAGCTCAAGTTAAACTGAAATATATAGCAATGCCCTCCAAATTGAAATGGATAACTTCTGCTGAAAAGAATTTGATACCTCAGCATGTAGATACTATTAATCTTCATCTGTGTTTTGAAATGTGTATCACTGACCCTAACAAACACCAATACCGCGCATACTGTTTCGTGGTTCACCTACCTTAAAGACAGTTGCAACCTGCCGCGGCAGAATGCGCATGCCTCTGTAGGCGACTGTGAGAATCTTCTGTCGTGTATAATGAATTAAGACGAACGTGATTGCTCGACAGCCGTACGAGAATAAAATTCTCGTACTGCTTGTGGAATCGTCGTCATTACTGCATCCCATAATGTGCAGAAATGTATACATTCAGGAGTAGTATACAGTAGTAGTCGTATAACAAGGTTTTTCCTTTTCCTTTTTGATTTGTAATATTTTTTTTATTTGTTGGGAAAAATACTTAACAATTGCGTAAGTGAAAAATGAGTGCGTATGGAAGAGATTAAAAAACGCATGTATGTAGAAACAACAGGTCGGGGAGGTGAAGAAATAGATATGAATAACTATATAGAAGAGATTAATAGCTATAAAGAGGGGATGAATGACTATGCGGAGGAGATAAACTATACAGAGGAAATGAAGAACTATACAGAGGAAATGAAGAAAAATACAGAGCGAATGAAGAACTTTACAGAGGGAATGAAGAACTATATAGAGGGAATGAAGAACTATATAGAGGGAATGAAGAACAATACAGAGCGAATGAAGAATACAGAGTATACAGAGGGTATGAACTATACAGAGAAGATAAAGAATACGCACAAGGAGATTGCAATGCAGATAGCAAAAATAGGGAAGGCTGGTGAAGAAGTACGTAGCAAAGGGCAAGAAAGAAGGGAAAAGCCAAAAAAAATGTAACAACGTTCATTTGTATTCCGACGTATTTTACGTTCCCTAGCCACATTTCCAAATTTAGATCAGAACAAGCGATGCACACGGAATAGGAGCCACAGCGCTCGTTGCCGGGAGCGTCGGAGGCGGATGGGGTGAGTGCGCGGGCGGGGCGGTGGCGGTGGCAGTGGGCTGCAAACCCCTGCTTCGCGAGGGCCGTGCGAATGGAGATTAATAGCGCCGCATCCGCCTTAATTACGAATGCATAATTCAAGGCACCTGCGTTGAATTAGTGTGCGTCGAACGCGGATTTCAATTCGATCGCGCCCGCGGGCGAGCGAACCCAGGCTTTCGGCAGCCCCGCCCGACGCCCCCGCTTCCGACAGCAGGGCTTATTTCGGCAGCGATCCCCGTCTATCCTTCATCAGCTCCATCTTGTTCTTCATCTCCTCTGTATAGTTCTTCATCTCCTCTGTATAGTTCTTCATCTCCTCTGTATAGCTATTCATCTCCTCTGTATAGCTATTTATCTCCTCTGTATAGTTCTCCATCTCCTCTGTACAGTTCTTCATCTCCTCTGTATAGCTATCCATCTCCTCTACATAGTTCTTCATCTCCTCTGCATAGCTATTCATCTCCTCTGTACAGTACTTCATCTCGCAATCTTTCCATCGACTGCAACCAACAGCATCATCTACACTTTTTAACATTTTGTGAATTTTGTCGCTGTCTCAGCCGCACAGCACAGGAATTCTATCACACGTTGCTTCCGACGAACATCTAACGCAGCTGCCATCTTAATCGAGTGCTACGAGAGTAGAACTTGCGGAAACGGGTTGAACTTAATTCGAATTCAGGCGAGAAGAATGATTCTATGAAATCTGTGAAGAGCAAAGACGAAGAAAATAAAATATTTTTATAAAAAAATCCATGTGCTTTACTTTTGGAGTGACCTACGTATATACAATGATGGAAAAGATATTCTTGAAATTGGTGAATCAGAAGGTTCTCAAGGTGCTTGTTTTGAATGGATATTAGCTTTGACAAGGAATAGGAAAATATGACAATTTCAGAGAAACGTTTTTTTAATATCTGTCTCAGAGTCATGAATCTACTCCAACGCGTCCTGAAGAAAAATGCTAATTTTGATATGTATGAACACGACACAATATTGTTTTTTCGTTGTCCTAATACTCGAATTTTCCACGAACCGTTTGGATATCATCGGACTATTGGAGCATCAAATACCTCAAAGCTTATGGAGATGGGGTATGTCTCAAAGAACGCTAAAAAAAATTAAAATTAGTTTTTCCGTTCGTATACTCTACTGTATTTCATATTTTCTTTGCAAGTTTACGCATTTTAATTATCTTCCTTAATTGCCTTTAGAAACTTTATATTCTCCTTTTAATATCGCAATAAAAGAAGTTTGTGAATTTCTACGAAAGTATTTTGGGGGAGATAATTTTTAAACGGTGCAATTTTTTATAGTATCTAGTGTTTCATACTAAAAATAGTTTGATAAGTTAATGTTTTGTGAAAATAAATTACTACTGTCTTAACGAAGAGAAAGTGGAAGAGTTATTGGAGCAAATATTTCCAATATCATGTATCTACGAATTACGAAGGGTTTGTGTTTCTAACTTCTCATTGAACTTCAACCACACTTATTGGAGTTTCTGAAAATTAAGTCATACTTTTCCATTTCACATCCTCAATTTTCTCAGAAAATCACACACTTCAGAACCAGCAAACTTCGAAACCCGATGACTCGGGCCATGCACCCCTCTCTTGTCAATATTCTCGTCCGAACTAATTTGATTCATCAACAGTCTCCAATTTCCGACGCATCTTGATGCGCAGAATTTTTGTCGAGAGAGGACCGCGTCCAAACGGAAATTAATAGCAGACGATCAAAGAGCCCACCCAATATGCCTTTTATCGACAATTTCATGAAGCGAATTAGGAATGCGAGATCGTTTGAACCTGTTTTCATCCGTAATTCATCAACAAGTCTAATGATTTATTGCTACAGTATGAATGAGGGTGTTTGTAAAAAGAGTGCTGTTAATAATTCAAGCCGAGTCGAACGCATGCGGGACACAGAGCAAACGGCACTGGGTGAACCGCGACCGGCGGCAGACCTTCGGTTAAACCCAGCGGGCTGCTGGCCGTATTATAAATTTTAGTGACAGTGCTGTTCCGCCCCGCCCCGCCCCACCCCACTCCTCCCCACCCCGCTCCTCTCCACCCCGCTCCGCCCCGCCCCGCCTCGCCTCGCTTCGCCCCGCCCCGCCTCGCCTCGCTTCGCCCCGCGCGCCCCAATCCCCTCTCATCACCCCAATCCGCCCCTACCCATCCCTCCCCAATAACCCTCCCCTCCCCGCCCTTCCCTTCCCCTCTTCGCTCCCTCCCCTCCCCTTCCCGCCCCTCCCCGCGTCGCAGCCCATCGCGCGATCTGAATCCAGTAATGAAATTGCTCCGCAGAGCTCGTGTCGCCGCGGTCACTCTACGCATTGCGGTCGGATTCAAATGCACTCCGACGCCCGCCCCCCGCCCCACCCCGCGCCCCGCCCCCGCCTCGGTCGCCCGTCTCCAGGGGCAGGTCGGAAGGGCCGCCCGCCCCACGTGAGAGTGTAAACACCGCGATTCCCACCCACGCCAGCGGCGCAGGGCGCTTGAAAGCGATGCGTCCATCCGGATACATCGGCTCATTTGTCGCCAAGCGACGCCATCACTGGACATCTAAAGGCTGGGACGCACGTCAGGAAGATGACAGATTAGTTTCAACAAACTAGTAATAAAACAGGCCTGTAATTAACATTTTGATTAACATATTGAATACTGGAAAAGGGACATTTTAATATAGAATATGACAAATTCACCAAGTAAAAGAATCTCTGGAATATCTTTAATTAAATTCTCCGTGAAGTCAAAATAGACTACGATTTGGCAGTTAAAAGTGACTTTAAATCAAAATGAAAATTAGGCACTATCTAGCAGTCAAGTCCAGTCTAACGCTTCTGAAGAAAGCGGCAAACAAAATGACTCCAGACAAAACTTGTCTAGTGAAGGGAGCGGAGGCTTCTGTTGTGGAAGGGGACACACGTAAACCAACCTAAAGAAAATTATAGTTTTTACAGTCACACCCGCATCTCATAAGCAATAATCGTATTAAAAACATTTACGAGGATCCAGTGTTTTAAAATTATAAATATACTATTGTTTGAAAATGTATTTATGTAAGCGTAAATAAGAAAACATCTTTAACCGTTCACTTAAAGAACATTAAATTTCTTCTCTGAATTTTGAAATTTCCGGATGTTGAATGTACTCCCATAGCTAATAGGTTTATGCCGAGTGAGCACGACTGTAACCCCTGATTATATACGATAATTGGATTGATGAATTATCTGGATGTTATGGATGCACAGCACTAGCCATTCAGTTCAAACATCATACAGGCTGACCATGAAGCTCTTTCTCTTATAAGAAATCAATGTTCCTTGGAGGTATTTACGGAAAGAAGGTTGAAAATTCTGGAACAATTGTATTTCTAGAACAAAGAGTCCCGTGCTTTCAATATGTATTAATATAAAACAAGAAATAATCACTGAATAATGTTCATATTATTTCAATCTTTCATTCGTATTTCCTCATCGTAAAAAGCACAGTACTCTCTTTTCCACTTTCAAAGCAAGTCCAAAAACATGTAACTTTTTTGTGAGAGACGTTAACACAATATTTACATTCTATTCGTTTCTGACAAAATACGTTTGAAATGAAAATACTTTGAATAAATTCCAAGCAAAATGAAATATGTTTGAATTTTCCACATCGCAGTTATTCCCAGAGGCGGAGTTATGTTAAACCAGAGGCAAGCGAGCGATTAGTGAAATGAGAAGACCACAAACTGATTTTTCGGAGCAAAATAATGCAGGTTATTTCTTTACAAATGCATATCAATTGTGTGCAACTTAGCATATCAATTAAATTCGCACAGGTGCAGAGAGTAATGAGTGGATACTACTACTTCCCAACGATTTTGATATAATGCTCTGTAACAGTATAATATGAATGAAAATTAGATATGTGTGTAGAGGAATCACATAACAATAAAATATATATTATTAATAGTTTAACACGAGTTCTTTTTTATTTTTTAGACAATGTACAAGTTTTCAAAACAAGACGTTTCACGTAATATTTATACGTATCAACAGGTGTAAACAAAAAATTAATTTATTTCTCTCTGAAAATGAAAACTTATTTTAATGGTATTGTTTAGAGGTATAAGTAAAAAATATCTAGTACGTACAAAATACGTATAAATAGATGAGAGAAAATTTACCAATACATGTTAAGATTAATCAAAAATTTGGAATATGTAGTATATAGTGTTTAAGTTCAGGTATATACTTATGTAAATTAAATTATGCATTTTAGTTCTAAGTATTAATCATACATATAGTTAAAAAAATATCAATAAATTTTTCATTTTTCGTCTAATAAGAAAAGAGGAGTTAAAACGTAAAGAAATTAAAGTAGTAAAGTTGAATATAAACAATATTATTCAATATTAATCATAATTTAACAATTTTTCAGTGCTTCAATGCATTAATAAAAATCATGTACGCCAGCAAACTACAATTTGATATTGCTAATTTTTGTTTTACAACAAGAGTTTTGCTTAGAAAATAGTTTGCTTTCAAAAATAAATAAGATTACAAAGAGACATAAGTAAATTAAAAGGAATATCATTTCTGGGAAAAGTCGCTTCTTGACAGTGATTTGAGGTATTATCTTCAAAAGGAAGGAGATTTTGTAGAGATATAATCATATAACACGACAGTACCCACAAAACTTGTAATGCCACTTAAATCATCGTTCATCATAATTTCTCATGGACACCATGTCTGATAATATTAAGCGGTCGTCACTAACCAGTGACTACTGTGTGATGAAAAGAAATAGAAGCAGGTTATGACATAAAAGAATCAGGAGAAAAAGACTGCAGAGAAAAAAAAGGAGAAAAATATGTACGAGTAGACGTATGTATGAAGAGGAGAATAAATAAAGATGAGAAAGAGGTGGAGAAGACTAAAAAGAGAACAATGAAGAAAAAGGACGATAATAAACAATGGAAGGAGATGTAATAAGTAGAAAATAATGAGTAGAAAGGGGATTTAAAAAATAACAAAGAAAAAGAAGGTAGGAAAAAAGAAGCGAAATGGTTGGAGGATGCAAAGAAAATGAGAAAGGAAAGAAAAAATAGATAAAAAGTAAGATAAAAAGAGCAGAATCGAGAGTAGGAGATCGGCGAAAGGGAAAACTCGAGCAGCGAACTTCCCAAAGGGCGTCCGCTGCGGTGGCGGGGCGGGGGCTGCGTGAAAACGGGCGTGAGGGGGGGGGAGGGGAGATCGGCCCGGGGCGTAAGCGCTGACGCGTGCGTTGGCGTGCGTGCGCCACACGCGTGCTGTCACCGCCCGGGGCCTCGCCGCGCTCCCGGGCTGACAATTTCGCTCTCGTTACCGCTTTTGTCTCGCCGCCCCCCGGGGCCTCGCGTCGACGCTGTCCGCCTCGGCGACCTTTTCTCCCTCCCCCTGCCATCCTCCTGCCCTGGCGCTGCCGCCCCGCTGTCGGCCCTCTGCCCCAATTTCTCCCCCTCTGGCCGCCTTTTGTCCTCCTCTGTACTCCGTCTTCCCACCTTCGTTCCTCCCTCTTTCGAACGGTCTCGGCTCGATGCACCGCTGGTGAGAGATACCTGTTTGTGGAAAAACTCGCTAGTTGAATGTAGATGGGCGCCGTCTCGCCATCCAGCGGGACATGATCACCTACCCCCCCTCGTGCACAAAAAATGCACTACACGTATGGGACTAATGGCCTTAAAAGTTGATGTACTCGTAATCACTAATTAATTAAGTATTCAAGCAATCAATCAGAATCTCCCCTTTCTTCTTGTTCCTTTTACCCTCCCTGTGCACTCCTACAGCTCTCCTGCCTTCCGCTAGCCACCTCTACCCTTTCTTTGCTCTTCCGCTCTCCTACTGCCTTACCATTTCTCTCCCTCTGCCCTTCGGCCGTCCTCCCTCTTTTGTCCCTGCCCTCTGTCTTCCCTCCAGCAGTTAACCCTCTGTCTGATATTTCTTTGCCCCCCAGTCGACGCACTATCCCCTTTTTTGTTTGTTTTTGTTTTAAGCCATTCAATCGCCACCGCCACCTTCTGCTACCTGACCCTGGTTTCTGACTCGCCGAAATACAGACAGAATTCGACCAACTTCGATGCGCTCACTTGGAACCACCACACTTGGAAAGGGCGTGATTCGTGGGTGCGTCAGACTTCCAAGTTTTGGTACAAATACTTCCAAAACGAATTCTAAATTTCAAGTTGTTGAATAGATGATGCATGGAAAGACGCTGTAAATTATAGCACTGAAGAGTGAATTAAGACACTGAATATATAACAAACACATGTAATAAATTGCATCGTATTTTTTCAAAATTTACAAAATTTCATTATAAACAATATCAGTAATTTTCATTTCCCTTAAAGAAAAATAATAAAAAAACAAACAAACAACATTGGTGGTTTTCAGAGACTTAACCTCCTTGGTAATGCTAGATCTAAAATGAGAAACTTGGAAACTAACAACTGAAATTATTCGTAGTTTGCAAATTCGTGCAAAGTTTATTAAAAACCTAATAAAAAATTAATAAATTTTATAATTACGGATCAGATTTGTTTATTTCTGAAATTGTAATTAGTGAAAGGTTATAACTTTTTCCTTCCATTTACTTTTAATTATAAATGGTTCCTTTTCCCTTGCAGCTTGCTTTGCAACGTCTACTCATTTTGTGATTATTATTTCGACAATCATTTTCCAAAAGCAATAAACATTGTTCGTTGTACTATGTTAGATTTAATATTTCTTCGTCTTCGTATTCATAGATGCTTAATGCAATATGCATTTTTTCAGAACATCTTAATTAGGAATGAAACAGGATTAGATTGATGGACAAATGGAGATAAATTTTTAGTTTGCCTTCACCAATCAATGCTTGTCGAAATCTATATTAGCGTTTGAGAAAATGAAAGCTATTACGCACCTGAACCCTATTGTTTTTTAGAATGCAAAGAGAGGATATAAATAGCAAAAAATAAAAAAAAATCGAATTATCTGCTGTTGATCTTCAGGACTCCTTTAGGATATCTTCCTTTGTTGTCCAGCCTCCTCCTGCCACCTCTCTACAGGTGAGACTCCAATGAGTGGATAGAAATTGCAAATACATCAGTCGAATTCACTGCTGTTGATCTTGGAATCTCCTTTAGGATTTCGCCCTATGCTGTCCAGCTTGTTCCTAACTCTGCCCCTTCTCCTGCGCCGCTGAGTACCCGCCGCCTGTCACCTCCACACCGCTCAGGCCCTGGACCTCCCCCCGCTGCGTCCCCAGCGCCCTCTTCGTCCTCAGCGCGGACGACGCGCTCCGCAGCACCCCCTCGGGAGAAACCCCTCCGGCGGCGCAGAAGGCTCTTTCAGAGACTGATTCGCGCGGTCGCCCGGCACAACTCGGAAGAGGTGCACCAGCAAAGAGTGAATTAGAAAGTTGCATGAGCAAAGAGTGAATTAGAAAGTTGCATGAGCAAAGAGTGAATTAGAAAGTTACATGGGCACAGATGAATTAGAAAGTTACATATGCACAGATGAATTAGGAAGTTGCATCAGCAAAGAGTGATTTAGAAAGTTGCGTGAGCAAAGAGTGAATTAGAAAGTTGCGTGAGCAAAGAGTGAATTAGAAAGTTGCATGAGCAAAAAGTGATTTAGAAAGTTGTATAAGCAAAGAGTGAATTAGAAAGTTCCATGAGCAAAGAGTGAATTGGAAAGTCGTGTGAGCAAAGGGTGATTTACAAAGTTACATGGGCACAGATGAATTAGAAAGTTCATGGCACAGATGAATTAGAAAGTTGCATCAGCAAAGAGTGAATTAGAAAGTTGCATGAGCAAAGAGTGATTTAGAAAGTTGTATGAGCAAAGAGTGATTTAGAAAGTTGCATGAGAAAAGAGTGAATTAGAAAGTTGCATGAGCAAAGAGTGGATTAGAAAGTTACATGGCCAACGATGAATTAGAAACTTACATGGGCACTGATGAATTAGAAAGTTGCATCAGCAAAGAGTTAATTAGAAAGTTACATGGGCACAGATGAATTTGACAGTTGCGTGAGCAAAGAATGGAATAACAGTGAACTGTTGCCATAGTACCTTTTAATTCTCGAAGTTCAAACTTGAGGGATCGTCAGTTATTATACTTCAATATACCTAATACTTCACCACATAAATACTATTCTCCACTCTTGAGAAAATTTACCAAATATAAAGAGTTAAATAAAATATGCGAATTAGACTTCAGCGTTTCGTTTTCTGAATACAAAATATATTCGAATAAAATTGTGTAAAATATTAAATTGGGATGAAATTCATTATTGTTGCTAGCTATTATGTCTTTACTGTTTCTCTTTGGTGTGTTAGGTTTTATTAATCGTGTATGATTTTCTTGTTTGGAACACTATTTCATCATTTTTACCTTCAGTTGTGTAAATTTTTGTATTTTGTAATTAAATATCCTTCATTGACTTGTTCTCTGGTGTTTTGTATTTCTTTTTGTTAATTTCTATTTGTTATACCTGCTGTAATTGTGGCCCTGTCCTGTTGAGTGTTAATAAAAATAATATCTAAATAAAATAATTGCTGACACGTAGAAATGAAGTAGCACATCAATTCATTTTTCCCTCCAACTGTTCATAGAAGTATGACTTGCTGGCCTGGATGGCCGAAGTCGCTAAGGCTCAAGTGTCGTGGCTACCATGGCTTGGAGGGTCGGGGTTCAACGAACGCCGTCGTCATGGATGTCTGGGTGTGCCCGTATGCGTGTTCCGCTACCGTTATCCCAAAGTTACAGTGGTCGCTATATGCATAGCAGTGGAAAAGCTACTTTAAATAAGTTAAAAAAATTTAAAAAAATATTCACTTCGCGTCTCTTCCTTTGTTCGGTTGTAGACCGCCCTCAGAAAGACGCGCTAGAGGCGAAAATGAAAACCACACTGAGGGCAGAGCATGTGTACCGGGATGAACTTGGTTCGTTTCCAGCCAGCTGGCTGTTGGTCGGTGTGGTCAGTCTCTTCATTAACTTGCTTACAAGTGTATTTGCAGGCCGCAACATTTCTCGTCAACACGGATGATTGTGGAATTCCTCTCACTCTCTCTCTTTTTGAAATGAACGGTTTGGTCATGAGAAGTAACCGCAAATTGCCGCATAGCCCAGCAGAATGCGATAATTAGAAGCATGGCTGGGCCGAATGTCATTCCGGGCATTCTCAAATGCTGTGCACTCGTAATTGCTATAGCACTCTGCTCGATAAGTTCAAGGGGCACTGTTCATCCAGCGTCATCAAAATAATGCACTCGAACAATGACAATAAGAGCAGAGCCCTACTAGTGAATCATGCCGATTATATAAATTAAATTATATATAATTAAAACTCCATACATAAAGTTAATTAGTTAAATGGAATGAAATCACAAAATAGTTGCTATTAAAACCTGGAAGGAGAAATGTGTAATATAAGTAAATTTTGTTACCCACTAAAAGTTTGCGAATGTGTTTAATGCATTAATATTTTATTGAACCAATCGCCACCAAAGTGTAAATACAATTTTCATGTTTACATATTGTTTATGTTGCGTTTTCTTTAAATTTGCAATATTGATCATTACTACTTAATGGTTATAATATTTTTTCTTTCCATTTTTATATCCTATTTGATGTTAGATCCAGTACTTAGGTACTTAGAACCTGTTGGATATGTACATGTGTTTGTGTAAGTTTGATCTATTGGAAAAGAGGTGCCAATTTGTATAAAAAATTAGCAAGTATTGTACATTCGAAGTACTTCGATTGTACACTGAGGAAAGAGAATAATTAGTCTCCCATGAAAAAACAATATTAGAATTTGTACTTGTTAACAGTTTTTTTTTTGAAACGCGTACTACATGAAATGGTGAATAATTGAAATATTAATCACCCCTTAAAATATATTCTTGAATTACGTCCCATTTAATTCCGAAAAATATTTTCATAAAATCAGAACGATACTGAACTCTTAAAAAAAGAGAAACTTTTTAAAAGAGCTAAAATATCTTTTGAAATTTCACCAAATATTACTTGATCAGGCATTTTTGTGTATCCTTGTGTTTTATAATTTTCAGGACGTATATCTAATGTTGTCTATACGAGAAATACGTGGCAATGATGTTGCTCCATTAATAATTCTACCACTCCCCGATAAGAATTCCTCATTTTCCTTTTAGAAGTCTCTTTCTTATTCTAGTAAGTACCTTTTAAAGGCCGCCAAAAGAATGCTTCAGCTTCTTTCGCCATACCATCAAACCTTACAAAGATATACAATCGATCTTCTATTTTAACAGAAATTATGTGTTGGCGTCAATATTTCAGGATCCGGGAAGTTATTGAATAAAAGGTCATTCTCCCCAATCTTTTGTTACCTAAAAGCTCGGTTTAAATTTTACATCGTAATTGGCGTCAGGTACTAAATAGATATTTCTTTACCTTCTCTGGCGGATTTTTTAGACATTTTAAATAAGTTATATTTTTTTACAGTATCGCAGGCGTATTTTGCATCTGAAATACATTTAGTATGGTTATATTTCATTTAAGATATTACTTGATTTACAGAATTGTAGTACTTTTTTTGATAATCCTCAGATGTTAGGATTGATGAACATTATCGAACATACGAATTCAACTAAAGTAATAACTTAACAATATTATTAATGCTGAAATATCAATGTTCTTAAGAGTTCTTAAGTCAATTAGGGTTCTTTAAGATAAAAGATTTTAAATCATTTATCTTGTTTTATTGAATAATGTACTTTTCCTTGAGCAAATGTTTTCCCAAATAGTGTCCCGTCTTATGCAAGTACATTCGAAAATTGGATGTTTAAAAGGTCGTTTCCAGATATACCATATTATTCACATCGCTGAACATTTAGGAATGATATTGTTGTACTTATTTATAACTTAAAAGTAAAAAGAAAACATAATTCTTTAAAGCAAAGTTGATCAGATGTTAACAGTTTTATTTCCCTCTAATTGAAATATATCACGTTCAAGAATGAAATGTGAAGTAGAAATTGATAATCTTCATTCATTTCAAAAGTTAGATACCGTTCATGAAATCTGTACCCCGCCCGGCCCGTTAAAGTTTATATCCAAATCAATATAGGTATATTAACCTTGTTGCATTTATTTGGTCTTTTGAAGCTTCTAGAAAGATGTTTTTTTTTCAAATATGGAAGTTTGTACTTCATGTAATTCTGTAATGGTGTATTTTCAAGAAGTATCCTACTGTTTTATAATTTCCATTTTCATATATTTTTTAGTTTCTTTTTTCTGTTGAATTTATCACTGTTATTGAAAATTCTGTTCGCTTTTTTCGCTCTGCGTCCGACTTTAATTGCATTTGATCCCAGTGCGACGTGGAATCCAAACTAATTCAATTATAATTTTTTATATTATCTGGATTATTTTTGCTTCCACCTCCTCCATAATTGAGTGGAAATTATTTTTGTTCAACAAGGCCATGAGACAAGATTTAGGGTCTGTATCTACTGCTGATTTGTCTTTCTTCTATTTTCTATAAATAATTTGTAAGGTCTTAACAATAGCTTTTGCTTCACCATTAAATACAGAATTCTAGTTTTGGATCCTAAATCTATATGACTCATCATCAGTAACTAATACATATAGTGTTTCCATCCACCACTGAAGTATCAATAAAATAAGTTTTGTAATGTTTATATTTGTCATTGATGCCATGAAAAATATTTCTATAAATAATTGAAATGTGTCATCTCTTCCATATTCTACTAATTCCATGCTAAATTGGTAATTGTAAAAAATATATTATTATTATTATTATTATTATTATTATTATTACTATTATTATTATTATTATTATTATTATTATTATTATTATTGGAGTAGGGCAATAATCAGTTTTATTTACTTCATATTCTCCCTTCCTCATCCAAAATCACTTTTTTCGGTGTTTATTTCTTTGCAGTGTTCTTTTTTTTACATTATTTTCTCCTTTCCTAGTAGAAACTTCTATCTTTCCAGGTACATTTTTGTCTATTTTCCCATTACTTTATGATGTAAAGTATTGCTAATACAAAATTTTACTCCCCGCCAATTTTGCGGACATATTTAAAGGCATCACAATCTCAGACTCCATCGTTATAAAGTAATGATGGGCAGCAGCTAGTGACAGGTAACCGAGTGAAGAGTCAGAAACTTAATTGTTCTCCGTCGATGAAATGAGGTTCCTCGCTTGGGATTCTGTCAACGAGAAACGCAAATTTGCATGGAACAGGTATTAATCTTTGTAAGCAGGATGGGAGACGGAGGCAGGCGTATGATAAATGTTACTGAAGCAGATGAAAATAAGAAAGGTGATTGATCGTAACAAGTATGTCTCCTCTTCTTTTCCTTCCTCTTTCGTACCTTACGTCACAGGACAAAAATTATGAGCTGTAAACAAACTTTTTATCTAGATTTACCGTGAACGGGTGGGAACTAACAGGAAAGAAGAATAGCCCTATGCGGGAAAATGATATTGTGTATCTTTGTGATGTGAATATCAAAAGAGGATTAAAATAAATTCACATTTAGGTATATTCGCGTAAAGCAAAATGCACTTATAAATATGATAACCGACCAACTGTCATTAAAATCTGTAAACTATCGAAAATTGCAAACCGTTAAAAATTGCGATTTTAGATTTAATGTAAATTTTCGCTGAACGGTGTCTTTTAAGTGAATTCATAAGATATAATTTTATAATTATAATTTTCTGTATATTACAAACACCACTAGAAAGTATTTGCTCTTGTAACGCCTTGCTTAAAAATACACTACAATACTTTTTTTCTCAAAACTGAGTAATTTTAAATACGTATACTGTAATGAAAGTGAACATCAGAGAAAAAACCCAAGAATGCGTTGTTGCGTGAACGACAGAACCTGACTGTTGAGCGTGATAGGGGCAAAGGATTTCATACCATGTCCATCGACTTAAACTAATTCTCGAAGGTTCGTGTTTGAGGACAACGGAGACAGCAATATTACATTATATGAGTATTATTAAAAAAGATTCTTTCCATGCCGCTAAGAAAATATTGTTTTAACAAAATAATCGTATTATAGATATATTTTAATTTATTTTAAATTTCAATGTTCCTTTTATAGAGAGGGAGATATGTACAACTGGAATGTTGATTATATATTCACATAGAACACACTTCTTGAAACCTTGAAGTTTTTGAAGTTACTTATGAGAATGTTGGTAGTTCTCCGGCGTGCGAGTATTTGCGAATAAACAACATAATGTTAATAGACAATGAGAGTAAAAAGGTTTAAAATAGTAGTGGTTGTCTAGTGATGATGAAATTTCCGACTTGCGTGTTTCTTCCGATTACACGCAGTGTTTTTACTTCGGAAAATATTTTTATTTGTAAAATGAAAAATGTTAATAGTGTAAAAATATCATTAAAAAATCTAATAATATATCACTTCAAAACGTTTATTCATGTTCATTGGCAAATTGTTATAATTTGCGTGCAATTCATCACGTGTAAGTCATTTATATGCAACTATTTCTGTTATGATTACGTTGTGTAACTCCACCTGTGGCAGCTGGATTTTGACTAAGCGTTCGGTGTACCTGCCTGCAGCTTAGATGGTCCACGGCATTAACTGATGTGTCTGCAGTACGTCTGACCGGCGGGTCTTAGTGTTGCACTCCCGACGGTGGCAGGATTCTCGACATTAGCTAGATAGTTAGGTCGAATTCAGCCGCTCTCTGCCACGCAATAGTGGGATGGGTGTTCGAGCCGCGCGGTGACAGTGGACACTGCTATAAGCTCCCGACCGGTCTCGCGGCATGTGTGGAAGTGTAATGCGTGTTAGTGTAAGTGTGTGTAAGAGTTGAGGGTAGGGCAAGGAAGAGGAAGGAAAGATCGCGCGAGGTCCATGGCCATTTTTCTAGGGTACTGCTCCGTCATTTGCTTGGTGTTGATCGGAGAAACCACGAATCAGAACAGCCGGCCCCTAGAATGCCCCTCTAGACAGCGAGTGAATTCGATCTAACATCCTAGCTAGTCTCGAAAATCCTGCCGTCAGGACTCAAACCTAGAACCTCCCGGTCAGAGGCACTGCATTGACATCAGTTGATGTCTGACGTTACTCTTAAGTTTGTTATTAATTTTTTTACGTACATCCTGGATGTACCTCTTCAGCTATTAGAAACGTATTGCGATTTTTATTTTGTTAAAGTAAAATTCCTTTCATTTGAATACCGCAAGATCCAATTTTGTCAAATCAATTCTCTGCTCCCCTCTTCCATCTGGGCGGCGTCATTGTTGCACTGGTGGGTGCATCTGCAAGCTCCGACAGCGCCGCTCTGCGGACGACGCGAGAGCTAGACGCTCTGCGGCGGCGCGCCGGTAGAGGCAGTGCAATCGCGGGTGCTAGCGCCGGGAACAACTTCCGTTCCATGCTGGCAATGCCGGAGACGCGAATTTCGATTATCCTTGCTCGTTTTCTTGAGCTCAGGAATCCTCCCCGATCCTTTGTTTGTCATTAGTTCAATAATGAATTAATAACAGCAACGAACACTGGTGACTGTTATACTTTTGTGATGCTGTCGTGTGGTACAAAGTATTTGCTCAGAGAAATGTGCTCCATATTTGATAAAATAGTCCTGCCGTCGAAATAACGATAATTCCTTGGCAATTAGCGAAATAAGATCCGAATAAAATGTGCGCAGAACATGTATCAAAAAATTTGTGACATTTGTAGCTCTTATTTTGCTAGATGGAGGAGGATGTGGGTTTAGTAATTTTGTCCGTAGTACCCCCATATTAGTTATGTTGCTCGTTGGCGGATATATCATACTATATTGGAGCAAAACGTTTCTGTTGTCAAATATTGCCGCTTCCTATCCATATACTTGGAGATTTGGTAAAATATCTCTGGGTCAGTAAATTGCGTGATATATCGAAAAGTATTTGCAGATTCTTCTTGTAAAAGAAGAAACTAACGAGATGATTGTTCGCTTGCCTTTCACCACTGAGATTCCGGGTTCGATTCTCGTACAATATCCATAGAACCTCCTATGAATTTGTTTCCGACAAAACGAGTTTGCCTGTTTAACAGGGGCTAGTCCAACCCAGCGTCTTAAACCTTACCCAGAACGAAAATAGGTGGACTTGTAGACGGCCTCAACCAGCCTTGAAATAAGGCGAGGAGTACATTGCAAAATTAAAAATCTGTGAAGATACTGACACAACAATAAAGTGGGTGTAGAGCAAACTAGGGATTTATATCACAAAAACCCTAATATTCCACCAAATATTTATTTCCAACTGGTTTCATTGTGTACATAAATTTCTTCTTCGTGAAAAGTCGTAATTTTGATTTATAATTAAAAAAATTATAAATATGAATATTAAATATTCTCACTTCAAAGTCATTTTAAACATCTTCAATATAGAAGTGCTGATATCATTTGGGGTAAGCATTGGGCGTTAAGAGAATTGTTTTTATTTTATCCTAAGTACTTTCATAATGGGGCCTACTAGAAATACTCGTTACATGAACTGTACGGGGTCAATGAAAATGGATAGTAATTGGAGAAGGCTAAATAAAAGGATTCCTAACAAAATGTAAACTCTAATCAAGTTAAACGTGCATAACGTACAGTACAAGAGTAAATAAAGTACTTTTTATTTTTTGTCTTATTTTCAAAGTTATAAATAAATTTCGGTTCTGCCATTAAAATAACCCATTGGCGTGAAGTCTGTTCATAGAATAACCATAGCGAGAGTAAAACCTACAAAGTTAATAGAATATTTCGATCAGATATGTATAACTTGTTCCATTTCAATTCTTATTATCAGCCACTTAGCATGTTGTAAATATTCTAGTTCATGCTATCACGACAAATAAAGTATCCTACTTGTAATATACAAAACAGGCAAGCTCATGATAAAGTGAAAAAAGCAGGGAAAAGATAAAAGTGAGCTGCAAGAGCAAGTTACTACGTCTAACCTAAAACTAAACCTTGAAGTGACTAATTACAGCCGAACGGACATCAATGTGCTCCTAAGGCCCAATCTATCAATCAATCGCAAAGTCCCCCCCCCTTCCACCGCCAACAAGACGTTCGGAGGCCCCCGAATTATTGCGCGCACGTCGGGTCACATGCAAACCAGCGGCCTGCGAGGCAACGTCAGGTGGGGCCCTGTTTGTTCGCAGGAATTTATTACTGCGCCGCATGCGAGACACCACGTAAGAGAAGGGGGCTTTGATGCTTCTTGAATCCGTGATCCCTCGCCATCAGGGCCCGCACAATGCCTTTCTCGGGGCCGTCGCCGCGGGCGACGCACGGCTTTATATCGGAAGAAAGTAACGAGCGACGGCTCCTGCGCCTCGAACAATCCGCGCCCCGCCTCTCCCCGCTTCGCCTCCCCGCCCAGCATCGCCCTGTTGGCCCCTCCCCGCCTCGCACTGCACCACCAAGCCCAGCCCCTCCACGCCCAACTCTCGCCCCGCCTCGCTGCATCCCCTCGACGGCCCGCCCCCTTGCCCCGCCCAGTCCAATACTCTCCGCTCCACCCCGCACAGCCCTTCCCAGCATCGCCCTGTTCGGCCCCTCCCCGCCTCGCAATGCACCACCAAGCCCAGCCCCTCCACGCCCAACGCTCGCCCCGCCTCGCTCCATCCCTTCGACGGCCCGCCCCCTTGCCCCGCCCAGCCCAATACTCTCCGCTCCACCCCGCCCAGCGGGGCCTCAACCCCGCCCCGCCCTGCCTAGCATCGCCCCGCTTCGGCCCCTCCCCGCCTCGCACCGCACCACCATGCCCAGCCCCTCTACGCCCAACTCTTCCCCCGCCACGCTCCATCCCTTCGAAGGCTCGCCCTTTGCCCCGCCAGGCCCAATCCTCTCCGCTCCACCCCGCCCCGCCCTGCCTAGCATCGCCCCGCCCCAATCCCTTCCATCCCGAATCCCTTCGCCCTTCCCTGCACAGCCCCGCCCCTGCCACCGCTCCGCCTCGCCCCGCCTTGCCATGCCCATCCACTCCGCCTCTCCCCAACCCGCCCCGCCCATCCCTACCATTTATGACCTGAACTCTCTACCCACTTCGCCATGTGCTTCTGAGGCCAACGCACCCCGCCTCTGCTCTGTCTCCCCTCCCTTCTCCTCTCCGCTCCGCACCACCCCACCCCGAGCTGTTCCGCCTCGCCTCACTTCGCTCCGCCGCGGTCGCCTTCGCGGCTGCGAGGTAATGAAAAATTGTTCCTCAGGCCGCGCCCGTCCTCCCCCCCCCCCCCGCCGCCCACACCTCGCTTCCGTTCGCCCTCGCTCGCACCCCTCCACCGCCCGACCACTCCACCCCGCTTTGCCTGCGCCCCGCCGTCGCATCAGCCCGTTCGGTTATTCACCTGTGTGTCATGTCGTCAAGGCGCCTCCCCACCCACACGCCTCACTTCACCCCACAGGCACCTCACACTCCTCCGTTTCACTTGCCCCTTTCCATCTTTCATCTGCCTACATCTCTATTAACCCACCAACTCACAATCCTTCCCAGCAAAGCTTTAATATCACACCGACACCATTTCACCACACCTACCTCTTTTCGAGTTATCGGTCCCCATCTACCACTCTCACACCTTCCACTTCCCCACCCATCCCTCATCTCACAGCTCATCCCACCTATACCCACCTTACCCCACTTACAACTCATTATTACAGCGACATCTGAATCCGCTAATGCTTCACCATACCTTCCCTCCCCTCACAACTACGCCACTCTTTCAGATGGATGTATCACAACGCAAACGCGTCACCCCCGCTACCACACCTCTGCGCTATCGAGTCTCTGCAAAAACCAGAATACTCAGCGACTCACTCATCCTAAATCTCCAACTCCAATGCGACGCATCCCAACGCGATCGCACACTCTGTTCACACAACACAGCGCCCCGCATTTCCCTGACACTAGTTCAGCCTCTTTATCACTCTACATGAGCGTTACCTCGCCACCGATGCAATCCTCCATCGCGTCACCCCGGCACGCAATCATCTCTACAATCTGTCTCTAATTCACCCCACCACTGCTTCACCCCGCATTCGCTTCGCTTCGCCACCGCTTCACTCCGCCATCATTTCACAGCGCCACCACTTCACACCGCCACCGCTTCACCGGTCGAAATCCGCCACCACTTCACACCGCTACCGCTTCACTGCGTTACCGCTTCACTCAGTCACCCTTTCACTCAACCACCTCTTCACTCCGCCGCCGTTTCACTCAGGCACCTCTTCATCCCCTCACCACTTCACATCACCATTTCAACCCTTCACAGAGTCATCTCACTAACTCGTCATTTCCCACAACCCGTCATATCATCCTATACTTTATCATCCCTTTTAAATCACGTTTCAACCGAAACACACCGCCAGTCAACCTCCTCGTATTGCTCCATCATATTGCTGAAGTCAACAGCATTGATTGCACTTGCACCCTTCTGCTCTCTTCCGCCATTAACGTCGCATTTCTTAATTACACTAACATATCCTCATAATCTATTTTCCCGTTTACCACCACGTTTCATCGAACATTCTAGCAGCCCTCTATTATCCGTCCCCGCATCCCTCGTGAGTGTATCACATCTTCCGTATCCACCGCCCATTCCCCCTCCTCCCCGCCGCGCCGGATCGCCCTGCCCCCCGCGGCGCGCCTCCCAGGGCGCGCTTTGTGGCGAAACAATGGCAGCGCCGTGTGCGAAGGCCTCCCGCCGCCTCTCCGCGCCCTCCGCGAAAGCGCGAGAAGGGGTTGGGCGGGGTGCGGGGGTTGGCGCGGGGGCGGCGGAGTGGGGGATTGGCGTGAGGGCGGCGCGGGGGCGGGCGGCGCGGGGCCGGCGCGGGGGCGGCACGGGGGGGAGCGGGAGGCGGCGGGGGGGCGGGGGGGCGCGGGGGCGGGGCGAGGGCGACGCGGGGCACATCGGCAGGGGCGATGCGGAAAAGGGGTGGGGCGGCACGTAGGTGGCGCAGGGGCGGAGCGGGGACGGGAGGGCGATGGCAAGGTTGGGCGATGGGTGCATTCGGCGACCAACCGCGTTTCTCGCAGATGAACGCACGCCTTCATTACGGTGATGCGAAACGCGAAATCCATGTTCAGCTAGAGGGTACCCGATGGGGATCTACACCTGCTCTTAGAGACAACACCGTTGCCTCTGCTGCTTCGTTGGTCGGGCGATTCTAGGGTTCAAGTCTCGAATTCAGGTGGCGAGATTCAGCTAGGTGGAGTTCAGACGCAACTTGGAGGAGAATTCTAACAGCTGATCAGTTTTACATGGTTTCTCCCATCAACATGAGGCGAATGCCGGAACAGCACCTTAACCAACATACTACAAATTACCATAAAATTACTTTTTTCGAAGATAAATGCTGCATTAAAAATATAAAGAGTACTGTATAAAATTCATTAACAGAAATAAATGAACACTTAAATACATATATTAATGATTCACTGCCTTTAATTGATACTTACGGAGCGCGCAAGAGCTTTTTCCTCTTTCTTGTCCTATCATTACCCCTCACTTAAACACACTTACTCTTACAAACACTACACTAGCACAAATACTGGGAGACCAATTGGGAGCTTAGAACTTGTCGCGAATGGAGAGGTGCAACGGGAGAGATACCTGGAAAAGGGAAAACGCCGCAAGCAGGTATGTTGGCCTATCTCACGTTCTAGCTTAGGAAGAATTCCTCCACATTCCGGAATATACCTTGCCCCACACTTCGGTTATCCCACAGCTGTATGTACGTCGCTGGGTGGCAGAATATACGAATTGCGATTGTGTAATTTGACGTCACAGAGTTCATTAATTATACAAACATCTCCGACTGTTTCGTTTTATATGTTCATGAGCTCCACCTAATTCACATTTAGCAATTTTTTATTGCCAAGTAGTGAAAGCAAGCCCTAAAAAATAATTTCTTGAAGAATATTAAGGTTTGTGTGAAGTATATGAATAAACTTTAATTCGCTTAATTCAATTGTATATCTTCGTTTCATTCAGAAAATAACGTTTTGTAATAATACCGATATTTTACCATAAGCACACCACGAATTTATATAATGACATTTTTTGAAACGTCATGAACACTTAGAAAGACACTGAATACAATATTCAGATTACATTTGCTGAAAATGATTTTCACGGAATTGGATACTCAATTTATTATGCATGGATAAATTAGACAAATTTTATTCGATGAATGATGAAACCTTTTATCATTGCAATATTTTCTTCATATTTTAGAAAGTATTTAATATTTTCGTGAAGTGAAATAGGAAGGAATTTGCAGTAGATTTTTTGAAAACTATAGATAAAACGATAACAGTAGAAAAGTGCAATAACTTTCTGAATTTAAAATGAAATCTCCATAAGATACACTCCTGACACTATTTACAACTCGTATTTTGCTCTCAAAACAACTATAATATTAATATTGAGGCTATAATATTGAGCAGATTTTAACTTTCAATGATACATATTTTAATGTAAGTTTTTTAGAAATATTTATATATCAGCTAGAATTTACATTGTATCATAGAGATTTTAAGAAATCTTTACATGAATGAATTAAACATAGAATCCAAAATAATGCACTCCGTTTCATAAAAAGCAATGAAAAGCATATCAAAAATGAAATATAATCCTCATAAAAAAAGAGAAAAAAAGAAAGAAAGAAGAAAACGGCTTGATTCAATTTCTAGAAGACACGAGAATGGATACATGTCAACATTGTACGTACGTTGGAAGTCATATTCTACATTTTCTTGAATGAAGAAAATTATGACAAATAGTGCATAAGAAGAGTATTGTCACTTCTGAGTCATCAAATTGCGAAAGCAATGATAGTATAAAAATGTATAAAGGTTGTTTTAATCGTGGGCAATACTTCATATCTCTATTATTGCATGAGAATAACTAGTAACGCAATTTGTTCATGAAGATTTTTAATTTGTTCATGTTGATTTTTAATGTTACCATGAAGATTAAAAATATTATCATTCTCATCGTTGAAAAATCTTAATCATTCTCATCTTTGTAACTTATCACAAGAGTTCGGACCCTGCGATGCACTTGATAAATAGCCAAGATCACAAATGACATATAGCATTTTTTTTTAAATTACTTTGTTTACTATTAATCGCACTACTTTTTCTCGTCAATTCGCAGAAATATACACATTTTTGTAAGCAACATCCATTTTACAAAATGTCATAAATTGAGATAATGGTTCTAATAGCAGACGGAATGTCTGTTCGTTCTAAAACGGCCATGTAACTTTGCATGGCGGGAGCATCGTTATGCAACACGTGATGCATGAAGGCGCTGCGTTGAGCGCGTGTGTGGCGCGCGCAATTGCTGGAATTACTTCAGGACGTGCTGTGTCGCGGGCGCTGGACTGTGTCCTTGTTTCAATGTTGCTGTTGCGCTTGGCGTCGCGCGCCTGCACGAGCTGGTGCTCTCTTCGCCCTGCGCCCTCTCGCCCTCTCGCCCTCTCGCCCACTCGCGCTCTTTGCTCGATAAACCGAGGAAACTATTTGAATTAGAAAGTCCGTAGTGATTTATAATTTATGTAGTTTGTAATAAAACCGTCATTTTTTTACTATAAGTAGTTTAAATAATTTAATTTGTCCAAGGAATTGTCACCCCGACCGAGGCACGAAGCCCTGTCTCCTGGTTGACGAACAGTTGCTCTGGCCACCGAGCTATCCAAACGACAGTTCTCTCAACAGATTCACATGCATAATGTATTGCCAGTGTATTATATATATATATATATATATATATATTATAATGGTCACCACCATGTCACTTGTCTAGTTACAGTAACTGGGCTAAACCAGGAGACATAGGTTTGTATCCCGGTCGGGGTGACAATTCTATGAACAATTTTAATTAAATACATTGGTTACTCAGTAACAAGGTCACAGCTTGGATACATTTAGTGTTGCGGAACATATCTCGTGCTGGAATTTTTTCTCCAATACGGTGACATGGCGTTGACAACTATATATCTATAAGTATTTTTAACAATAATTGTTATCTATATGGCTAATTTCCAAAGCCCACTGAATTTGAAAGGAAAATATGCAGCCTTTGGTAACGTGAGAGGTCGACGATTTTATTAGATACCCATGAACTCGGGAAAAATGCATAAACGATGAAGTAGTAATACATTCGTCTGGGAAATGCACACATTTGATTGGGTTATTCCACCTATTTCTATTCTGCGGCAGGCCACTAGGTTTGTTATGTTTTTTCATAAGATTTAAATATTTTAAAACTCTTTTTATACTAAAATATCCCTATATATTTGAAACAACGTAAATGTATCGCATTAAAGAGACAGCCAAATAACAAATAATTTTAAACCAAATTTAAAACCAAATAAATGCACTTGAAACATGAGGGAAAATTTACAATAGTAAATTTAAATAAATCCAAGGTAATATAAAGTTTGTGTGTTGGAGAATGTTTCCATTTTTCATTCTTTTACTTCTTTGATTTATATTTCAATGCAGAGATATTTTTAAATCACGCAACGAGAAAGGAAGAAGTGAAGAAAAGAGATTTTGTTTCCCTAATGAAACTAGTATATAATAATTATATAATTATTATTTAGTTTTAACAGGCATTACTAAGAAGGTCTTTAAAGTTTGACACTGTATTTTGTCTAAAACTGATATTAAAAATGATATTGTTCAAAATGGTAAAAACTTTACATAAATTAATAACTTTCTCTTGAAACCTTTGAAGGCACGATAAATTTATACTATTCTTCCCCCTCCTTCAATTTTTTGCCTTTAATTGGTGGTTTATTTCACACAAGTAGAAAACACACTGTCATAGAGCATAATTTTGAATAAGAAACTGTAAAATATATTGAAATTTAGTTAGCTTATTTATCAACCACAAAGATATTATAACAAAGTCATTCAGAATAAACATATATATTTTGTAAATAAAGTAAGTTGTCGATATAAAAACTCTTTAATAGATATTATTTCAGAGAGAGTATTGTAGTATAATTTATTTGATAACAAGTGCATGCACACGTCCAGGAAATGACTAAATATCTAAGAGCCCCACTTACATACCCTAGATTCCTTTCTTAGAAACATTATCAACTTGGTTTACTTCTCAATTAAAGGTACGTCTTACCTATCAGAACCCGACATTAATAAACATACGTTACCCGTATTGTATTTGTATTTGATTTTTAAAATACTTATTCAAACCGCCATGATTTTCAGAATTTGTACCAACCGAAATTTTAAATGTTTTTCATTTTACAAAATTGAACCGTCATAATCCATTTCTTAACTTTCTCTTGAAACCTTTGAAGGCACGATAAATTTATACTATTCTTCCCCCTCCTTCAATTTTTTGCCTTTAATTGGTGGTTTATTTCACACAAGTAGAAAACACACTGTCATAGAGCATCATTTTGAATATGAAATTTTAAAATATATTGAAATTTAGTTAGCTTATTTAACTCCGCCTGGGTCTGCTTGCAGGCACTGCCGGTCCCAAGCCCGGATAAAGGAGGAGGGTCTTTTCACTAGTATGGCAATGCTTCCACTTACTTTTGCCATACTTCTTTTAACTGTCCTATTTTGGTCACTCTCGACCCCTTGTATTTTTCGACCCCGATGCTATTAGGTTGCGAGGGCTAGGGAGTCTTTCCTTTCTGATCTTCTACTTTCTGTAAACTACTAATCTTTTTCTATCATCTTATAGATCCTGTTCTTATGCTTCTTAATGGGGGGACAGACCTCAGAGTTGAAGTGAAAGCAATCTGTCTAGGGAGAAAACCTTATACAAATCCTGCGAGTTTGAGAGCAGTGAGGTGGCAGCCCCACTACCAAACTTTCCCTGCGCAGCGTTCGTAGCGCGGCCAGGGGAGATTCTTATTACTGGCTCACTCATTGATTGTAAACAAGGAAATCCTTTGGTAACGACATTGGCAAAGTTAAAGGACAAACGTCTTGGTATATCAGAACATGTCAATATAGGAACTTGGAATGTGTGAGGCATAGCTAACAAAGAATACGAATTGCTAAGAGAAGTCAGGAGTGCTAAACTCGATTTGGTTATGTTATCTGAAACTAAAAAGAAGCAGAGGGGAACATGTGATTTGGGAAACTATACATTAATTTATAGCGGTGTACCTATCGAAAATAGAGCAGTAGCAGGAACAGCTATTCTAATAAATGAGATATGGAGAAATAGGATAACTTCTTACAGTTGGATAAATGAAAGAATTGTAACATGCAGATTCAAAATAGCTAGAGGATATATGAGTATTATATCAGTGTATGCTCCTGAAGAGGGTAGAAAAGAAGAATCTGATAAATTTTATGAAAGCCTACAAAGAGTACTAGATTCCACAAATAAAAATGATTATATAGTCATAGGAGTAGATATGAATGCTAGGATAGGACAACAGCCCATTAAGGAAATAATTGGAACAAACGGAGAAGTAGTAATTAATCAAAATGGAAAAGAGTTACGTGATTTTGTGAATTTTAATTCATTACGAATAGAAAATACGTTCTTTAGACATAAAGATATCCATAAATTTACATGGGTGAACAGAGGGTACAGATCAATAATTGACTATTTAATTGCAAATGAAAAGATGGGAAAACTATTTCAGGACGTGAGAGTGATGAGAGGAATGGATATAAATTCAGATCATTTCCTAGTAAGAGGGAAAGTAATCCTTAAAACTAAATGGGCAAGAACAACACGCAAAAAGATCACAATAAAGGAAACAGTGTGGAAAACTAACCTATTAGAAGACCCTAGCATCAGAAATTTATTTCAATCACGCATAAGACTATATATGCTAAAGGAACCCATCAGCACGAATATTGAATTAGAATGGCAGAAGCTAACCCAACTGATAGAAAGTGTAGCTTTTGAAACCTTAGGGAAAAGGAATAAATATAAGTCAAAAAAGGGACTTAATGTGTGGAATGAAGAATTGAAACTTGCAGTTCAAAGAAAGAAGGAGTCATATCTACAGTGGCTCATGACGAAAACTCCTGAGACATTGGAAGAATATAAAATACAAAGAAGAGAAACAAAAAAATAGTAAAAGCTGCACACAAGGAAAGCTGGGAAAGATACATTTCTAACATAGAAAGAGATGTACATTGTCGCCAATATACTGCTTACAAAATTATGAAACACCTAAACAGAGAAGAAAAAGACGCAGCAAATTTAGATCTTCTAGATAGAGAAGAATGGATTAAGTTCTGTAAACATCTGTGGACAAAAGAAGAGGGAGAAGATGTAAATGACGAAGAGGAGGAAAATAACAGATGTATATCAGAAATTGATAAAATAGAATTCAATGAACTTCACGAAGCCTTGCAAAGTTGTAAAAACAGAAAAGCTCCTGGCTCAGACAATTTAAATATAGAACTATTCAAATATCTACCAGAAGAAGCCAAAAATAGGCTTCAAGATTTTCTAAATCAATGCTGGCAACAAAAAACAATACCAATGGAATGGAAGAAAGCAGTAGTAATACCCATTTTTAAAGGAGGACCAAGAACTGACTGCGAAAATTATAGAGGTATAAGTCTTCTGAATACGGCATATAAAATATATGGGAAGATAATAGCAAATAGATTGAGAAACATTGTAGACAGTATATTACTTGAAGAACAAACAGGTTTCCGGAAAGGAAGATCCTGCTCGGATAATATCTTTATATTAAAACAAATAATAGAAAAAAGAAGAGAATACAATCTAAAGACCTACATAGTCTTTATTGATTACAGTAAAGCATTCGATAGTGTACACAGAGGAAAACTATGGAAAATTATGGAAAAAAGAGGAATACCATTGCACTTGATCGAAGTTATAAGAAATATATACCTAGGAACACAGATAAACATAAAACTAATATCTGGAATTATTGCCCAAGAAAATATTAATAAAGGGGTCAGACAAGGGTGTTGTATTTCACCTATACTTTTTAATCTATATCTAGACAATGCTGTGAGAGAATGGAAACAACAGATCATGAAACTTAATATAGAAGACAATTTTAAAGGAACAAATTTTATTAAAACTTTTATGTTTGCTGACGACCAGATTTTAGTTGCAGATAAAGAAGATAATCTGCAAAGGGCACTATATGAACTATATAAAATAACAAAGCAATATAATCTAAGTATATCTACAAATAAAACCAAATCCATGGCATTCCAAGGCTCACAACCTTTAAGATGTAAATTCATATTAGAAAACAAAATTATTGAACAGGTTAATACCTTTAGATTTCTAGGATGTGACGTATCATATCTCGGCGAAGTTGATATTGTAAGGAAGATAGAAAGATTCAATATGATGTGTGGCACCATCAAAAGAGCGCTCAAAGGAAAGGTCCGTAAAGACACAATGCTAAAGTTTTATAAAGTTATGGCAGTGCCTTGCGGACTTTACGGAAGCGAAAACTGGACTATGAACTCCAGAACACACAGTAGACTTCAAGCAGCCGAGATGAGATTTTTAAGATCAGTCCTGGGAGTAACAAGAATGGACAGATTAAAAAACGAGACCATCCGGAAAAATATAGGAATTTACAACTTAAACGAAAAAATTAAGGAATACAGAGAACAATGGAAAAAACACCTCGAAAGAATGGAAGACGACCGTATTCCAAAGCAAGTGCTTCAGTACATCCCTAAAGGAAGAAGAAGCGTTGGTAGACCCAGGAGAAGATGGTTAGATCAAGGAGGCGCAACGGACCAACCGGTCTAATGCTTGAGGGAGAAGAAGAAGAAGAAGTTAGCTTATTTATCAACCACAAAGATATTATAACAAAGTCATTCAGAATCAACATATATATTTTGTAAATAACTAGAAGAGAATAAATCTCAAGTACTCTTAAAATGTCCACTTCTGAAATTTAATATGCGTGTAATATTTAACACCTTTATATGACAGAATTGTCAACGAAATTAAAAATACAATAGAAAACGTTCATATAAATAGGAGTGTTGTTTACTCTCTCATTGAAAGAATCAACGTAATGTAGTGGCCTACCTAATAAAATAATATCAAGTATATTGTTTCTATTTTCTTTTCCTTTGTAGTACATTTGATTCCAATATGCTCTTAAAGCTCAAATACTTTTTTAAAACATTTGTTTCTCTATTTATTTATAATGAATTTGTGCATATTTTTACTTCAGGCATTCTATCTTCACAACGAGTTGATGTATTTGGATAATATTTTTGTAAATTAATCACCAAAGTATGTTCTAGAGAAAGAACTAGAATGGTAAAGGTGCTGAGTAAACTAAAGCGTCAGGATTTAATTAATTCAGAAAAATATTTGTTTAAAAGTATATTCTGGAGATTTCAGTTCATTTAACTGAAACGCACCATTAACTATTCTAGTCCATTCTCTAGAGCAAATCCTGGGTTGCCAACTGTAAGACGAATTATATCACTTTGTATGGTTTATGATGTTTGACATAGATGAATGTGCTAAAATTACCCAAAATGGGAAAAATGTATGTGAAGTTCTCTCACTAAGGGCTTGACAGTTGACAATAGAGAATGTGGTACTTGCGCACTCGCTTCAAAAAACAATTGCTCAAAAACTACGAAGCGTAGAAATAAATGGTTTTTGAAGCGTTTAAAAGAGAATAAAACGGAACAAACGACTCAAAAAAATTGAAGAAGACGAAATTTTGACGATTCTCCATCATTTTAAGCAGACAACTACCTTAAGAACCCGCCAAGAGAAGTTGAACTAGGAGACCCGACTCCCATGACGCTCCTGTCGGCCTGTCAGGAATGGCATGCCGCAGCGCAGCACGGATCCCGAATCGATTCGAATTAAACATCGACCACGCGCCAAAATGTTATTTCACATGGTCGCACACTCACCCGCGCAGAACGGGAACCACTTTGAATCGCTGGATGCATAATATTCACACGTAGCAGCGGATACGTTAATTCCATTTGAATGCCGAAGCACTTGCCAAAGAGTATATATTTATCTCCCAGTGGATCTGTTGTGTTCAATAAATATTTCTGATGGCTTTCAATACGATAAGGTCATGTTCTGTTGTTGTTTTTCTGTTATTAGATAGTATTTAAAATATGAGTTATTTCGCGGAGAAAAAATCGTATGTTTGCTGTTGTGATGCATAATTTATTGATGTAATTAATTTTGAAGTGTACAGATTTTCATATCAATCTGAATGAACAATATTATTATACGTAACAGAACAGTAAATTTCGCAAATTTTAAACCGTTCATATTCATTTAAGTGAACGCCCTTCACTGATAGGTAAAACAATGAGAGAGTCACTGAAAATACTGAAATACTGTTAAACATTGTTCTGCTATTTTTCAAGAATATGCATATTTTATCTAAATATTTCTTTACCAAAATATCTAATTCTTTTTTGAGCTCTACGAAATAAAGTCATCGCGCTCTGTTTGTTCAATAGTGAAGAGTTATGTGCTCCGTAATGTTTTATTATAAAAGCTTTGAATTGAAAACAAACGTTAGGAAATTTGTGAATTTTTAAATAATGTTAATATTTTATGAATTGGATAAGAATATTTAGTTTTGTTTGTGTTGAGAAGCAAATGAAATTCATTATTTCATCGTGTCTGTTGTTTCTTTTTGAATTGAGCAGCAGTAATTGGGTGAAATAAATTCACATCTATTACATGAAAACTCTCATCTTTTGACACGCTCGAAGTAATTGCAAACGTTTTCCCACGACAGTGAGCTCCTTAAACGATATGCGGGGTGGAGAGCATCCTGGAATCAGAAACAGTCGCCTACCTTTGGCTGCAGAGCAAGGTGGTAGTATGTGCGTTAGCAGCAGCAGCACCGCCATCGCGGAGGCGACCCGCCGCAGCGCCGGCCGCGAGGCCCCCATGGCGTCTGTCGCGGGGCTGCGCGTGGCCAGGGGCCGCGGTTCCAGCCCCGCCGCGGGCGTTCGGCTACGCACCACTGATTCGCACTCGCACACGCAGTCAGACGCACCGCACGCGCGCGGTCCTGGGTTCGTCGACGTGCCGCGAAGGGCACCGAAGCTCTTCGCAAAGATGACTCCTCGAAACACAATCGACAGATCTTTGAAGTTGGTAAAGATTTGGAAGGAAAGTTGGAGAAAACTGTCACAAGACACGTTCAGAACCTGTGTTTAGCTACAGCACATTGACGTCCGTTTGTTCACTAGTTTGACGTTCGAAGATCTCTTTCGAGTAAGATGTCTTTATTAGTTACAGCACAAAATAGCACAAAACACTGACAATTATTTTCTCACATAAATGATTTGTTGTCTGTTACTTTCTAAGTTTTCGCCGACGTAAATATGTTACAAAGTTCATGAAGAGCTTGTTATTCTTCTGAACAATTTGATTCCTATTTTTCTATTATACTCTATTAGTTTACACATTAAAATTTCCGAAACACACACTGGGTACACCAATAACAACATTAAATTTACACAAATGTTACACTTAACACACATCAAAGGAGGCCAGTAAACAGTGAAAGGGAGACGCGGGTAGATAGTTCGCGATGCTCGCCGCACTTGACAAACCGGATCGCGCGAGATTGAGAGAGGCGGGCGAGACCAGCGGCAGTCGAACACCCACGGGAAGAGCTCGCCGCCGGGTTCGAAGGGCGGACCGCCAGGGGCGGCGGGGGTGGCGCGGGCGCCGTAGGGCCCCGGCGCGGGCGGCGCGACGCGGGGCGGCGGCGGCTGGCAGAGCACGCTCGCCGAGGCGCCGGCGCGAGCGAGCAAGCCGGCGGATCGAGGAAGCGGGCGAGGCGGCGAACGAGCACGTCGCCGACGGGTTCCGAGCGGGACCGCTACCGCGGCCGGACTGAACGCGGCGGGGCCCGCGGCGGCGGCGGCGGCGGTGGCGGCGGCGCGCGCAGCGGGTGGCCCGGCGGCGGGGGTGGAGAGGGGGGGGCGTGCCGGAGAGAACACGCAGAAGCGCCGGCCTCTTGGTTTGCACCGGATCGCGTCCGCGGGCGTTCTTTGACTCGCGTGGGGCGCCGGAGGAGGAGGAGATCGCAAAGAGGATTGAGTGGGTGGATACATCGCGTACACTCTCGGACGATATGAGACTTTACGACGGTTGGGTGCGGAAAGGTTTCGAATGACCGCGAGGCTACGTGTCACCTGCAGGAGTGTTTGCGTTCTGGAATTGGATTTCAATCATCTCGACAGAGAAAAGTTAACTGATAAAATTTCCTTTGTTGGGTTGACTTTGATGTGTAATTGGTGTGTGCCTGAAAATCTGGGTTTATACAATTTCAAATCAAAGCTTTTTAGTGCAGGTTGAAAATATTAGTCCCCGGGTAATGAACTTCTTTATTCAAATATACCACTTCTGTGTTCTTTAAATGTGTTTTTCTGGATGTTCTTCTTCTAATTACCAAGAGCGTGTATAGTAACAATATTGCTGAAAAGGTACTCCGTATTTAAATACTTCAACTCCTACACTTATTTTTATTCAAAATTTCAATGAAACAACTAGTGCAGAATTCAATAGTTATGGAACATTTCTGTACAGAAAGAAAAGTTGACTATTTCTTACAATTGATAATAAAACGTTCATAAAAACCGCCAGTGTGTTACTGATTATTAAGGAATTACCACTCTCTGTCTCTCACACATTAAAAAAATGTAACGTTCGTAGATTATGGAATAGGTGGAAAATTGAACGTACATGCAACCCGGAACACACATTTCTCTGCAACACACAGTACCATCGTCCACAACTCGACACGATGTGTCCTCGGCCCTTAACATAAAGTGTTCGTGACCCAAAGAACACGAGTTTGTTTTCTACGCGGTGAGATCTTTGTGGTCGTTCTGTTACATTTTGGAAGGAGTCACCACCGTGTATGGGTTGCCAGATACACTGGTAATTGGATACCAGTGGGAAGAAGTTTTCAATTTTGAAACAATGATTTAAAATGTGCTATTTTTAGAAGATTGCATTTTTTGTGAAAAATCTTTTAGTTCCTTCTATTACATTTTAAGTTTCCGCTCTTATGATTTCTCTAGCTATTCAAAATATTCTGAGACTCGACTCGACATGGCTTGGTGACAGCAACTCGACATGGCTTGGACACAAGTCCTTGGAAGTCCACTTTAGAAATATTGAGCCATGCTGCCCCTATAATCGCACATAATTGCGGAATTGTTGACGGTGCAGGATTTTGTGCACAAACTGGCCTCCGATTATGTTCGTAAATGTACGATTGTATTCATATCGGGTGATCTGGTTGGCCAAATTATTTGCTAGAACTTTTCACAATGTTCTTCAAACTAATCGCGAACAATTGTGGCCCAGCGATATAGCATTGTCATTCATAAAAATTCATAAAATCTATAAAAATTATGATTTGGTAACATGAAGTCCATGAATGGCTGTAAATGGACTGAAAGCAACTGAAAATAACATTTTCCAGTCAATTATCGGAGTTGGACCAGAGATCTCAATCCATTCTATATAAAAATAGCCCAGACAATTATAGAGCCTCCACCAGCTTTGCGCAGTGCCTTGTTGACAACTTAGGATCATGGCTTCGTGGGGCTTGCGACACACTCGAACCCTACCATCAACTCTTACCAACAGAAATCGGGACTCATCTGACCAAGCCACGGTTTTTCAGTGGTCTAGGAACCAATCGAATTGGCCACGAGCCCAGGAAAGGCGCTGCAGGCGATGTCGTACTGATAGCAAAGACACTCAAGTCGGTCTTCTGCTGACATAACGCATTAACGCCAAAACTCCCTGCCCTGTCCCAACGGATACGTTGGTCGTTGATTTCTGCGGTTATTTCACGACGCGTTGTTTGTTAGCACTGACGATGACTTGCCTCGCGGTAGACCCATGTGCGGCAGCGACCATGTCAGAGTTGGTTTGGTGGCTGGATACCTTCTGGAGTCTTTACCTTCTAATATATAAGTAAGGTGTGTACATTTTACATTATTTTGTTTTTTGTTTATTTTGATATATATTGTGGATTGTTAATTTTTAGTTAAAAGTCTTCATGCCTTTTTTTGTTTTTGTACTCTATCCCTGACAAATTAAAAAAATTCAAAACGTTAGCAAACTAATTGTTTTATTGTTCATAATTGACCAATCCTGTGAACTACTTCTCTTGTTTCATCAATGATCGTGCATTTTTCAATGCTCACATGTGAATGAAAATCGGTACATTCACGCTTAAGAACGTAAATGTGAGAAGCCGAACGTAAGAACGTTTATCTCACAGTTTGGTTATCTCCTTATTCAAATTTAATAAGTTTTAAGGTAATACTGTACGCAGGATTTGCAAATTAATTTTATATATTCGGTATTATGGATGAAAAGGAAATGATATCTGCTGCGCGATTCACTTGTAGAACATAGAAATGGCAAAAATCAGTGTTGCCATCCTCGTGATAGAATATTACGGCGACGTCAAAGGAAAATTGCCTCTGGGTACGGGTATTTAATCAACGACACCTGCATGAAATTATATCTATTGAGGTGACGTTGGTTTAATTACCGTTCTATCAACTAAAATCCTAGCGCCAAAACACGTTGTTTCTTTTTGGAATATTCTGACCGGATTCGAAAACATTATCAGTTCCCCATCAGGAAACCGAAACGCATCAAACGACACCTCGTATGTCTCGATTGGTGCACGGGAAGTGGTCTAACCGTGAGTGACAGATTCGCTTACAATCACACTCGCTGATACTCAAATATTACACAGAGATATAAATAAAATAAAACAGTTTGACTAAAAAGAGGCCTCAGAAATGTATTTCCTTCCCTCTTGTTTTAGATTGCGCACACCAGAAATTTTACTAATAAAGAACTATAGAACTGCACATTCTTTAGGAGAACAAAAAACTGAAGTAGATGAGAAATGAAGTGATATGTCAGGTAATGTGCAGAGCGCGCAGCGTGTACGTAGGGATAGCATTGTGAGCTCAAAATTCGAGTCACTGAACACAGAGTATTGTATAAAAAATACAGAATTTTGGTTCAATTAAAAAGTAACTACAAACAAAAATCTAAAAAATAACCTCTACCAGTATTCAAGTTAATGTGTTTACGATGCTGTGAACATGTTCCTGAAAGAAATCAATGGGGTTGCCGACGAACGTATAGACACATTTTTTGCCTGCTGAAGCAATATTTATAATTTGCTTTTCAATTAGGGCAGGTAGGTGGAATTCCGAACTGTTCATTTTATTTTCATTAGCAGCTCACCTTTTACGATTTTCAACTGAAGATTATTTCTCTCTTTCTGCCCATTAAAAAAATACTGCACCTGTATCACTTTTCTCCATAGAAAAATTATAACCCTTTGCGAAGCTAGTTTTCGAAATTTTCGGTCGGTCGAAGATTTGGAAAAAACTCTTATCACAATCTCAGTGTTATTCGAGTGATGAACTGTCTTATTTCGAGAGATAAATAATTCCGGCGAACCTTATTTACCGATTGTACTAGTCTGAACAAATTGTGAATACAATGTGTTTTATATCATCATTTCATACAGCAAATGAATACATTCACTATACATTGAACACATTTATGTATATATGTGCTTGCTAAAGAGCTCTTATACGAGACAAAAATCTTTTCAAACCTCCTAACCTTAACATAAGAAGCTAATGTATTATTGTTCTCTTAAGTAAACAAGATTAAAAATCAAGACACTTTCGATTCAGTATGTTTAATTTCATTCTCAATTGACAATTTGAAATGTGATTGATGCATTATAACATTTAATGAGTAAATAATTCGCTTTAGTAGAGGAAATGGGAATTAATATTCGTATAGCTAAATGTGGGGCAAAAAGTACCAACCGAGTTCTCTAAAAGACTTCATGAATTAGGTATCCAGTGACGTACCGCTACTCAGGAGTAATTTGTACAGATCTTTCTATTAAATCTCGCGCCTCTTGCTCTGGACGCAGTGCCCGGGAGCTCTAGTAAGATTTTTTCCTTGCCCACGACCTTGGCATGCCTTGTCTACAGATAACGTAGACTGGTGACAGGTACTGAGAAGAAAGAAAATTACAAACCTACTCGTTCAATCAGGCACAAAAAATCCTTTCACCTCAGCTCTCGTAAGAAGCGGTGCCAAACTAGACGTCGACTTGCGGTTTTTTTCCCAACCAGGTATCTCCCACCGGAGGATACTGTCTCAGTTGGGACAAGCTCTAAACACCCGATTGATTTCCCGACATGTGTGGAAGTATATTGCATGTTAATGTAAGAGTGTGCAAGTAAGGACGGAGCATAAGGCAAGGAAGATCATGCGCGGTCCTTGGCCCGTTTGTTAGAGTCTGCTCCGGCATTCATCTGCTGCTGATGGAAGAAACCACGGAAAACTACCGATTAGAGCTGCCGACCGCAATAATTCTTCTACAGACAGTGGCTGAATTCGACATAGTTATCTAACCAGTATCGAAAATCCCCAATCGGGTCTCGAACCCTCGGACCTCTCGGTCAGATGCACTACAGTGACATCAGTGAGCAACCACAGACGTTTTCCGATACGTTGCAGACGGTACGTTTGTGACCTGAAGTCAAGGTCTGAAGGCAAATTGAGTTCTGATTCTTGCTGCCCCACACCCTGTCTGCCCGGTAACATGACTGGTTCACAACCTGTTTCCAAGATAACCTGAGTACCTGTATCATCACTGCCTTCAAACTTGTCGAACTCATAAACTTATTGAAATGCCAGAACCTCAGGCGTTATTTATTCGTCGATGCAAAGTTAGATCCCAATACTGAACCGGGAGAGTTTCAGTGCATCAACTTATGTCGCGACAGTGCCTCTGATCGGGAAATCTTAGGTTCGAGTCCTGAGAGTGACAGATTATCGACTAGCTTGTCAGCTAGGTCGAATTCGGTCGCTGGCTGGAAGAGAATACTAGCGCCCGGTGGCTCCTTGCATTTTTTTTTTTTTTTTTTTGCATTCTCCGATCAGGACCAGGAGAATATCAGAGCAGTACCCTATCAAACGGACCACGAACCGCGCGCGATCTTTCCTACCTCTTCCTTGTTCAATCCTCACCCCTGACACCCACTTACACTAACTTGCACTACACTACCACACATGCCGGGAGACCGGTCTGGAGCTTAGAGCTTGTCCCGGATGTGGCTGGTGGGAAATACCTGATTGGAGAAAACCCTGCTAGCCGACGGTAGGTCGGCGCCGGATCTCGCCATACAGCGGGGAATATCACCGCCACCTCACGAGGGGGAACATCCACTACATTTATGGGAATAGTGACCTTTGTAGTTGACGCGCCCGTAATCATTAACAGTCAACCAACCCAATACCGACCCTTGTATTTTAGCGCTCGGTTTGCTGGACAGATGAATGTGGTCATGAAGTTGACCGGAAAGGTTTATATGACAGCCGGCTTTACCTCTACGTGCAATTTCCCGCACCTCCAGTTCAAACCCGCGGGTTACATTCTAGACCTGCACAACCACTATCCATATATCAAATCTAGTACACGCAGACGAAATTTTTGACAGCATTGCTATTCCATCCATGACACGTAGAGTATTGAGTGCAACTTATGATTTAACATCTCATAAATTGCATTGGGAGACAGGTCACTGCACTCTGTCTCACCCGAGGAAGGAACATCAGCTATAATGAAGTGAAACCGCCAGGATTGATTAATTATAACGCGGCGCGCATAAACGCTACGCAAGAACAAATGTTGGCGAACAATATAGATGTGCTTCGGGTAGCATGCATGCACTAATAATTGCAAAATTTGGAAGGGCATATGAAAAAGTATTCAACAGAATAGTTATCCTACCCTTTGTCTGTCACGTACGTTAATATCAAAATTACGTTACCAGGCCACCCCCGTTTTTTCGCTTCTCTAGCAGTAGGTAGTAGCATAACTTCACGACAGAGGAAATATTAGAAATCATTAGTGCCGTCTAGTGATAAAAATTCTAAACACTAACTACAATAAGTTACACTCATATGCCAACCAAAGTCGACTCTGTATGCTAGAAAAGCGGAAAAAGTGTATTCACGGACCTCCAACGAGACCACAAAGAGTGCATTTGAACATCACACATGGTCTCGCCTTGCAGGAAAAATATGTATATATTTGATACATATGGCAGTCTGAGGGTTAAGAAGATTAGTAGACAACATTACTGTACATAAGACATATTTTCCACCTGAGAAACATTTATGTCATGTTTTCTCTGAAGCAAAGTGAGCATCAGAAACACCCACGTCGTTGATATTCATGTTAGGTGTTGTCGGAATAGGTATTATAGTGGTAATGAAAGATGGTTTTTCAACGTAGCAGCTTTCGATGGCTTGATAATTATTTTCAGCTTTCCCGTTTGGGAGCCGTAATTGAATCAGCGGCCTGTTAGAACAATTGCGGCTCCCAGACAGCAGAGCTGAAGATTATTTGTAAGCCATGGAGATCTGTTTAATTTTTTAAATCATAAAAATTATAGTAAAAATGATATCTTTGTCTCCTATTGTCTAACGTTGGCGAAAAAGTCATAAATGTTCACAGGTTTAGGAGTATTAATTGTTTCTAATATTACAGAAAATTAATATTTTTCCCTTATTTTTAAACCTAATCATTTGATTCTCTCCAGTAAAACATTAAATGCAAAGTGAAATGTTACAAAATTCTATAATCTAGAATAAATAATATGTTTATACTTAAGACTAAAGTGGTAAGCAATGAAATATAGTAAATCAGGGTAGTTGAAATAAATTATTTTCTACCACAAACACGCGCAATTTACAAATTAAGTACTTATTAGTTACATGTTGTCACTAGCTGCCAGGACTTGGGTATTATTCCATTCAGAGACAAGATTCGGGAGATCAGGTAAATCGCACCGTGAAAAAATCAGAGGGAGCCCTACATTTTTGAATATAAACTTTGAAGAAGGCCAATTGTATTTTTAAAATGGTAGCATAAATGTGGCAGTATGCACGAAAAAAACGAAACATTTCTTTCGATATTCAAAAATTCATGGAGTGCATTGAAAATGAGATCTACGCCATTTCATTATTCACTTTTTTTAAAGTAGGAAGAAATTTAAAGAAAAATATTCAAACTTTTCTCAAAAATGGCTCCAAAGTTTTGGATCAACTTTGTCTTCGGATATGGTAAAGAATGCTTGTAGTACTACTGCAGATCTCATTTTCGTTGAAATCCCTGGTTTTTAGAAAATCCCTAATGTTCAATTTGTTTTCATTGTCTTCCCATAACTACAATATTAAAGATAGATATTTTTTTAATTTTTATTTTCTCCCTACCGTTTCCGCGGTAGACAGAAAATTATGTAAAGCTGCGCGAAAAAAACAATTTTGTTTTAGGCAATTTTAGCAAAAAAAGCATTTGTGTGTTACAAAACTTGTTATTACAGGGCCCTAGTGACGAAAAAGTGGATAAATCCAGTTCCTAAATTCAGAAAAAAATCCTCTATCACGTGTAGTAGCCACAATCCATGTTTTATGGCTCCTTGATACCCAAATATCGATCAACGGCAAAACGTTTCGTTTATCTTAACAACGCTAGCTGCTAAACCGTTCACCCAATTTTCTCAAAAATTCATATTTCCCGGCCGCTTTGGCTGATGTCGTGGAAAGTTGAATTTAAAATCGATATTTTAATTTTGGGGGTACTTTACACAACGCCCCTGGAACATTTTCAAGAAAATGGGGCTATCGACTTTCATTAAATTTTGTTGTTGGATAGACTGAAAAACGTTTAAGAGAATGGCGCAGGTCTGTATTTGATTAAAAAATTTCGATTTTTCGAATAATGCAAAAATTAAAAAACTTTCAGCGTCTTCCCACAACAAAAATATTAAAGATAGAGATTTTTCCTCTTAATAAAATACCTCCTTATCGATAGATTTTGAAATAAGGTCAAGAACATATTTTTAGTAGAGTATTTTTCACGTTATTTTAGGTGAAACATAGGCAATTTTTAATTTTTGTCCAGAATTTTTTCTCAATAACAGCTCCTTCGTTATTGATGAAATTTTATTGGTGAATAGTGTGAAGGACGTTTAGGAGAATGGTGTAGGTCTCATGTTGATTATAAACCCTAATTTTTCGACAGTTGAAAAATTCAAATTTTTTTTCGGTCAGTGTTTATGCTCAACACCTATGCTCAAAGCTCGTTTAGTCGTTCGGCCACTTTTCTCCAAATGTGATATGTCCTGATCGCTCTGAATGATCTCCAGTCTTTCGAAGTTTCAAACGGATATTATAGTACATGAGGGTACTCCATAAGAAGCCTCGAAAACATTTTCAAAAATGGCCCCGAATTTTTAGATTTAACTTCGTTTACTTTTAGCGTAATTAAGAGAATGGTGCAGGTTTCATGCTCAAGTAATTCCCAGATTTTTAGAAAATTGCAAATGGGGTGTCTTTTTCAACTACTTGTGTAATATTGAAGATAAGGATTTTCCCCTTAATTTGTTCTTTGAATCATATCTTGAAATAATATAGTTTTAAGTTTTCCGAAAATATGAATAATTTTTGTGAATTTTGCGCAAAATATATGCAATAAAAATTTTTAACAATTTTTGTTCTCAGAAAGCACTCCATTTTTTTTCTTTAAATATTTACGGCGTATGTATCAAGATAAAAAGGTCTGTAAAAAATATAGTGCTTGTCTCATTTTTGCCGAATATTTTACGAAAATTGCAAACATTTAACATGCAAAACTAAAAAATATAAAACTTATTTTTCACTTAATTAGTCTGTTGTTAAAAAATCAAATAAAAAATCAATAGTCTTTAAAAAATGTCCAAGTACAATATTTTGAAAAAAATAAGTAGAATATGCGCAATATGTCGTAGAATATGCGTTTTCAGTGTCGATCGATTTTTCGGGATCAAGCACCTACAAAACTTTGGTACTCAAATACTACGCATGAGAGAATTTTTTTCTAAAATAAGAAACTGGATTTATTCACTTTTTTGTTACCAGAGCCCGGCAATAAGACCTTTTCTGACGAAAATTCGCCGCTTTTTCCTGCTGTATTACATAACTTCTTTTCTTCAGCGTAAGCGGTAAAGAGAAATTAAAAGCGCCGAATATTCGGCAGGAAAACCCTTATTACAGCGCCCTGATAACGAAAAAGCGGATAAATTCAGTTGCTAAACTTAGAAAAATAATCCTGTAAACACGTGGTGTAGCCAGAATCCATGTTTTGTAGGTCCTTGATTCCGAAAAATTGATTGACGCAAAACGTGTGTCTGTCTGCCAACGATGCTAACGGCTAAACCGTACAGCCGATTTTCTCCAAAATTTATTTTCTCCAATCGATATGACTGATGTCGCGGCGCCTTGAATTTGAAACCAATTTTTTTTATTTTGGAAATACTTTATATGAAATATCTGAGACATTTTCTGATTAAATTTTGTTGTTCGATAGTGCGAAGGACGTTTAAGACAATGGTGTAGATCACATGTGTGGTGCTTTTTCGAAAATTTCAAAACTTCAAAACTTCAAAAACAAATTGTTGAACAACAATTAAAGATAATGAAATGTGAAATTCTGTTCTTCTTCTCTTTGTTGAACATTGGCATACAACCGTTATATGACTTTGTTTTACTTTATATATTTTTTTATTTAATGTCAAAAACAGAAAAACTGAGTTTGACATTTTCGTAAATTCTGGTATCCCTACCCTCCCTGTCCCAATTGCGTGTTGAATTCTGAACGAAGTAGTAGTAATGCAGTAGCACTAGTAACGACAATTTGAGGAAATTTTCGTAGCTATGAAAACATACAGAGCAGTGATTCTGAAACTGTGGGGTGCGATCCCCAGGGGGGAGGAGGGCGCGAAGGCCTTAAAAGGGGGGCTGGAAATTTTCTGAAAACGTAAAATCGCCTGCGATTAATAGAAAATACCAAAGGAGAAAAACTGATTTCTCAGTATGAAACATCAAAATTTTTCCTTTTCTTCGGAACAAACAGGATGTTGTTCAGCCGCGCTTCTCTCTGCGGTTTTAACTCGTTACCTTACTCTTAAATTATCGCTCTCCGCGAACCAACGGTTCGCGCGCAGAGCAAGCTTTGTCTCGTATAACACAAGGATTCCTTAGTTTTCTAAAATCGTGAGACAAACGAGAATGAAGCGGTTCCTTATTAGTGACAGAAATGAAGTTAGCCGTGCTCTAGTATACGAAGGAGGCGAGGGTTCCATTCCAAAGGCGAAAACGAAAAGATATGATGAGAAATATTTGTCGCTAGTCTTCACAAAAAGTACATTAAATGGTGAAGAACGACTGCAAAGTGAATTTGTTTAATCATTTTAGCTGCTGATATTATGAAGTCTAACAAGTTAAAGAGGCACCTTGAGACCAAACCTAATGAATTAACAGAAAAACCAAAAGATCTTTTTTGCCAAAAAACAAAATGTGTTAAAGTGAACCCAGCAGAATTTAGCTAAAACTACAAATGTTACTTCAAAGACCCTGTAAGCCTCTTACCAAGTGTCTCATAGGATTGCTAAATCCAAGAAACCACACAGTAACAGAATCACTGATTCTACCTGCGGCAACAGATATAATGTCAACGTTTGGTGACTCATTTGCTCAACAATTGAAAAATATGCCACACTCTAATGATATAGTTTCTAGAAGAACTAGTTACTAGGCAATTTACTCGAGCAGTTAACTATCAAATTGCGTGATAAGTGGTTTGCACTTCAAGTAGACGAAGCAACTGATATTCACAAAGATGCTCATTTGATTGCTTATGTTCGTTTTGTTCACGAGTATAACATTAGGGAGTAAATTCTTTTCCGTGAGCCAATACTAGGAACAACTGGAGCTGAATGTCTTTTTGAAATAATCAATTATTTCTTTAATGAAAAGGAGATATCGTGGAAGAAGTGCATTGGAATATGCACTGACGGAGCTCACTCAATGGCTGGAATTCGTGGTAGATAGCAAGTGAAAGTTAAAGCAGTGGCTTCCGATGCAATATGGACGCACTGCATGATTCATCGAGAAACTCTGGCTGCCAAATAACTTAGTCCATTCCTTCATAAAGTGATGCACAAACAGGGAATGTTATTAAGACAAATCCATGAAATTCAAGGCTTTTCAAAGTGTTAGAGGGAATGGGTGCTGAACACACTCAACTGCTCTTTTTTTGTAATACTCGATGGCTTTCAAGAGGTCAGGTGCTAAAGAGAATGGTTGAACTCTGAAATGAGGTATTGTTAAAGTCAAAAGGCCACTCTCTGGCAGGTTGGCTTAGCAACGAATATTTTCTCTTGAAAATGTGTTACCTCACTGATAATTTTGAGAAACTAAATATTCTGAATATTGCACTTCCATGGAACAGTACATCTTGGAATAACAAAGTAAAGGCTTTCATGTAGAAATTAGAGCTGTGGCGTAAATGGATGGAAAATGACACGCTAGATATTTTTCTACTCTATTGTCACTGTTACAAGGCACCGATAAATCGGTACTTCCAATAGAGATAACATTCTGCCTTCTTCATTATCTTACAACGCTAAAAGGTCACAAAAGGTCGAAAAATATTTCTCCGATAATTTTGAGAATTAACTGAATAAGAAACCTTATAGCAAATTCTCCTAGACCATCATCATCTTCAGATATAAAAGACCGAGAACAACTCATTGATCTCACTTGCGATACGTCATTGAAGAATAAGTTTAATGAAGTACCTTTCTTTAAATTCTGGATATACATTAGCAAGGAATACCCAAAGCTGAGTGATATTGCAATATAGACCTTGATTCCTTTTGCAACAACTTACTTGTGCGAGACAAGTATCTCAGCTTTTGTAGCTATGAAGTCTAAGTACCGTTCAAAGCTAAATGTAAATAAAGGACTTCGAGTGGCCATTTCTACTCTAACGCCACGTCTTGACAAACTTTCTTCTCAAAAGCAAGTTTATCCATCACACTGAATTTTGTAATTTAAATTCTTAATTGTTTTGAAATTCTTCTTATCTGCTTAGAGAAAATTGTCTTATTTCATAGTTTTTGAATAAATGAAAATGTGAAGAATAATTTTCATGCATTTGTGATATATTATATAATGCATCTTTTTAGTCATCCAGAATATTGTTGATCTGATTTTGTTAAGAGAATAATGTACCGATTTTTTAGAAGAAAAGTTGCTTATATTTAATAGAAAAATAGGCTGGAGGCGTAATGATATACTCCCGCGTCATGGGGGGCCCCGAGAGAAAAGTTTGAGAACCACTGGTATAGAGCATTTAGTATTTCATGTTCAAACCAAGAGAAACGTGTAATTTGTGTTAAAACGAGCATATTTAGAGAATATTACAATACTATTATGTTTAATAGTTACTATTATATATTTTTCGATCCATTTCCATTTGTTTTCCAACGCTATCACAATCATGTTATTTATTCACTTTTTATTATTTTACTTTCTCGTATAGTGCTTATGCAGGATAAGGCTAAAACCTCTTCGGTTATGTTCGTGAATACACTGCACACCTTATATAACGAATTCAATGCCAGAAAAATATTGTCAGTAAAAGGTTCGAATAAAAAATATATTGCATGAAAAAATTTAACTTTCGCACCATATGTTCTACGATTTCAAATACGTTTTACAGAAAATTATGACTCAGATGTATTAATTTGGAGAGTAATAGTGGTAAATAGTATTACATAAACATTACTAAAGGCGAGAAAGTACGTGCTATTTTAACTCCACTACTTCCTTAATGAAATCTGTGCATTAAAAACAGATCTTCAAATAAGGTCATAGTGCACCACTAGTTTTCATTTTAATTCGCACCTAAGATATACCAAAGAACGCTTAAAAACTGGCGTACATCTCATTTTCGATTAACTTCGAAAATTCAAACACTGAATTTTTTTCGGCATCTTCCTTCAATTACAATTTAAAGATGAAAATGTTCCCTTCATTAAAATCTGTTTTCCAACGTCGAATTTTTAAATAAGAACATGTGTAATTCTTCGAAGCTCAGAATTATTTTCTCTTAATTTTACGTGCAATATTTGGAGTTTTGAATCATTTATGTTCTTTAAATTTGGTCAGTACGTTTTTGTTGAATAGAGCAACGTGCGCTTATAAAAAAGACGTAGGATCGCATTTTCGAGGAACTGTGTTTTAGATAATTGCAAACAATTAACTTCGCAAAAGTATGATATTGATGATAAATATTTTTTCCTTAATGATATCTGTTGTAAAAAAAGAGATCTCGAAATAAAGTCACATACAGTTTTTTTAACTAGTAGTTTTCGGGTAATTTTTGCTATCACGGTAGGCAGTTTATAAAAAAGTCCTCAAATCCGGCTCAATTTTCCCCCTCAGATAGAGGGCAAGAAAAATGGAGCAGGTCGCATTTTTGTTGAAACATCTGAATATTTTTACAACAGATTTTATTTAATATAAAAATATTTATCTTCAAATTTGTAGTTTTTCAATGTTATATAGTAATATATAATTATATGGTAGCCAGTTATGGGTCATAAAATAAACATTTTTGTTATTTTATTTCATTTATTGATATAATTTTTACAATATTTCGGGATCTCACTTTTTCCCATCATCAGGTGTACATTAAAATCAATTACACATTATTAACATTTGTTCATATATAATTTATCTAAAATACTTTTTAAAACCTGAATTTGTTCTTACTCAATTTAATTTGCAGTATGTCATTTATCATTAAAAAATAAATTGTTTAAGAACAGATACTCATTACTTACGCTACTCATTACATAAGTTTACAATTATGTACAATTTGACTAGTACATAATATAACTGACAGGCTCTCCTTTGTATAATCTGCATTCTATACCCTATGTTGTGTTACTGCTTTGTTTCATCTTTATTCGACTCCAACTTCTTAGAGGGACTGTTCGATTTCAGACACGTCATGTTGAACACTGAGAGGGGTCAGTCTGGTGTCTCACTCGGAGGAGAAGGGAAAGGCTTTGGCGGTCGATTCACAGAGTTTCTTTATTTTCGTGTTTTATAAGAACATTTTTGTTTGTTCTCTCTTAGAGAGTAAATTACCGTATCGTATTCTGATGTCTTTTGGTTGGTATCAATTATTGTATTCATAGTTTTCTTTAACTTAATATTTACTTTTTCCGAAATTAATCTTAGTACCTCTCGTTTTTCTTTGTCTATAATTTTTACGTCAACAAAATTTATTTTATGATCTTGTTCATTTCCATGTTCTGTTAGGGTTCGGTTTCTCTGTTATTTCTTTCATAATTTTCCTATGCTCATTTATCCTTGTTTGTAGTTTTCTTTTTGTTTTCCTATGTATTTAATGTCACAATCATAACATTTTATTTCGTACGCAACATTTTCATTGCCGTTAGTATCAATTTTGTCTTTGTGAGTTTTACCATTTTCAATTTTATATTCATTGTGAAGTTTGTTAATTGAATCCTAAGTAATTTATTAGATAAGAATTATAAATACACTACTAAAAATAGTTTCGATTCGGTGAAAGAAATTAGAAAAATTACTATACCGAGTGAATATGTGATGGCTTTCTTTGATATTGAAGCTCTTTCCAATAATACCAAATGCTCTAATCTATGAACAAAGCTGGGCACGAAAGAAATGAAGTAAAAAAATCTTCAACACATCAAACTATTTTTAAAATAGTTTAAAGCGTCGGCGACGCCACGTTTTGCTAGTACTTATTATTTGTAGATTAATTTCTTTAAAAAATCAGTTAAATAAGCTGTTCTTCCACCTTCAAATGACAATTTTTCTGTGTTCCTGATGATCGGCGCTATGAATTACATTTCTTCCTAAAATAGAGACTTTTATTTTTATTCAAAAATGTAAAATTCATAGAACAAGTGCACATTTACATTCAGATAATGAGTTGTTTTTTAAAACTAGATCATTTTCCCCTCATTTTATAGGTAATTTTCATAACATTTGTCATCAGAATTCAGCCTTGATTATCACTATCATCTGACTGCTCAATTTCAGTATCAAGATTCTTATCTTGGGATTCTCCACCTTTGCCAGAATTCATATCGTCAAGTGAAATATTTTAATTATCCCTCCTCTGTCACCCATATCAGTATATAATCTTCCGACATAACGTTTTTCTCTAAGTTATTACTAGAGAGAGAAAAGATGTGACAATCAACTAAAAAAGACCAAAGGTGTGACTACTAACACATTATTTCACAAATGTTCCGCGTAAATAGACCGCAGCGCTTCACAGTGGCATTACAACGAACCATCAATTCGTTCGCAGGAGAATTCGTATGCATTGGAACACGGGAGGTCTCTTTCGCCCAATACGGGAACTAAGACTGGCACTTTCTGAGAATGAAGCGCGAAAATACAAATTAGTTGGAGAGTGAAAAACATGTTTCATCAGTCAACTCTACCAAAACTACTGAGAATTAAAGTTAAAATTTGTCCTGTGCATTAAATTATTTCATTTTTTGGTTAAATAAAATTAACTCTAAAAAACTAGTTCTTAAAAGAAGTTCACGTATATTTTTTTAAAAATATGAGTATTTTGGCGTGTTTTTCTAAATGATAATTTCCCCTACTCTATTTGCTAACCTTCAGGAAATATCAAATTGGAATGCGACTGTGGTATTTCGCCCCGCAAGACGGCAGTTGTAGGTCTGTGAATTCCGTCTCATTGTAGGGACATATTTTAGCTGTAAGAAATGCAGTTTTAACTTCGAATTTGTGTTGATATTCACTTAAAAATATTTAGTTTTAGCACTTAATGTTCTACAATTTGTAATGAATTTTACAAAAAATGATGGCTGAGATGTAATAATTCGGACAGAAATTGGGGTATAAAGAGTATTAGGAAACCATTACTAAGGGCGAGAAAGTATGTCCTGTTTAGCGCCACTAGTTTTCAATAACCTGAATATTATATAATCAAACTACTAAAACCAAATGACCAAGATCGTTGGAGCTAAATTAACAATTCCTGACACGTGTACCGGTTCACAGCTGTACGTGATACACATATCAATCCGTATAAGCATTAAAGTAAAAACCAATTTTTTCGGCTCAGGGGCCTTCAAAACTGATTTTATCACCGAATTTTCTGCCTCCAAATTTTGGTCCGAATCCAGGCCAGAACTTGCATTTGTCAGCAAAACGTTTATGGATACGTGAAATTCTACACATCAAAGTGGTAAGCCCTGTTTAACCGCAGTCTAACACAGCATAACTTCTCGTTTACTATGTCTGGTGCTTTACGAAACAATTGTCAGGTTTGACTTGACTGGTGTAACAAAAACTGCCCCTGGTACAGGATCGCGCTTGTTGACATTGAGGGTCGGGTCAACTTTGTATACGATTACTGAACATCAAGAACTGGTGCATTTAAGACTCGGCAGCTATAGTTTTTCTGAAGAAGTAAAATTATCCCAAATCAGGAATGTGTATCGCTTTCTTAAAAACCTTTATTTTTAAACTAGTGGTATTACAGTAGCACATACATTACGACGCATACATACGCCATACATACATACATACGCCGTACGACGATTTTGTATTTACTGTTTGTAATGTGTGTTGGAACAAGTCGTTTATTTGGGACACAACAACTACGTTAAACTCGTCTCTGAAATTGTAATTAATAGTTCATATTTACTGAGATCTGTACATTGAACCTGTAATGGGCTATAGCAGGTAATTCTGCTATCAGCCTTAAGTAAGAAACTTCATACACCACAGATAAAACACTGAAAGTTTTTGGTAAATAGACATATGTATTAAATGATTTCTGAACAATACCTTTGTATACACTCAGTAATAATTTCATTTAAACATAGTTTCTTCAATCTTCTCACTAAAACACTCAATCTTCAATCTCAAATATCTCTTTACCTTCGCTAACTGCACTCTTACGAAACGACCGCTGCTTTTCATGGTTCAGTTTCAACTCGTGTAACAAAATGATCAAGAACAACTACATTCCAACTGCACAAAATAGTCGGTGTTGAACCTAATGGCACCTGACGGTAGAATATTGTACTTTCCATTAATTTAACGGTATTATTAAAATGAAGTGTTTATATTATAAAACCTATTAATAAGAGTACATTATAACTAGGGAAAGGATACTAAGGTGCGGCAACTTTTAAAAAATATAGTTGTTTTCATACAGATGGTTTAATATGTGTATTTGGGGGGATGAAATAAAGGAAAATAAACACAATTTGCTACATATTTTTGCACCTTTTTGTGAGATTACTACATTTTGCCAACTTTTCCCTCTTTTGTATGCATCAGCACATTTTTCTCCATTCTTTTCTACATTTTTAAACAATTGAAGAAAACAATATATTTTTTCTCTTCTTGAACAGCTTTTTAAAATCCCATTTAATCACAAGTCAACAATATTAAATAATTATTAAAATATACTTTACGTAAACCACCAATAATATATTTCCTAGCAACAATGCTATAAAGCTGCAGCTATAAAGTCAAATTTAAAATTAAATAGTTGCTGCAACAGTTCAAGCCTTTCCCGCTGATTTAAAGTGCTGCCCAGACAGGGCGCAGTTGGACAATCTGAGGACATTAAATTGGATGTGCAGAATTCACTTGTTTGTGACCCGAGGAAAATGTTTACCCCTGCCATCGTGTTGCCTTCAATACGAAAAGAGCTTGTGGATTGTGTGGACTCGTGGATTGGGAAGGGAAAGGAGAGGGGAGTCAAGAGTAGTTTCCCAAGCGGGCTTGTGCTCGTGCGGGCGCAGTTGGACACTCCTGCGAAGTACGTTCTACTAGGCGATCCGCGGGAAAAACAAGTTCAGTCAGTACTGGCAATTGTTTGAACAGATTTCTATCTACTATAGCGGTGGATAAAGTAGTAAGGATCACAGCTAACGGACTCTATAAAGGATTTATAAAGGAATTTGGTGCAAAATGATACATATATACTAGTAACTGAGTTCATGTAATTGGTGTAAAACTTAATACAATTGTTTCAGCAGCACGTTTTGTGCACCTTTTTCTGCGTATTTTCAGTTTGACTGTCTTGACTGACTTTCGTTCATTGATTAATTTCTTGTGATTCTGGGCGCGTCTACTGCATAGGTCATTAGTCCTGTACGTTAAGCGCATTTTTTGCGCGAGAAATTGCGGTATCTTCTACAAGTTGGGCCCCGTCCTAGCCGGGATCCGCTCTAGCCTCCCGACTTGTTTGTAATATAGTGCAGGTAAGTGTGTATGTGTGTGTGTAAGTAAGGGATGAGGATAGAACAAAGTAGACGAAGCAAAGATCCCGCGGAGTCCGTGGCCCGTTTGTTAGGAAACTGCTCGGGCATTCCCCTTGCGTTTATCGGAGAAACTACGAAAAACTACCGTTCGGAGCAGCCGCCCCCTAGAATTCTCCTTGAAACAGCGACTGAACTAGCTATCTGGCTAGTGTCGAAAATCGTGCCACCTGAGGGAGTGGAACCTCCCGGTCAGAGGCACTGCAGTGATGCCCTGAGCCGCGTCTTCCGGTTGAAGATGTTCGTTATACATTTTCCGGGATGTCGCGTGCGGAGGAAGTGGAGGGGAGGTCGCGGCCCGCTGCGCGGCGTCGTGTGTCGCTGCGCGCGCGAAAGGCCGGCGGGCGCGGCCTTGGGGCTGGTCACGCGCGCGGGGGCGGGGTGAGGGAAGGCACTCGCGCCGCGCGGCGCGGCGCGGCCAGTCGGGCCCCGACGCACCGGCGCGGCGGAGCGGCCACACGACGGACGGAGCCCGGCGCGAAGCGACTAAGGCGTTCCTGCGGGAGGGCGCGCGTGATGCTGGGGGAGTGATACCGGGCGGCCGCGTGTGCATCGCTTCGGGCGTGGAAGGGGTAACGACAGTGGCGGCCGCGGGGCAGGCCACCCCCGGCCCCGCCCCCGCGATCCAGGTGAGTGACCGCGGACGCGGACCACGCGCGGTTCGGGTAAATCATAGATTCAGCGATACTTCGGTACATCACCAAAAGGCATTCGATGTCGATGGAAATATCGACAAAAAACATGGATGTTTAAAATTGTCCAGCGCTGTGTACATTTTACCTGTGAAAAGGTCATAAAAACTTTTTTCTTTGAGTATGTTGTATGTACCCAGGCATTGGTTAAAACCCCAAGTTTTCAACCTTCAAGACCCTGTGCTAACGCCTGAAAAACTGGTATTTTTCTGTCTTGCTTCAGTTTATCTTCTCTATAGCTCTTAGCGTTTTTTGTATTGTTTTGTTTTTTCGATAATGTTTACCTTACATGTTAACTGGTTTAGAAAAAATGTTTTATACAAAAGTTGAAGGAAATTTTATCCTTATTAAAATTCAATTGAAACATTTTTCAACAAAACCTAAGGTTAAGACCTATAAAGAAAAAATGGAAACAAGTCAGAAAAAATATGTTTTTTTCGAGACCCTGGGTTATTAAAGAGTTGGGGTTTTATCTAGTACCTGCGTACATATAACATACACAAAGAAAAAGTTGTATGACCTTTATTGAGGTAACCCTCCTCCCATTATTCTGTACCTACCGACTGCACTGAAATATCGATGTTTTGAATTTGATGAAAAATGTCGAAGTAAAATGCCCTGGTTCTAATATAATATGTAACACGACAATGTTAGTGTTAAGTATAATATGTCTTAAATTTGACTGTCTTAATTTTCTAATCAATGTTCTGTGTAGTCACGGTTCAAAATCCAGTTTAAGGATACTACCACGTAAAAATAATCAAAAAAGATAATAACACTGGAGAAAGGTCGCGAATATCACATTGTTTCGAGCAGTCTGAGGATCAAGAACTGTGACAGTTGATTGTGAGCAATCCACGCAAAAATATTCCGGAAATTTCATTTAAAATATGAGAAAATGTTTTTCAAAATATTGATGTTACTAAAGAAATACAGATGTTTAAAAAATATCGATGTTTTTTGCCGTCCCTATTCCCAGCTCCCTTCAGGTGAACCCGTGTCTATCGGCGACCACGCGAGTATAGAGGAGTTACTCTAAGAAGGGACGAATTTGACAGATCGGAAAACAATGAACGCCATGCAGGGCGATGACATATCAAGAGACAGTGATGAAGCCATTTACAAATGAGCTAACTGTAAACGAACCCATTGACGAATTGAGAGCGTGGACAAAACCTGCGGTTATGTTGCCAGCAGTGGCGATGCAATATCTGTCGATGCTGCCCCTTCTTAGAATAATCATTCTATACCGGATGTGCGCGTTTTCTTGAGCAGCTATTTGGCCGGATGAAAGAAGAGTGTGGTTTTGGTTATTTTAACGACAGGAATATTATATCAAATCTGTTGTTCATTTTTCAATAAAAAATACACGGAAATTGCACAGAAACCAGTATTTCTGATAAATAGATTTTGTCAACAACGCTCGTTGCTATCATTTATTCTTAATTCTACTAATGTTGGTACAGAGGTGGGGGTAGCTGCTCCGGGGCATAGGAAAAAGTGCGCGTGAGGATTGAAAGCAGCACAAGCCCGCACTCAAATAGGAAGTTCATTCAGTGGCTTAAAGTCGCTGATCGCTATCGCATCATTAATGCAATGTTTCATTCCGCAGCTCGGTCAGTTAGTAAGTGTTCCTGGGTATCAAAGGGTTCTGGTCTCGGATCCCGGGGGAATTAAATATTGCTCTTGGTGGCAAACAAGTTAATTGTTTGCGTTGAAGTCGTGGATCTATTTGGTATACATTCGCAGGATATGTGATATCTTTGTTAGACCATTGTCCGAAATCTGTAAGTTTGCTCTCTGAAAATTGAGAATTATTAATTTTAATAAAGTCTTTTTTTAAATAAATTAATAAAGAATACTTTTCGTGAAAGTAAATAAAGAAAAAACGGAAGAAAAGTTGAGATATTACTTAGGTATCTCTCTGTCACATGGTATAGCCCACAAATGGTTCACGAAACTTCGTTGTGGCTTCTGGAGCAATGCCGTGGTCACACCATGCCCCACTGAGTTCACCAACCAAAGCCGCCGGCTTGTGATTCTCTCCTAGAAACCGGTTTGTGCTTACCTGTGTCCAGTAGATCTGCGTACGCGACGTTCCGCATACGCTCCGCTACACTGACCTCGTGAATCGAAAGGGCGTTTCATAAGTGGGTTTTATTTATTTATTTTTTAGGAAGTCATGCTGGAGAGCAAATTTATTTACAAGCAAGGAGACCGTATCTCAATTCATAACAGTCGAAAATTAGTAGAGATTCTGTGCGCGTCAACTAATTTGATCGTTGGTCCCGTGCATGTAGTGCATCTTATATTAATTGTATGTAATTATAAAATTATATAATATGTGTTATCATGTGTAAATTCGAAGTTGATACTCGTGGTCTCTTTTATGTCCCAGTTGTTAGAAAGTAACCTTAAATAAAAAAAAAAAAAAAAGATTCCACAATAAATAACGACACAGTTTATGGCATGAAATTGAAAAATCAAAGATTGAAGTTCATCATTTCAAATCAATTCAGTCATGCAACAAGCTATGTTTTTACAATTGGCATTTGTTTTCCTAATTACAATTAAATTATAAAAAACAACTAATTACATTTAGACAAGATACTTCTGAACGAAAAGGAATGGAAGTAAGCAAAATTGGTTCCTATAAAAAAACGAAAGTGACCACGTTTTAAAAGGGACTTCCGTTTTTATTCAGTTACACACTGCTCCTGAAGACACCCCTAGAAGTATTTGATCGTGTGAATGATCATAAACTAGCAGGATTATCTTGATCGTAAAGGGATTCCATGGATTATTCCGACTTCACCTCTATTCAGAAACCATTTCAATGTTTATTGGTTGAGTTTCGGTGCATCCTGACATTCTCACCTTCAATCAAACATTCTCACAACATTACTGCTATGGCAGGCGTTCGGAGACTTTGATGCTGGAGTAGCAAGAAACATACTTACGGTGACAATTCATGACTAAGGGCCAGTTGTACGAACAGAGGATAAAACTGTGGTTAATAACCCTCAAGTATTGCTGAGGTTTATTTATATCAACAGACTTTCAAAATATTGCTCAAAATTGTCTCTTGTTTGTCGATTTTGAATGTTTTCATTTTGTTGCATGTGTCGCTCACCTGCAATAGTTTCCTCAACTAATCTTGCTGCTTGATCAACAGTTGGAGGTTCTTCTTCTTTTCTGTTAATTGCCAAGTTATGCAAAACAGCACATGCAACAATGACATATTCACGTCTGTCGTGTTTTTACTTTAATGTATTAATCAAAACAGGAAAACGTCTTTTCCAAAGACCATAGCTTCTTTCAACGAAATTCCTTGTTCTTGAATGTGATTCATTATAAAGATTTTAAGTTCTTGTCTGTGGATTTGCAAAAGTGACAGTAAGTAACTGTCAAGGCATATCCAGAATCTCCCACTAAAACTAAATTGTTCATATAACCTAACTCAAATACTGCTTTAAGTGAAGAGTTATTAAAAATAGTTTGGTCATGTACTGCTCCAGGACAGCGGGCAAACAATATTCTGAATTTTTATATCAGAACTGCACACAGTTTGTACATTCAATGAGAATGTGCCATCTCTCCCGCTGTATTCTTCCGAATTGTCTCCACCTGGGCATTTTATTTTAATGTGGGTGCAGTCAATAGCACCAATTACTCTTGGGAAATCTTTCTCATAAAACCCTTGTAGTACTTGATTCCTTTCCACTGCACTTTTGGGGAAGATTATTGTTGGGGGGGGGGCTAATTTGGCTATTGCCTGGCTAGTTTTTTAATTATCCTACTTGCGATACTCTTATCTAGCCCACAAAAATCTCCAATGCAAATTACAAATGCTCCCTTAGCATAATATCTTAATGTTAGTAGAAGCTGGATTATATGAGGTAAAGACTGATTCCTGCAATACAATCATAACCTTTACGTAACATCTGTATACTGCACCAAAACGAACATAAATTCCAATTATTATAAGAAATAGAACATGTTTTACACAAAAACTATTATTTCGCGGACTTACCTGTTTGTATTGTGTTCGATGTCGTCATTTATTAGCATCAACAACTCAAGAACAGTTTGCTTTCTTAACCTGAATTTTGCAAAAAAATCAAAATCATCATGTTCATTCAGCAAGTTTGGCCTTCTTCGCACTCTCCTCACACTTTCGACTTTTTAAATATATCTGGAGTATTTCTTCCTCTTCACTCTCGTCAGAAAACAAATACTCCAGAACTTCGTACATTTCAGACATGAAGTGCTACACATTTTGCCGACAATATGAGGTGTACAGGTTAACCCACTGTTAACCACCCGATAACTGCGTACGAGATCAAGAGGTAATATAGCACATGGTTATTCCTCAGTTAACTCGTATCCCGAGTTCGTACAACCGATTTAAGCTTTAACAGCGTGATAAAATTTATTCAGAGCTTATTCCATGTTCGTACAACTGGCCCTAAAACAGGCTTGTGGCTGTTGTCAACCTGTCGCAACCGCTACGCTACCTGTTCCATTCTAGAGATAATAGAGCTTTAGATTAGCGTTAGGTGTCGGGCAGGATTGTGTGCGGTTGTCTCTGCCATGACTCAGAACGGAAGTTTCTAGAGTTCGAATCCTCACAGTGATGGATTTTCGACTCTTGGTTGTACAGCTAGGCCGAATTTTAGCCTCTGCCTGCAGGAGAACTCCTGCGGACGTCTTCTCTGATTGGTAGTTTATCATGAATTCTCCGATCAACTCCACGGGATTCGGAAGTAGTACCCTAACAAACAGGCCATGATCCTCGGGCGAACCTTTTTATTTTCTAGCACTTAAGAAGGAAGTACCTTCTTAAGAAGAGAAAGGTATGGAATGTTGCGCGAAAAAACGGTTAATTTTCGGCAGAAAAACTATTCTTACAAGCCCGGGTAACGAAAAAGTGGATATATTCAGTTGCTTTATTTAGAAAAACTACTCTAACACCTAATGTAGCCAGAATCCATGTTTTATGTGTTCTTAAAACTGAAAAATCGGTTGACGGCATAACGTATCTGTTGCATGATCGTCTGTCTGTGAACAACGATCTCGTTTTTCCCTAACCGATCAGCCAATTTTCTCCAAAATTGATACTCCCCCTTCGATCTAGCTTATCGCACGGTTTCTTGAATTTAAAATCGATATTTTAATTTTGGGGGGTACTTTACATGAAGTCTGTGTTCATTTTCAGAATTTTAAAAAACTGGTGCCATTCATTTTGATTAAATTTTGTTGTTGGATAGTCTGAAAGACGTTTAAGAGAATTGTGTTGGTTAAAATCCCTTATTTCTCGAAAATCGAAAAAAATTCAAAAGTTTTCGGCGTCTTCCTACAACTACAATTATGAAGATTCATTTTTTGTTAATGAAATGTGTTAATCAAAAACAGATTGTTATATAAGGTTATGTTGAATTTTTTGAAAATATGAGTGTTTTTGGTGTAATTGGTCGTCAAAGTTAGTTGCCAACGCTGAAAATCCTGCGTTTCGAGATCGTAATTTTCGATGTGTTTTGAAACTGTTAGATGCAACGTAAGTTAGAATGTATATTACTTCACATTTATTTGTTAGTTTCTTACATTGAAACTTTTGTCATATGTTTGCAAATTAATATTTTAGAAATTATTTAAAATCTATTTGAAGTAAAAATGAAATAAAGATTGCTAGCCTTCATTCACCCGCTCCCCATTTTCGCAGTTAGATACTACGTAAGTTAGAATTTGTACATTGTTTCAAATTTCATTTTATTATTATTATTATTATTATTATTATTATTATATTATATTATATTATATTATATTTATGCTATTTCATTTTAAACTGTGTCCTTTTATTATGTTAAATGTGAAAACGAATAGATGAGCGCTCTTTGTTGGCTGTTGTAACCCCTTGTTGTAACGCCTCACTGAAGGCGATAAGGACGACTGCATTTCGTTCGCAGTCATATAAACAAATGCTTTTATATATTTGTATAATATTTCAATAATAAAGTATTTAATAATTACTATTTTATGTTTCTACTATATGTTCGTGAATAAACTGCATACCTTATGCAATAAATTCAATGCTAGATATATATTTTTTCACTTAATGTTTTCAAATGAGTTTTATAAGAAATTGTCTGCGATGTGTTAATTTGGAGAGATTTTGTGGTATAAATAGTATTCCATAACGATTACTAATGACGAGTAAATACGTGCTGTTTTGGCACCACTAGTTTCATCTTCATTTTTGTATTATGTTCCTTTTTACTAGACACATGCACTCTTACTTTCACTGCCCCACGTCTCGGAAGAGTAGTTGGATTCTTACAGCTTATCGCGGCCGGGGCGGGGGCCCGCTGGTGGGAGATACCTGGTGTAGTTATTTGCATTATTCACAAGGGCAAGAAGATTGACGAACGCAAAGTGTAGGCGGACGGCAGAATATGTAACTTTCACAATTGCATGACAGGTGAAGTAGCTTGCGATCAGCTGTGTAGTAATTACAGTGTAGGCAGAAAAACAGGGAGTACATTAGCTGTATTTTTTTTTATTTTGTATGCGTGACGATTTTTATTTCGACATGTATTTCTACATTATTCTATTAAACACATTTTCCTCTCAAGAACCACACAAATATCATAATTGTCTAGAATGGTCTGGTCCATATGATCGGTCACCAATGAAGTGTTGTAGATCTCGTGGCAATAGTAAAGGATTAAATATTTCGAGAGAAATAGCTGCCGACGTTTAAAACTTTTTTAAAGTGATGTTCATTTTATAATCCTTTTACAGTATTTGAGTAAAATTCGGAGTGAGCGTATGTGCGATTGTGCGGATGTGTGCGAATCCGTCATTCGCGGCTAGACAATTTCCCATGAACGAATCTGATGGGGACCCGTGAGCCTGTCATTCGACGCGTCTCGGTCATCTGATGGGGAACTGACAATTAGTTTTCGGATCCAGCCAGAAGATTCAAAGAAATTTCTGAACGCGTGGTTTTTCGTATTTTGGCACCGAGATCTCAGTGATAAAGCCAGGAATTAAAACTATCCTAAATAGATCTATGTAGGTGGATTTGATTGAACGCCGGTATCCAAAAGTAATTTTCACAAAATATGGCATAATTTTCTTTCAAGACGTAGGCAACAGATTGCGCTGCCTTCAATTTAGATTCGAATTATTGAATTTTTAAAAATAAATTTGCGAAAATCTACGAACAGAATTGGCTGGGAAGTTATTAAACTGGAAGAATTTCAAATGAATACGGAAAAAAACTGTGAGTAATGCGAGAGAATGAATGAACGTTATGTTCGACTTCGCACTGTTACGTTCTTACATACAAGTGTTGAAATACCGATTTTCACAAGAATGTGACCCACAACTTATTCTTATCAAACTTAACCAACATCTTATTCGCATAAATATACAAAACGGACGCATTTTAGTGTTATCATTTTAATGTTATTTTCGCATGCAATTCTAAATTCGCATACTAAACGATTAATAGAAAAATTGCAGATGTAGAAATGTATACAAATTAGACTGAGTATGTGAAGTTTTAATATTTTCAAAAATTACGGGAGAAAAATAGGGATTTTTTAAGCAAATCCGGGGAAGAATCAAATTTACTCGTAGTCGTAAAAGATGTTGCGATAGAATTTTTGGAACTAATTGAGAATGATCTGCATTTTTGCATTTAGCATTTATGCTAATACAAATGTGCTCTGCATTCTTGTGCATACTACCAAAAAAGCGTAAAAATGTAGCTGTACTAAAATTTAACTATTCATATAGACCACTTCATATCCCGTATGGAATTAACACACAAGGCTATTAGATGTTGGGAACTTTTGAACGGAACTATAATATTATCAGCTACGACGATTCGTGTGTCCAATGCCAGATACTGAAAGAACAATTTTAAACAAAGCTGGGCGTGAAAGAAATGAAGTATGAAAGAAATTTGCAACACATGATACTATTTTTAAAACAGTTTACAGCATCAGCGATGCCACATTTTACAAGTTAATACACGAAAAAAAAGAACAGTTGCAGTATGCCAGATCCATAACACTGTAACAACGGAACTTGTTACAGTATCATGGATCTGGTATACTGCAACTGTTCCTTTTTTTCGTGATTAAAATAAACTCTCATAATGCTATTCATAATTTATAAAGATATTTTTAAATATAAATATTTAACTCTGGTATTTCAAAGGAGCAGGTTTCCCATGGTGCTTCCATGGAAGTTCCCTAACATTGTGTCATGTCGAGTAAAGCAGCGAGGTCGCTGAGCTAATCGCTTTAAACTTATCTCTGTGACCTATCACACAGCAGTGTTTGACGTTAAAATGAGAACAGGTCGTTTCCTGCCAGGTGAAGTTCTCCAATAACATTGATAAGAAAAGGCCAAACTAATATTTTGTCTATTTACGTCGCAAAGCCTTACTAATGTTCTTCATATTTACGAAAGAACTCGACTACTTACCATGGGGAAGAAATTATGACAGCTTAAAGAACGTGCTTTTACTTGCTGATGTACTAGTATATTAGAAGTACACGTATCTGCTGAGAAGATTAAAGAATGCTACAGAAATCGACGTCAAGATTTTCACGGAAATACGTTTTAGGGGTACTGGACACCAAACAAGTGTTTCTGCATGACTGATTCTCTCTCTCTCTCTATCTATCTATCTATCTATCTATCTCTCTCTTTCTCTCTCTCTTTCTCTCTCTGTCTCTCTCTGTGTCTCTCTCTGTCTCTCTCTCTGTCCGTCTGTCTTTGTATCTCTGACTGCCACTTCGTGTTTGTCTCTGTTCCTCTCTCTTATTGTGAACGGATGCCTAACCGTATTCTGGATTTTCCAAAAAAATAATTTTCCCAGATCAGTCCGGTCCGAAGCAAGTCTCCGCGATTTTGAAATTATTCTTGCGACTTTTGTACTTTAAGTCATGGACTTGGTAACGAATGAACAGAAATAGTTCATGCGTTCTTACAGTGGACAATGGGCTTCGATTTTGATGCCCGAAAATCACGATGAGGAAAGAAACAAAACAGGTATAAATGTATATGGAAATAAGAATGAAGATCTGTAAATTAATAGGAGAAATTGTACAATGAAAAGTAATCAGCAATGTTAGAAAGAAATACTTGAAGACAGTAAATGGTCGAACTAGCATCAGGAAATGGAAAATAGAAACAGAAGACTCAGCGATAGAATAAAAAGGTTTATAAAGAACGTATGAGGTATGAGAAGGTCCATAGAAAGAAAGAGTGGAAGAAAGAGAGAAGGAGGGAGAAAGAGAAGTAATTATGAGATCGCGAAGTTGGATACATTTTATTTATATTAGAATGAAAGCATATCATGGTATAGTAAACACATGAGATGGAGTACGTCATTAAATTTGAAAGTTAAAGTAATAGAGGACAAAAATTGCCATATGTAGATATATAGGTTCAAAAATTAAGTAAATGCGGACAACTATTACCTTAGCAAGGAGAGGATGTTTGGATTATGTGAGAGGGAACGACTAGAGGGTTGGTTTAATAATAATGGGGTATACTATTGGAATAGTAGGATAATTGAAAGGGACTTCCGTACATGAACACTTAATGATATATGTTTAGTAATAGAAATTGTTAATTTTGATTCAGATAACAGAAACCACGTTGAAACATTAGAAAATTATAAGATGATTGGAACAAAAGTGGAAAGTTGAAACAATGTCAGATGTTATTTAAAATATAACTGTAATCCTGAAAGAGAATAAACTATAAGTGAATCTTCCCTCACACTTGTGTTTAATTATGAAAAACATAAGTTATTATAACTGTGATGAAATAAACACGCTGAAATTCTATCTTCAAGATAATTTTAGAAAGAAGACAAAGCAAGTTAGAATAACTAAAGGAGGCAATGGAACTGAAAGAGTTTTTTGCATTAATGTTGAACACCAGAAGAGTTTGATGAAAGGTCCTCAATAGGTTCTGTGAACAAGAGACGTGACAAAGTGGAAAACTTTCTAACGGGATACAGTGTTGCCGTCGGCTACTGAATGTTATCACGTACGTTTTAGTACCGCGGTTCCAAAACGACCCTCTACTCCGTAACACCTGCCTCAAACTGTATTCAGGTGGACCAATCTTCGACAGAATGTGGCGGGAGAATGCGGATCTGCCTTTCGCAAACAGCTCCCTATCCATCGTTTTCGCGACTATGAATGGCATACAAATGAATGGGTAAGGAAGCGAGTTCGCACGTTTCACGCGTGCAACACGCTCTAGAATAATAGTTATTTATGCACCAATGGCGTTATAAGGATTCTAATGATCGTGTGGCGACAAAAACCCTGAGGGTCTTCGGCCGAGTTCATTAGAGCCAGTTTACGCCCGTGGTACATAAAAGATTTTATATTTTACCAAATGTTGATGATTCAGATTTATTTATTTACTAAATATCTAGTTTTTAACTTGACTCGGTTTGGCTTTTCATATTTCCCTCCCATAATTCCCTTTCATAATTCCGCCATAAAACAACTTGTAGCATCATTAAACACCCTCGTAATCACAGTCCTCTTGATCCAGGTAAGTTATGTAGTGTGTATCGAGCTCCGTATTGCAGGCAGAAACAAGCAATAATGTATCAGTAGAAAATAAATAATATTATTCTTACACGTGAAGATCCATCAAAATTTTACTTCGAGAACAGACAGAAAAGACGTCACACAATGCAATTTTTGACGTAACTTGTGATGTAACAGAAATACCTTCTCGTATTATTTGTAACCGTTGCTTTGATAAATGATTCCAGGTACATCAACTTATAAGTTCATTAGTCCCATGAGTGTAATACTGTTTTCCCTCCGAAGGTGGCGGTAAGGTACCTCTGCTAGATGGTGAGATCTGGCGCCGACCTACTGTCGGGTAGCAGAGCTTTCCCCAAACATATATCTCTCAACAGCGGGGCACGGCCCAAGCCAGGACAAGCTCTACGCTCCTGACCGGTCTCCCGGCATGTGTAGAATGTTAGTTTAAGTGTAAACAAGGGATGAGGATATGACGAGGAAGAGGATGGAAAGATCGCGCGTGGTCCATGCCCCGTTTGTTAGGGTACTGTTCTGACATTCGCCTGGTGGTGATCGGAGAAACCTCGTAAAAGCATCTGACAAGAGAAAGCATCTGATCAAAAAGCATTTAATCAAAGCAGCTGACCACTAGAATTCTCCTCCAGACAGCGACTGAACTGGACCTAGGTGTTTGAGAAGTGTCGGAAATCCTGCCTCGGTCTAGCCTCGAACCTAGGACCTCCCGGTCAGGGACAGTGTTGTGACATCAGCTGATATCCTGAGTCGCTTCTTCCGGTGTGTAACCTTTGTGAAATATGATAATACTTGATAAACTCGAAAAAATGTTGCCAATCCGCAAAAAATATTTGGAAGGGCTGGGATGCGAACATATGAAAGTCGCTCTTCATGGAGCCTGGAGACCAGCTCTCACGCAGTAGTCAAGTATCGGTGTAAATGGTTCAATTTTACATTTCAGAAAAACTTTTAAAACGAAAATGGCCAATTTTATTTTCGTTGCAGTATTCGAGGAAATAATTTAAAGAAAACGTTGGGAGCCAATTTTGTCAGTTTTCGAAGATGTCTTTAAGGCTCCATTTAAACGGGAAATATCAAGGTGTACACTATATCCTATGTACTGTTTAGGCGCTAAGAAAGCACGGATGGATGTTTAGCGAAAGCCACTTTCTCGCTAACACGGGCCCCAAAACCATAGAGGAGCTCTGAAAAACACATTTTTAATCTCAGGAACCCATAAAATGTTTTTCTATCAAAAAAACTGTACATTTCAACGGAATTTTACATAAATTTGCGTGTACTAGTGCTTAGTAAGTCGGCCAAGGTTCTTAGCGAGCTGTCAAGCCATAGAACAGGACAGTACTTAATAGTACACGGCAAAATAAAAAGAAGGGCGATGGCACTTATATTTTTGCATGTATTTTTGCATTTATTAAAGTTGCATATTTCTGGTAGGAATACAGACTATCATGCAGCATAAAATTAATGAAAATTGATTTTTAATTACTTGTAATATGGTCTGGCTTGCATGAAACTTAATTAGTTTCCCCATTTAAGCAATATAAACTTTATCTGTCTTAGTTCACTCTCCTTTAGCAGGGTTAGCTCATCTGCGCATCGCTGCTTGCCCTGTGGAGATCAAATAAGATGCTCCCGGGAGAGGTGGAGTAGCACAGACGTTCAAGGCACGATCACCTCGAACCCGCATTCTGAGGGAAATCAGGGGCCGAGGTATTCCTTTCCTGGCACTTTTACACGAGGGATTGTGACAACAGACGCTCGTTTATAACCGGTCGGCTAAAACTGTATTGGAACCGAGCGTGATCATATAGAAAACCAGGAATCGATTGTTTCGTTCTTGACCGTTGTTCTTCAGGGTTGCAGCAAACGAACGTTTCTGTCAATTCGCACGGGTAAATCGATAGGTTTTATACGGGAAAAACGAAATGGGTAAACAGAAACAGATCAAACAGTGCTGGTAAAACGGTACGGGTAATACGAAACGGGTAACACGAAAACAAACTGAATTGTGTGAAATCGTTTGTAACAAGTATTGTACTTCAGCTTCTGGGTCAATGACCCCCATCTCGATCAGATTTTCATCCAGTTTCCCTGATCCTCGAGCAAATGAGCCCGTTGCTGGACATAAATGTAACTTCAAATTGACTTCTCCCCATAGCACGTCACACACAGTTTTTAACTGTTTTTTACGTAAATAAATAAATAAATAAATAAATAAATAAATAAATAAATAAATAAATAAATAAATAAATAAATAAATAAATAAATAAATAAATAAATAAATAAATAAATAAATAAATAAATAAATAAATAAATAAATAAATAAATAAATAAATAAGTTTTGTCAGCAAACGTTTCCTCCCCCCCTCGCCACACTCTTCTTCTCCCTTCTCGTTTTACTCTTCTCACTTCCTGCACTGGCCTCACTTGGCTGTTCTTTTGTTTTGACAGTGAGCGGGTGAAAGCGCTACTTCGGTTGCAAAAGTCGCCACATTTCCTTTTCGTGCTGACCTTCAATGGTGTCGTCTGTGGCCCTCACCGAGAGCGATACCAATATAGAAATCCACCCACTTGATTTATTTCTGTAACGCCCCTGAAAAGCAAGGCCATCTCGCGCTGATTGTACACGGAAGTGGTTTTAAAATAAAAATGAATTAGTTTAAAAATACGCGATTACATGGTGTTACAAACTTCGTGGTTAAATTACAAGTGTTCTTTAGAGTATTGTTCAAATTGTTGTACATTTGTCCGTTCTCGAATTATTTCGGGATCTATCTACTGTGTGGTAATTTGAAAGCGTAATTATCTTTGATTCCCGTTAATCATGTTGAGATGATGTCTCCCAGGAAGTGTGACGTAACAAAAGACATGGCCACATCAGCTCCGGATCCGAAACAGATTCTGACTGTGAAGAGAAACTCTCCCTGGAATGGGAAATTTCCATAGCGCAGTAACGATGTCTTTTTACATACACCTGCATGACGGGATCTATGACCGCCATTACAACATCGCTCGAAGAAGGATGATTCTGTGAAAATATATGACTGATTTCCAATGCACACAGAAATTGAGGAACCGGGTGAGATGACTCAAGGCATCAACTGATATCACTGCAGTGCACCTGACCGGGAGGTCCTAGTTTCGAGCCCCGACGGCGACAGGATTTTCGACCCTAGCTAGTCAGCTAGGTTGAATTCAGCCGCTGACTGGAGGAGAATTCTAGCGGACGGCTGTTCTCATTCGCAGTTTTCTCCGATTAACAAAAGGCGGATGTCGGAGCAGTACCCTAACAAAAGGCCCACAGACCGCGCGCGATCTTTTCTTCCTCTACCTTGTTCCACCCTCTCCCCTCACAAACACTTTTACAAACATGCACTTCACTACCACACATGCCGGAAGACCGGTCGGGGGCTTTGAGCCGGGTCCGGTTGGGGCGGTGCCCCGTTGGTGGGAGATTCCTGGTTGGGGACAACCTTGCTTATATTCTTGGCATGTGTGTGTGCGTCACTTGCGCGTGCTACTTTTTGAAACACATTTTTGTGTATTTTTTTGGCAGCATTTCGGCTGCTGCAGGTCACTAGTATCGGTTCTAATTGTGCTGTGATTATGTTCAGAAGATATATGAGCGTGATTTAAGAAATCATTCACATCACAACCACATAATGAAAAAACATATGCATTACACGGGACTCGATGCAGAACCGTTAGGCTCTCGTACTTGTGCTTCAAGACTCTGAAGAAACAGTCTGGAACATTCTTATTTAAAATTTAAATTAAAAGCATACTTTTGTATACTTTTTCAGCGCGAGCGGTTTACTCAATTTTCCTTTTCACGTGTAATAATATTCATCTCCGGCCTGGATATATGAGATCACTAAGGCTGAAGGACCATTGCTGCCTTGGCTCGAGGGTTCAGGGGTTCGAATCCCGCTACGGACATGGGTGTTTGTGTGGGTTTGTGTTGTCCTTATGTGTTCTCATACGTGTTACAGTTTAAAAACCATAGTGGTCATTATATGATCAAAATGTTGAAAAGCGACATAAAAAATAATTTAAAAAATCATTATCATCATAATCATTGTACATAAAGGGAAGTGAATGGAAAGCATCCTCACAAAAAGACAAACATTTCACTCATAACTCAGTGAGACGTGTCGTCCGTTACACCTGATATAGCTTTCAGTTAACATAATTTCGCATATAATACTATCCAGGACCTCCGGAAAAAACGAGGATCAACTACGGACTCCAGATAAAGTTGCAATACAATTGAAAAGAAATGTTTTACATTTAATAACTAATAATAGCAACATATTACAATCATATTCTGCTTGTTTGTGCTAAAATGTTTCTTATTTTCATTTCATAACATATATCTTTTAAACTCTGGTGGGCACGTGCTTTTTTTTAAGAACTAGTTCAATATTTGCTAAGTTCGATTGCAAAACGATTCTCTACAAAAAGGTGGCCATATTTTTAAAATTAAAAATGGGATATTTTAGTTTCTGTCACAGACATAAAAAGGGCAAAAAATAACGCTAAACATCGTTTTTCAAAAATATTTATGTTTGGAAAGTATAAAGTTAAGAATTTGTTAAATTATTATATTTAGGTTTGGAAATTAATAAATACATAAATATGTATAACTTTCATGATGTAGTAACATTCAATTCTCGCCAACCAAATACTTGCTTAGAAAGGAACATTAGAAATAAAAAATATACATTTATTTAATTTGCACTTTCCTTCATTTCGAAGTCGGTCAGTATTTCTGAAATAAGATTCCATACTAAGCCACACACAAACACTCAAAAGCAGAAGGAATCTGTGGTTATGTTAAGAAGCAGAAGGATTATTGAATTTCTCCATAACGAAATCGTTAGCGATAACGCATAACATACAACTTGATATGTCACCAGAGCTGCATTTTCTCTTCCTGGATCTACAACCGACTCTCTAAACACTTTTTTTACGTGACACATGAGAACACTATCTTCTCACACATCACTTTTTATAAACAAATGTGAAGGAAACTGAATATATTATAATAAATTTTAAGCTTGTTGGCATTTTATTCTGATAAGTAATTTGTCAGAAAAAAAGGACATTTTATCGTCCCGTTTTTCTGTCAAAAATGAGGGACAGGAACTCAAAATACGGGACAGTTCCGGATAAGTAGGTGTGGGGTCACCTTAACATTTACTATTTTTCTTCGATTGCAAAACTTTTCACTGCAACAACAGATACTGACAAGTATTCAAGGTGATTATGGGAAGGCCTTACTGCAAGAGAACGCTGGAATTTTCACAATACAATTACGCATGGCGACTATTTTCATTTTTTTGTAAACTACTGATAAGTATTGAAGACAAAATTATCACTAAGGATTCAAAAATGTTGTAATAACAAAACTCCTGAGTCATGAAACAGTAACTCCTTCCGTAAATAATGGTAGAGCGGGGGGGGGGAGAATGACGCTGGAGTTTGTTGTTGCCAACACCCCCACCCCCAATTGATATGCGACAGAATTATCGTAAGTCGTAAATTATGTCCAGGCTATGTTTCGTATGTTTATCAGTCTTACAACAGACATAACCACAGAATCGATAGGGAATCTTTCTTCAGCGCTTTCGCGATGCTACTGTTCGCACTTCGTCAGTGTCCACTGGCACATTGTAGTCGTAAATCATTACCTGCCGCGTGCCCACTAGAGTTTCGCAATTCTACCAATTTGAGGGTAAGTTAACAAAAAGTAAATACATAAATTCACAATCAACCTTTATTATAAAATAATATACGACTTTTTACAGTTAATTATTTTATAACAATAATACATTTATAATGTTAATAACGCAACTAATTACTATAACAATAAGTACTTGTACATTCTTTTTCGACTAGAAATGGTGAACTGATGGCAAACTGATTTTGCCGCATAGTCCAAGTTTTATTTATATCGTGTCATTAATATGAAAACATTCGATAAAATTGAATTATTAAACTCATATTACATTTTTAATGTGTGGAAAAAAATGTTTGATTTCATTTTTATATGACCCGGAGATTTTTAGTAACTCGGAGGTCACTCCCGAAACCCGGATTCTCCACGTGAAACCCGGAAAGATGGCAACCCTACGTATTAGTAATTGTGGTTGAAACCTGGACAGTGTAGGACACTTCAGCTAGTAAATAAATAAAATATTTTTGCGTCAAATTATTTTTTTTAAATTAAATCACTTAAAATAGCTATTAACATTTAAAAAGTGTTCAGTATTTCTTTATGTTTGTCTTGACTAATTTAATAAATTCATTGATTATAAGTCACTTAATGAATAATTCAAAAAATTACAAAGTTTACTCTTCATATCTTATAGTGTAATAGTGAATATTAAGTTATTCAGATTATGGCTTCTCTGGAATTAATTTATTTTTCTTTTGTCCCCCTGAATACTATTGGTTGGGAAAGAGTTGTAAAAAACGATTCGCAGAATTGAGTAACGATAATGCAAACAAACGCCGCCTTTGATTGTCCTGAACCAGGGTTGTGGGTTGTGGGTTGTGGGCTTTTTCTGAAACAGAAAGAGCCCGCTCAAATAATATTATTCGAACATCGATTTTGTAGAAGCAGTCGCTACTAGTCTTCTACTCTCTCTCTCGCTCTCTAACTCTCTCTCTCTCTCTGTGCCTCTGTCTGTCTGTCTCTCTCTCTCTCTCTCTCTTTCTCTCTCTCTCTCTATCTATCTATCTATCTCTCTTTCTCTTTCTCATTTTGCCTTAAGCTTCCTGTCAGTTGCAATGTTTGTTCGCCATCACAAAACGAAGTTCACGTGAGCAATGCCCACAAGTGTTACAGCGCGTAGTTTCAGACTAGAATTTTGGATTGCGGAATTTAAGAAGAACTGTGAAATATTTACAAGTGACGGGAACCTGGTGTTTTGCGAGCCTTGTAATAAGCAATTATCCGCTGAGCGTAAGTTGCATTTACACTTGTAACAACACGAATGCGTATTCTATTTTGTTCAGAGTAAATTGGTAAACCACAAAATAATATATGTTTATTTTAGTATGTATTTTGGTTCGTTAGGTATATTTTCCATAATTTCACTCACTTTAAGTGGATATTTTACGTTTTAACTGCATCTTTTTGGATATTTATTGAGTTTTTTCTGCATATTTTGTGACATATTTGACATTTTTCACACCATAAAAGTCCAATCCCTATTTATAAATAATCCTCGAATTAAGCATGTTTAATAATGCATACTTTACATAATTTAAAAACCAAAGTTTCTTTTTTTTTAATATAACTTTATTAGTGAACGAATGTACATAGTTCAGTATTATGTATACTACATCATATGTATTTTTATGACTTATATTTAACTTAAATGCTAATCTTACAACTAAATCTAAATACACATGAATAGGAAACTCACAGAGCACCTATGTGATTAATTGAGTTCTGAAAATATGCTGAGGAATGAATCTAATGGATATCTATTTTTTATTCTTGTTGGGAGCTGGTAGGTGGTGGCTAGGCCGTAATGGGTGGCTTGGGTTATTGTGTTTATTTTGGAGAAGAAATTGTTAGATAGGAGCGCGATATGGTCAAGTATAGGGGGTAAATTAAATTCTTTATGCAGTTGAATGTTTGAGATGAACCAGGGTGCATGAGTGGCAAGTCTGAGGAAATTATTTTGGATGATCTGTAATTTATTTATATTAGTTTTAGAAGCATTGATCCAGATAGGGCATGCATAAAGCATTAGGGGTCTAATTATTGATTTATAGATGGTGATGGCATTGTTTAATGAGAGCTTACTATTGCGATTTAAGAGTGGCTTTAGTTGAATTAATTTTATTTTGGCTTGCTGTGCTTTTACTGTTATGTGATTTTTCCAATTTAGTCTGGTATCAAGATTCAGCCTCCAAAGTTTCTAAAGAGGGTTATGTTTACACGTAATCTCATTTCAAGAAAGATTACAGAATAAACGGTGATAATAACCGGATATTTCTCCAAAACTAATAATTAGAAAATGCCTGAAGTCTGAACAATGCATCATCTTCATGGCAAACACTAATTACTCAAAAAAGCTGAGGAAAAATAAAAACAAATGTGGGACACTACAAGTAAATAATTATATAAGTGGAAACTTAGGGATCCAACTCTGTAAGAAGGATAAAGAGGTATGTATTATTTCTGAAGTATTCTGTCTGGAAACCTGGTGGCAGAACACCATGATTTCCTTATAGTTAAAGATATTTATTCATGAAAGTAATACAACGTTAAATTGTTTTGAAATAATAATAATAATAATAATAATAATAATAATAATAATAATAATAATAATAATAATAATAATAATAATACCACCGAGCGAAGTGGCTCATCGGGAGGTCCGGGTTTGATTCCCGGGCCGGCCATCCTGACTGGGATTTTCGTGGTTTCCCTCGGTCATAAGGCGAATGCTGAGATGGTTCAAAAAGTCCAACGATCACCTTTCACCAATATCCTATCACCACCTAATCCATGATTGTCCCTTCACCTATCATCAACCTATCATCTCATAATTCACACTTCAAGGCGTAACAACCTTGTCGTAATCCAAGGATACAGCTGAAAAGCTGATCCTCGAAGAATTACACACGTTAATCGTGTAGCGTGATCAGTAATGGCCTATACGCCAATAATAATAATAATAATAATAATAATAATAATAATAATAATAATAATAATAATAAACTTTATCTCTCAGCCAATATGGCTTCCGAAAGGGACATTCCACAACGGACGCTGTCCTCAAAGTGCTCAGAATTGCCGAGTCAACCAAGCGATGTGATGCGAAGAAGAAAGGATTGTGTGCGCTAGTGGCCATACATTCGATGCCGACCGTCTTTAGACCCCACCTTAACAAGAGGGCGGACAAGGCAGCGAAGACAGGCTCCAACAACTCCGGATTAATGCCAAATGTCGGAGGTACAAATTATGATGCGATTTTATGTCGGTATTATTAATAAATTGTGGACTTAACATGAAACATTATTTCCGCGGGTTCGTTTGAAAGCGCTTCTTATTCTTATTGAAGTCTCTGAAGTCCTTAACACAGTTTCGAAAATTAAAACTGGTCATGAAATTTAACACAAAATTTCTGTCGAACCATGGAAATAATTTAACTAAGATTCATTATTTTCTTAAACTATGTTCGAATTTACCATTCGGATAAACTTCTTATAAACTCTGATGATCTATCAGCTCATCTACTCGTAGATGAACACAGCCTCTCAATTGATGTTCCTAAGAAAGAGTTGTTCTGCCAGATCAGAGAGTTTTGGTGTTATGTATCACAAGGGCTCAAAATATTCATTCAAAATGTGGTATCATAATTTTTACATGTTTTTTTCGTTGTTACAGTTACGAAAATAGTTCTTTCTGAGATAAAGCTGTAATTGGCTTGGATTTCATTGTTTTGAGTACAGAGTTCTTAGGTACAATGCTTGAAATTCCAGTAATCCAGAAATCTTGGGTACAGGTTCTTGCGAACAGTTTTGTTAAATTGTACTATTTAATAAGCAACATATGATGACAAAAGCGATTCGTTAAATAGTTCCTGAAAGAGCTAATGATTCAAAAATAATTTTTTACCTAAACAGCATTGTCATCTATTTGGATTTTACCACCAGAAAGTGAGTTTTAAACAATAATTTCCGGAGTAAAATTAAAAATCATAATACCCGATTAATACAATTTATGAAGATATCAAGTCATTAAAATATTTTGAGCAAAATAAATACTTTTTTTCAAATTTGATGTTAACAATTACAGAATATTCTGCACAGTATTGGAATCCTAAAAAATTTTCAAGAATCGTTTTAAGCGTTTAGTAAATAAATGGAAGGTATTTATATTATAAATGTAATAAATTAAATTCTCTTTTCTAATAACTCCATTAATTCTGCGTCTGGTCAGTCTTGCGTTGTTTTCATGTTGTAATAATGCTTCGTGGTGTTTTTTTCAAATACTAGAATTTTTTATTGAACATTTTCATTTCATCATTACTATATTATATACTATTATTTATATTATTACATACTAAATAGTTAAATTTGCTCTTAAACTGGAATTTCTGTTTCTGACGAGTTCCTCCCTCCTTTTCCGGTATGACGACATCCGGGTCATTGACCTTCAGCCGGAGGCATTCGTAATGCGACCTTTGCAACGCAAGTCCTGAGGCGGAGCCTGCGCAAGGAAGTGGTGTTGACCGAGCGTTTGTTGGTTTTTCGCGCAGGTGCTGGAGCTCGCCCCGCTGGCGAAGGCGGCTGGGTCGGGCGGCGGCGACCCCCCTGCGGCTGACGTCATGGCGCCCGCGGTGGCGGTGGAGGTGGGGACGGCGGCGGAGGAGGACGACGAGGAAGAGGACGCTGAGGACGTAGATGCCTTGGTAAGCAAAACAGACCTAGTCTACAGCGGACACGTCAAACCGCGCCCGCACGAGCTACTTGCCCGCCTGGGGAGACCGGGCCACTTCCCCTGACTCCGCACTCATTTCCCCTCCAAATCCAGATGGGGATGTACATGCGCGAGCCAGAGCGGTGTGAGGCGGCGAAAAGTGGCTTCAGACGAAAATATGCTGGCCAGATTTTTTCTATCAAATAACCGAGAATTGCATTATGTTTATATTCCTTACCAATTTCTCCCTTATAAAAACATCTTTGCTAAGTGACCGGAATATGTTTAAATGGCGAATTTTTTCCTTGTTTTCGTTTTGGGTTGTGTTATTTAATCATTCAGTTATTTATTGTAGTTAGCAATAATGTGAAATAAATTAACAAGTCTCCATAAGTTAACAATTCTCGCTTGCTAACAGCGCTCTTAATAGACAATAATATTGTTAAACCCTTAACATTGAAAGTTCATGTTTATATATCACTCTTAAGAAAACAGAGTTACAAAATCAAGATACTTTTAAATCAAAATGTTTAATTTTACTCTCAACTGAGAATTTGAAATCTTACTTATGTATTGTTTCATTTTAATTGGTCATTTCTTTGCCTTTAAGGAAAACTGGAATTAATATAGCTCAATTTGTGAAAATAACTGTCAAGTAACTTCCTCCAAAGACTGTCATGGGCCAGGTATCCAGTAACCTTCCGCCTCTCCGGAGAAATTTGTACAACCCTTATGTTTAAATCTCGCGCCAATTTCTCCGAACGCAGTGTCCGCGAGCTCTAGTAAGCTTGTTACCTTGTCCGCAACCTTGACATGCCTGCACTACAGCGCAGTTGCGAGGGGTAGGGTATGGCATTGCTGCCCCTCTCCCCGGCTGTGAAGCTATCACTGTCATTATGAACACTCGTGGGAGGACTCGTGTCGTCTTACACGTGAAATAGGAAGAACAATTGGTAATGAGGCAGGTAATGTTAAAACCTCACGGCTTTTGGCAGTCGATTACAGTGGTGGTTTCCCTTTGTCTTCCACAGTGTGGAATTGTAGTCTTGACGGGTAAACGGTGATGATGGACGATGATCTAACTCAAGAGTTTCCAACTCGCAAGGCCTTAGGGGTCACAACTAACTGTACCATGCATGACGCAGGGAAACTTATTGGGATGATTTTTATTTTCTGAATGTACTAGAAAAATATCTTTAAATCTAAACTTAACCTATGTTTACATTAAGGAGGTGTTGTTCGCAACATCTCGTGCGCTAGGCGCGTACTGTTCTGGACCGACATGGGTTGAAGGGGCTTTTACTTTTGTGCAAAAACCTTTCGCAGGTCTCAATAAATGGCCAATTTGACAACCCTTATCTCGACTATCCGCATCTCTGTAGTGATAGCTGACATGTGGCCTTCCTCAGAGCTATACTGCTCAGCAGCTTCAGCAGTGTGGCCGTGAGGAAGGTCAAACAATGTTGGCCGAAACGTCAGCTATCACGACAGATACGCGGCTCGTCCCAAATACAAGTGTAGTCTAGACCACGAGTGTCTAACTAAGGCCTCAAGGTCCACAACTAATACCTTTAATATGGTTGTGGGGTATATTTTCATTACTCGGGATAACCCCGCGTGGCCCCGTATTGTTAATCTTGGCAGTTTGCCTAGCTGATCTGAAAACAGGTATGGGGGCGTGGGGTGGAACTATGCGTGAATAGGCTGTACCATGCACAACGCAGTTATATACTTTGGGATGAATTTGAGTTTCTGAATGTTACTAAAAAAGTGATTAAATGTAAATTTAACCTATTGTTACAAGAATTCTTCTGTCAAACATATGGACCCTCACCCTTCACAACATCTTAACCTATTTTTATACTAAGAGGCTATAGATCCTGGTAGGGCGCGTGTGCTAGGCGCATAATGTTCTCGCCCGATATGGATGAAATGACATTCACGTTTGACAGATAAACTTTCGCGGGCCACAATTCATGGATCCACGAGCCACATGCAGCTCGTGGGCCGCCAGTTGGAGAGCACTGATCTAACCCATGGTGGTACAGTTTGGGGTAGCTCAGAGGACCAATTGATATCCGGGACGTCCGAGTGGTCGGTGGCCAATTTTCGACCAGTTCTCTTGCTGGCCCCAATTCAGCCACTGACTGAGGGAGAATTCTAGCGACCAACTGCTCTGATCGGTAGTTTCCCGTAGTTGCTGCGGTCAAAACCAGGCGAATGCCGGAGCAGCACCCACACAAACTGGCCCGACCGTGCGCGAACTTTGCTTCTCCTTCCTTGTCCTATTCTCATCCCTTACTTACACACACACACACACAACACTTATATGCACTACACTACCACATATGTCGGGCTATCAGTTGGGAGTTTAGTTTGTTCCGGGTAGGGCGGTGCCCTGATGAGGGAGACACTTCAGGGGGAAACCGACAAAAAGCCGACGCCGAAACTGTCGACCCCAATACTCGTTTTCCAGTAGGAGGGCGACACCACCACCTCTCAAGATACTCTAACACGCACATCTCTAAGGGGACGAATGACTGTAGTACTTCACACTTGCTAACAATAAACGCTAAATTATTTACTTACGTGCGTCTACGGCCGATCTAAAACAGCGAAATTAAAACCGCAATCAGAAAACACAACAGACAATCGGCCCGCTGGTAGAGTTGTTTCCCGCAATTTGCTTTCCGTTATTGAGGGAACGTCTTATACGTTGATGCGAGGTTACACCTTGTCCGGTGCGCCACATCTCGCACCAACTTAGGGAGCTTAGGGTATCAATTGATATCACTGCAGTGCTCCCTGACCGAGACGTCCTAAGATTCGAGCCCCGACGGTGGCAGGATTCTCCTCGCTAACTACATAGCTAGGTGGAATTGAGTCGCTGTCTGGAGGAGAATTCTGGCGGCCGGCTGCTCTCATGGGTAGTTTCCCGTGGTTTCTCCGATTAACACCACGCGAATACCACAGCAGTATCCTAACAAACAGGTCATGGGGCCGTGAGTATTCTTTCCTTCTTCTCCCTTATCCTATTCTCACCTCTTACACTTACACTCACATGCACTACACTACCACACATGCCGGGAGATCGGTCGGGACCTTAGAGCTTGTCCCGGCTGGGGCGCTGCCCTGTTGGTGGGAGATACCTGGTTGAGGAAAAATAAGCTACCATGTGTAAATCGGCGCCGGATCTCGCCATCCAGGAGAGGAAGATCTCCGCCACATTCCGCGACAAAAGCATCCACTACACTTACAGGAATAATAACCTTAGCATTTGACACGTCCGGAATCACTCAAGACTAAATCAATCGACCCTTTGCATAGCGTGCAGCTAACATATTCCGGGTTGCGCCGTCGTGGAGCTGCAGCTGACGCGCGGGTCGAGGGACGACGCCGTCCACTCACCGCCGCCGGGTGGCCTTGGACGGCGCCGGGCCGTTGCGATTGTTATCTTTTTTTTCTTTCTAGTGAATCCACGTCCTTCTTCGGCCTGGAGGCCGCGTGGCGAGAGCGCGCGCCGACCCGTCGCGTCTCCCTGCTCCGAGTCCCTCTCTCGCCCCGAGCGCGCGCTATGAGTTTTTCATAGAAATACTGTTTAACAGACAAAAATCAGTACTAATAAGAATACAGTACTGTACATTAACCGTGTTCTTTAGTTTCGCGGCCAGAGTTCGTATTTTGGGTTCGAAGTTAATGTTCCTAAGTTGATCTGGCCAGTGTAACTAAATTGTATTCAAGCATATTCGTACTGTAAATTAGGAATACATTTTTTTTATTTTGAAGATGAATAGGTTCGTCGGAACAGGTGGAAGATTGTCGTCTTGTCGTCCGTGCATTGTGTCGCTATTCGCCCCATTGAATCAGACGAGCTCGCAAATGGGTTTGCCGATTGCGTTAGCGCGGCGGCATTGTACTTGCCTCTACTGCTTCGTTGAGCGCGAGGTTTTAGGATTCGATTCCCAACCGGGACGGGTCTTCACCACTTCTAGAGAGCTAAGCCGAATTAAGGCGTGCTGTTTCGAAGATAATTCTATAGGCCGGCTGTTTTTATAGGTATTTTCCCGTTGTTTTTCTCCATCAATACAATGTGTATGCCGAGGCAGTTTGACAACCAGAAAAAAACATTCGCTGGCTTGAGCCGCCTACATCTGCGGTTCCTCAGCTCTTCTGGCTGGCGGCGGAATACATATCGCGTACAAATGTAATAGTAGTTTCGGCATGACTCGGCATGTTTTGTAGTCAGTCAAAATAATCGCCGCGCGCCTGAGCGAAGTTTCGACGAGGCCAAGAGTGATTGCGGTCAGGCACACTTCTCTGCTGCCTCGAAGTCCCGTTGATGAAGGAGCGCGTCTGTTGATGTTCTCTGCCTGAGGCGGCCAGACGCCCTGTATTGGCCGGGTTCCTGTCCCGTATTTTTTTGAAACGAAAACAGGACGCCAAAATGTTATTGTTCTTATGACAATAACTAATCGACGTAAAGTACTGTCAACAATTTTAAATTTATCTTCAAGTATTCCGTTAGGTTTGAATTATTGTAGTTTATAAAAAAAGTAAGCACGAGTAGAACATACGTTTATATATGTTTAAAAAACTATTGACATCAAGAAGAGAGATTCAGTGAAGGTTCTAGAAAGGGAAAATGAGCTGGTATGTCATTTGATCTTGTATATGCTTCATTGCTATCGATATCGTTACTGAGAAATTCAATAATCTCAACCTTCTGTTTCTGTGAGTTACAAGTAATCTCAATTAAGGAATTTGAGTCAACTTTATAATAAATAAAAGTGCAAATGAAACAAATCGAATTCCAAGATTACATCGCAAAAAATGTACCACTTTACAAAAAATAATTTCTGCTAATGAATTAAACTAACTAAATTTAATCTAATAAAATTTAGCTGTATCTCGTCTCCACTTAAATGAGAAATTAAATCACGTTGTATAATAAAATTTGCGGTCGTTTCAATACCAACATTTGATATAAATACGGGTTTTACATATTTACAAACGCACTTTCATTCAGTCTCAAAACAGACATTTGATACAATCAGTGCAAGCAGACTAAACGTGCAGTATCCATAGCAACAATTCCCTTACAGTGACGATCTTTGCACAGCACTTCACGTCGCGGGCTGGGTATTCTACGCAGCCAGCGTTAACGACTCGGCTGTAGTAATGGAAAAGGAGCCCGAAGGAATGCACGCATTTCAATAATCAAGATATATAATTCTTTGTTTTAAACAAGTAAAAAGCAAAATAAATTGAAGAAAAGAAAAAGGGATAATCAATGAATATGTAGTGGGCGGACCGGGCATTCTCTGTGAGCAACTAACAGGCAGTTTGGTTCCAATTCTTGGAGTTGAGCAACCCTGCACTATACGAGTTTATTGTGTGTCACGGCGCGTCAATTTCTACGATCATTAGCTTCATTGGAAATGAGCTCACGGGATAGCGGTATTTTCACCCTCGCTGGATGGAGAGATATGGTTCCATCCTCCACGTCTGCTTGAGGTGTTCCTCTTCCAAAAATCACATGTTTGGAATGTTTGGGCATGTTTGGAAGTTGTCGCATGTAAGAGTTGATGCATGAAAGAGAGTCTGTGTGTGTGTGTGTCTGTGTGTGTGTAAAGGGAGAGGAAGAGACGAGAATGAGGGAAAAAATCGCACGTGACTCGTGACGCGATTTCTCAGCTACAGCTCCGGCATTAGCTTAGTATTGATTGGAAAAATCATTACCGATCAGAGCAGACGGCCGTTAGACTTCTCCCCCAAACAGCGGCTGAATTGGTTTGTCTAACCACAGGGACTCGGACATGTCCCAAGGACCCTGCCGCTGAGAGACGCTGCTCTCATCAACTTGGGCCGAAGGAAGGCGGTCTGCGTTGCCTCGGCGCACCCACCCACCCACGCCGCATCACCTGTCGTCGATTCCTTTTGCTCCCTTTGCTGCCCGGAGACGCATACGCCGCCGTCGCTGCCGCCGCTGTCTCTGCTGCCGTCTCCGCCTCCGCCTACTCCTCCGCCTCCACCATTGCTTCCACCACTGCCTCCACCACCGCCACCTTCGCCACCGCCGCCTCCGCCTCCGCCATTGCTTCCGCCACTGCCTCCGTCTCTGCCGCCGCCGCCCGTGCCAAGCACGGTTTTTGTACTGGCCTCGCATGGCTGAAGATGCCGGTTGACCGAGCAATGCGGCGATGACCTGGTTTCTGTTCTTAGTTATGCATTTATTTATTTATTTTCAAGAATTTTATCTGTATACAGGTTTTAATTTTTATGTTTTTGACACTTATCTCAGTATTGTCGGCTGGACTAGGCAGCTTTTCGGTCTCCTGAGTACTTCCAATCTGGCGATTTCCCATGTCGTTACTGGTGTAATGGCCTGAAGAAACCACTCAATCAGGAAACTCGTTACGTAGTTGGGCGTAGAAACGCACAATGCATTTTTCCTAGAAACACGGTTTAGCAGAAAAATGAGTACATAGCCCTAATAATACAGTACAGAACATTAAACGTTTAATTTAGTTTCGCGGACAGAGTTCGTATTCTGTGTTCTAAGTTAATGTTCCCAAGTTGATCTGGTCAGTGTAACTGAAGTGTATTCAAGCAGATTCGCACTGTAAATTAGGAATATTTAATTTTTTATTCTGAAGATGAATTGGTACATCAGAACATATAGAAAAATGATACGTCATGACATAACTCTATGACTTCATGAACGAGTGTTCTCTCAACGCACAGCCGTAATTATATCGTAGTTTCGAATGCAATCGCATTGCGATATATTGGATGGTCTTTAGTTATAGATACTCAATTTATATGTGAAATTATCCTTGCTTGTCTCTACGATGCGCTGGAATAAACAATACGAGCTGTTATAAATAATGCGAGAAAGTAGGAGTGCTAAAACAGCACGTACTTTCTCGCCCATATTTTCTCGCAAAATTACGCGAAAAGTACTTAAACTCTTGATAAATTATACATGACCTTATTTCAAAATCTACCTTTAAGGAACATATTTCATTAAGACAAAAATCTCCATCTCCATTGTTGTAGGAAGGCTCCGAACAAAATTTCAATTTCTGCAGTTTTCGAAAATTGAGGGTTTTCAACGGACATGAGATATGTACCATGCGTACCATGCTCTTAAACGACTTTCACACTATCCAACAACAACATTCAATCAAAACGATGGAGTTATTGTTTGAAAATTCAGAAAATGTCCGGGAGTTTCATGTAAAGTACCTTCTAAATTTAAAATACCAATTTCACATTCAAAGGGCCGTGTCATCAGCCAGAACAATTGACGAACATCAATTTTGAAGAAAATAGGCTGAACCATTTAGCCGCTAGAGTTGTTCACAGACAGACGGAGAGACAGACGTTTTGCCGTCATTCGATTTTTCGGTATCAAGAACCTACAAAACACGGATTCTTGCTACACCGCGTATTAAAGGACTTTGTTTCTAAATTTAGCAACTGGATTTATCCACTTTTTCGTTACCAGAGCCCTGTAAGAAGAGTTTTTCTGCCGAAACTTCGCCGTTTTTCCGCGCAGCATTTCATACCTCTACTCCGTAGCGAGAAACGCCTCGCGACTGCGTCCTTCCCTAATAGCGATGCGTTCTTCCCCCATCGCACTGAAGGCATTGTCGGAGTATACATGCGCCTTCCAACGATTCTCGATTCTCGTGATGCTTTCGTGAGCTATACAACCTCCGCGTCAGCATATCAGCAAGTTTTGTTTGGGCGCGTCAACTATTACTGGCACTAGTCCCAAACTTGTAGCGCATGCTATTTTGCGGGAGGTTGCAGTGTTCCCCTCTTCCGGCGGAACGTGAGATTTTGGGTCGACCTACACGTCAAACTGCCAGGTTTCCCTTCCAGGACTTTTCGCCAACGAAGCCACCGTATCACACAGTCGCGTGGTGAGTACATTCGCTGAGTGTTTAAAGGATGGCTTCGTGGCGTGTTCTACTATATAGTACATGTGAAGGGGTAGCAAATTTTTATTACAAAATTGTGCGAATGAAGGCGGAGACAATAAAAATAACACGCCGTGAGAGAAACGCAATGTTTCAAGTAAAGAAATATAAATTAAATACCAAATAACTAGAAATACTTTACTTGCACAAAAGCAAATCCAGTGTCGTAATCAACGAGCTAGAATACGCTACTTTGAGTGGCTGAAGCGCCTCCATCTTTGAAGCAAATTGAAGCCATGTTGTTTGCAGTCAAAGCAGCGCCCTCTGGAAAACAAAGATATCTAGCATTACGTTTGGTGCTGGTTACGGACGGGTGGGCGCGGGCTGCGCGTAATATAATTCCTCTTATTGTGTCTCACGATCAAAAACCAATCATTTAAAAACGGAATGACAATATATTAGGAGAACGAATTGAAAAACATAAAATACATGTTGCTTTCCTTCATCGATTATTTCATAAGAATGGAAGCTATTGAAATGTTATTGTAGTTAGCATAAAAGCTGAAAGTGAATGTTATTGCAATACCGTTATTTAAATACCGTAATACGAGAAACAATAAAGAAATAAGTTGTGATGCAAACACGATTCAGTATAGCAGTTGAATACTCCATTCGTGTTTTGACTTGAAAACACGAATTTTGACTTGAAAACGTGTTTTGACGTGAAAAAACATGGCGGTCACTAGTTCGGCGAGCCTCCACTAAGAGCGTTTAAACTACAGGAACAGCCACTCTATTATATTGTAGCTCGTTGGTCGTAACTCTACAGTTTGTAAATAATAAACAAAGACACCCTCAAGGGGGAAACCAATTGTTTGCACACGCTTCGCTATGTTTCGCACACTGTGAAGTAATTAGCTGTTTCGCACACAAAAAACAAGCACAAAAACAAGGCTTCAGGGCCACCTGCACAAAAACTCTTGGTGCATGAAGCTCATTCGTATTATATTCGTATATTCGTATTATAGCATGGAGCCAGAGAGTGGAGGTGTTTTTGTACAGGTGGCCCTGATACCATGTGTTGGATGATTGGTATTGTGCTCTTAAATATTCAACCTTAGCAAGCCCTGATGAGGGAATAATAAAGTTCCAAAACGTTGACGAACTAAGAAACCTTTTTATTGAATGACCAAAAAACCATGAAACATTCCTAGTTTAAATAGATCAATCAACATCTCAGAACAGCAATAAACGTACATTCAGAATTACTCGTTCTATCTAATTAATTATTTATACAGCAAAGAAGTGTAATGAAATTAAACATCTTTTATTAAAGAGAACCTTTCTCTGCTAACAACTTATACAGCCACATGATCTAAGTAGAATATACAAAAAAGTATGTCACCTATAAAAAACTATTTTTCTTGAACATTGATAATTTTATTCATTTCTACATATCTTTTAGCATACATAGTAGAATCCTTATTTTCTAAAAACTGTTTTTGAAGAACAACTATTGTGGTTTAATTTAATCTGCAAATACTCTGTTTTCATTACTCTAATAGCACCTATAATGACAATATTGGGCATCAATCTTATTGATTTTATGTATACAGAGACTTTTCAAATATCAAAAATTCACTATATATTATAAAATATTATATTCATACAATGCAATACAATTTTAATTAAACAATATTATATTTATTATACAATGTGTATCAGTACAAGATAAATTCACAAATTCAAACATTGTCCCTACTTCTGATGACTCCTGAACAAACTCAGCCCATAGGATAAAAATATTCACACTGTAAGCCATCTGTATCTAATTATATTTCTAACTTACTGAAATGGCCCGTGTTGCTCAGGTATTTATTATTCACAACTAACTATTGGACCTCTTATTATCATCAAATCACTATAAATTGACCATCAAATTAAAGTAATTTTGGTAAAGATGACCTCTATTATTTCATCTAATTCATATCTATTAAACAGCAAAAAGAGAGAATTCAGAAATACGAGAGAATTCAGAAATATGAGAGAATACTGTATTCCCACTCAAACTTATCCTGCCTGCCTAACCCATCCTTGTGTCTCCTGCCATGTCCCTTCCTGACCCCCAAACTCACCTGCCCAAATCAGCCCCTCCTCACCCTGCCATCTCACTGGTTCCCACCCTTGCCTTCCCTACTATGTTTGATACAATCATCAGTGCCACACATCCATTGCGAAGGGCAGCTATAAATATAATGTGCATTTTTGCATGTTCAAAACCAATTACTTAAAAGATATTTGCATCACTGAAATTAATCAAAATGATTTTAATAGATTATTGTATGGACTTTCAGAAGCATTTAATTTGAATTTCCTCACAATTGGCAGGATAATTTTATCTAATTTATATAAATCATAATACAGTAATTAACAATTACTTCAAAATGGTTCAATCAATACTGTTCCTTCAAAGACTGTCATTAACTTGCAAGATCTACCAGAATTCCAGTAACTTAAATGAATATGAAAATTATTGTTTTTCATTCTTTGTTCTCCCATAGAATATTTTCAACATTTTCAGACACTGATTAGAAATGATATGAAATATATAAATAATATTTCTATTAGCACAAAATCATCATTTACAATAATTTCAAATTGAAGGCCAATTATAAGAAATACAGGAATAAACAAATTTTCATATTCATAGTACTGCATTGAAATATAAAATATGCATAGATAACTTGTGTGTATATTTCCCTACCTGTACATTTTATTCAATAATTTTTTAGGTCTATTTCTCCCACATCTTTTTAAGATCAACTCCTGAAACATTTTGTGTACTATACACTAATATTACACTTCCTCTATGATAATTCTTGTACAACTCGATATACCCTACTATAATAGTAGGCTACATGGATGAAATTAAAATACTGAACAATATTTTCCCATTTAGTTCCATAGAGAACTAATCAAATCATAATGTCGTTTTTATAATTCACGGAGACAATAGGAAAATTTATTTATTCATGAACTCATGGTCTGAATAGCTGCAAACAGAATTTACTTATAATGGTAATGAAAATACTCACTCCAATATTTTTGAATTCAGCTACATTTCAACAAATTCTTAAGGTATTATACATTTTATTATTATTTCTGGAAATAGAAATTTATGTAATTAATTCATGCATTGTTAACCTCTTCCCACAAAAGACAAGTTAACTGATCACACATCAAAATAATTCTTTTCATTTAGTGAATGTTAGCTCCCAATCCATTTGAGGTGCCAGTGAATCTTTATGTATATAGATGAATTATTATTATGATAACAGACTTAACCATGTCATTGCTCATTCTAATCTAAGAATGACATCATATTACATAAGAACAGTCAACAGTTCATTTGACAAAAATTTAAACTAATAAAAATAAAAGGTATGCTTCCACTCAACCTATGTTTTCTCCTTATTCATATGCTTTATTCCTTTGTATGAAAATGATTCATATAACATAGTTTATAAACTAATGTATGTGTTTTAATATTGCATTTTAGCTGCTAATTTGTACTTGAAGATGGTGACATACTCAATCTCTGAAATATTGTAAAATAGAATAAATATATTAAAATTTGTTTTAAGAAAATTTTTACTATTACTGTTAAAAAAAACTGTGTTACTATCTCAGTAAAAGTTATTGTCTTAAAATTAAATTGGAAACTTTATCAATACTAATATAATGCAAAAATCACACAATATTTAATAAGCAAAACAAACAAGAATAATACATACCGAAGTATTATTCAATAATAACTTGAAATGTGAATTTAAAGCCCTTAAGCTACATGATATCATCATTTACTATTTAACTACAATAAAAACATTGGTCTTATGCACATAATGCAGCCCTACTGGGAATTTGAAAATCTTTTTAAAATATCTGGAAGTTATTCTAACAAAACTTAAAAAACGCAGACAGTATAAAATTAGTCTTTGCAGTGACTTCAATATAAATTGCCTTACACAATCTTCACACTACTAAAATCATACAATCTACAAACAACTATAAATACATCAACTCGAATATCCAAAAATAGTAGTACTGCTGTACATCAAATAATAATAGACGCAAATAACCATTGTTTTTCTGTTGCTACATTTAATACAGGTTTCAGTGACACTGCCTAATTCTAACACTTTAAACAGAAAAAAAAATCACAGAACAGACAACATACAAAGAAATTTGTGACTATTCCTAAGGAAACATAATAACATTTCAAAAGTTACTCACATTCAAAAATTGGAATGAAGTATATAAGGTAACTGATACAAATGATACGTTTAATTCATTCATAAATATATACTTAAGATATTTCAATGCCATTTTTCCTCAAAAACTCAAAAAGATCCAAAATAAGAAAACAAAATTGTGTATTACCAAAGGCATCAAAGTGATAACTGAAAGAAAACGCAACATGCATAAAATACTAACAAATAACAAATGTAACTCCAACTTCATTTCACACTACAAAACATTCAATTTGAAAAAGTAATCAAATAAACAAATTATAACAAATGATAAGTACATTGCAAATGCACGTTACAAAACAAAAGCTGTGTGCGATGGTGTTATAAAGACTACAGCACTAACTAATAATAACAGAAAAAATATAGAGCTCCACTACAAAAACAAAACTTTTACAAGACCCAAAAGAAATAGCTGATATATTCAATGAACACTTTTCACAAATTGGTAAAAAGATAATCTCTCACCGCTCTACAAACAATAAAACACACCAACCAAACACTAATGTTACACAAATGTTACGAAATGTAAATTCCATATTTTTATATGGAACCACCCCTTCTGAAATTTTTAAAATCATTGGACAAATGGAGAATAAATTTTTGGGAGGCCTGGTCAACTTTCCAGATTTTCTTATCAAACACAGTGCTCCATGTATAGTGCAACCACACTCTCATATCTGCAATTACTATCTAAAAACACACATATTCCCACATATATTCAAAATTGCAAAAATAAAACCAATGTTTAAAAGGGGCAATAATTATGATCCAATGAACTGCAGACTTATCTCCCTGTTAACTGGATTTTCAAAAATTCTGGAAAGGCTTTTCAATGACAGATTCAAACAGATTCCCAATGCAAATAATGTCCTCACGAATATACAACATGGCTTCAGGAGTAATAGATCCACAGATTCAGCTATCTTCTCCCGTTTAAATGACATACATGTTGCACTAAATTAGAAGGAAATTCCCATTGGCATTTTCTTAGATTTGTCAAAAGCCTTTGACATGATTGACTGTCACATACTTTCAACAAAACTAGAAAGGGGGGGGGGGATTCGAGACATTGCAGGCCAATGAATCAAATCATATTTATCAAACCATAGTCTAGTAGTTGCCCTCCAGCACATTAAAAAAAAACAAAATCCTCTCATACTACTCCTGCCCTCAAATGATAAATTGTGGTGTACCACAAGAATCCGTCATTGGGCCAATATTATTCTTTATATACATAAATGACATGCTTAAGGCTTTAAGGAATAACAAAATAATTTTGTTTGCAGATGACACAAACATAATCATCAAAGCAAAAAGACGACAATTATTAGAAAAAGAAACTTACAAAACTTAGCATGCACTAGTAAAATGGTTTCAAGTCAAGAAACTCATCATAAACACCAGCAAGACAGCCTCTCTAAATTTCATGAATCCCTGATCTAAAGAAAAACTCTCACAGCATTTGTTCATAACCATGTAACAATACCTCATCAAATTACCTTCCATGGTCTAACAACTCAAGGAAACCTAAAATGGAATACTCACATCTCAAATCTTAACAAGAAGCTCAGCAAATCTTGCTATGCCCTATACACCCTCAGGTCAAGCTCCAACATTGAGACACTTCGAACAATGTATTTTGCAAATGTGCACTCACAACTAAAATATGGAATAATATTCTGAGGAAATGCCCCTGAAAGCACTCGCACATTTATTATCCAAAAAAGTATATTGCGAACAATGATCAGCACTCATAAGCTGCAGTCTTGCAAACCCTTGTTTAATAAACTAAGGATTCTTCCTCTACCATGCATGTATATATTTCAAATAGTGGTCTTCACAAAGAAGATTCTCATGGAAAACAAAGACACTTTTACTCTCAATTCTGATGTACACAACTACAACACTCGTCAAAAGGATATCCTACATGTTCCTCACTCTGAAACTACACTTTATCAAAAAAGTGCCCTAATAAGGGCATTACACTTCACAACAAACTGGGCAATTATATTGAAGACACAAACACAATTCATACATTTAAAAGTAAATTGAAAGTTTCCCTGCTTAACAACATGTTCTGCAGTGTGAAGGAATATTCAAATCACAACAATACTTTTCTTAAAAATATATAAATAAATAAAACTTCTTATCCTGTTGGACTTTCTTTTTCATGTTGACTGTTTTGAGCTGAAGCAAAGAAAAAAGAAGTGGCACTTTGTGTCTTACAATGTAGAAGGAGAATGACTCACAAAAACTTGTTTTTCCTTCACCCTGGATTTGCTAGCAAACAACGTAAACCCAGAAAATAGAACTTCCACACCAGTCTTAAACAACCATAAATGAACTAAAAATTGAAGTATTAATAGTATTGAAACTAAAAAAGCAAAAATTGAACTAAAATAAATATATCATTATAACTGTTTCAAAACCATACAAATACAATGTACCATTAACACCATAAAAAACAAGAAACAAATTAATAATGCAATGAAGCTTAAGATGTATAAACTAAAGATAACACTATCTTGAACAAATTCTAGCTAATAACATCCAGTAAAATCAAATACTAATAGCAAGTAAAAGTAAAAACTGATAATCCATTGGACTGCACATTAAAAACTTAAATAAAACATTTCTTTACATTATTTCCAATTGTTCTACAAGCCAATTTGAGTCTTGCCCAACATTACATAGTTCCAGTACATCCAGTTTTTTCTACTTAATGAGGGATGAGCCATTAGGGAATATTGAGCAGCCAAACACCAGGCTACATGGATGGGAGTGACAATTGATTTGAAAAGGAAGACTCATGCAGAATATGTTTCTCATTCTTTAAATTTATTATGGATCTACACTTATATCAACCTAGAATTGACATTGAGATCAATACTATTAATAGAGGAATAAGCTTGGTGTTTGGGCAGCTTAGAACAAGAGGGGGCCGACTATATTTCTGAGCCCCCGACCATTTTTATTTACCTATGACAGTTTTAATTTTTTCAACCATTTTTGGTCTACTTTTGAATTATTAAATGTATATTTGGGCAGTTGTGAGTAGAATTGAATTCTACTTGGCTGTAATTTCATGCATTTTAAGCATATTTCTGATGATTTCAGAGATTTGATGCTTTTTTGGTAGTCTCAAGGAGGGGGGAGTCAAAATTGGACACCTTTCAATTGCAAATTTCAAAGTTTCTTCACATTTTTGTCCTAAACATTTTTATGTAATATATTTTCATAAAGTTTATAAAATTGGATGTCAAAATGCACTCTATGTAACAAGTCTGTTTCTTCTGGGAGACAAAAATTAATTTGTTAACTTTATATAGGCAAATTACAAATGTTCAGAAACAATGTCACATAACACTGTTTCAAAAGTACAATTTAAATAATGGAGAAATATCAATTACATTGATACGGGGGAAATATTTTTCAATTTTTGGCCTCCTTGTACTTTCTTTTGTAAAATTATTAAAACGTTCACAAAGGATCATAAAGTTAACATCATGAATATAAAAAGAACTCAAAATGGACTGAACAACTAAACATAAAATTAAAATAATTTTATTACTAAAAACAAAAAACATGTGAATGAGTTAATGGCTAAAGGACAAGTGTTGTCTTTTCCAACTAAATAAAATGCTGAATTGACATTTTTGGTCTTTACAATAAGGCAGCAAAACTTACTGGACCATACATATACTGTAACATTATAGGAATATTGTGACCATTCATTTGCGTCATTACTGTAAATTTTAAAAGGTATCATGTTTCTAATCAGGGATTATACCGGTGCCTTCGTGAGAACATGAGAACATTCTCACAAAGGTGCCGATTATACACAATTACACACCCACTGTGTGTACCCTTCAGTAATAAGTATCACTGATAGTGCTACACAGATTAGTTATTTTATATGAAATGCAACATAACATATCTATGAGGCACAACATTGAATTTTCCCCCCTCAGATTCTCAGTTAATAATTAATTGAATGAGACATTTCTGAGCAGTTTGAGATGTCATTGGTGTCGGTGGTACTAGGTTTCTCTCAGGATTCTATTCCATTACTCTACTTGATAATAATAAAATAAGAATTATTATTAATAATAATTAAATAAGAACTTAAATAAGAATGTGACTTCACTATCTGTGCACATCTTCTTGAGGTCAATGGGAAATTTAGTTATTCAAATTATTGTTCTCCATGTTGTCATGACAGAAAGTATATTCCTTCACGAAGGATATGATGAGGGATGGGAACCTAAATCTGTAGCTGAATTGACCGAGAAAATAAGTTTTATTACACCGGAGAGAATATTTTCTTATCAATTGTAGCCAAAAATGCACATTTCTTTCAGTATTCAGAATTCAACTTGGATATGGCTTGGGGTATGGATCCCAGAGTTAATGAAATACACTTCTCCGTTTCACACACAGTTTTCTCACTGTTTTTAATGTAAAATGAATAAAAATTGAAAATTAAAATAAAATAAAAGAAAAAGAACAACAATATACATTCAAATATAGGTATTATGCCAAGTCAACCAGCAATATAAACAATGTACTAAAAAAGACATTATGAGGTCATAAACACAGCATTACAATAAATTTTGGCATAGAATAAAAAATTGGAAATTATAATTTCCATAGGAAACTCAACATCATCATCATCATGAACTGCATGTGTTAAGATGATCCTTTTCCTGTTTGTGTTGGTTCAGTATACTTAGTAGATTATTCATCAAGGTGTTCCTGATTTTTCCATCTCTTTAAAGGTCTTCCAATGACCCTGTTTCCAATTAGTTTACATTTCCAAATCAGTTTTGATAGTCTGTTGTTACTCTCCTTCCTGCAAATGTGTTCTTTCCAACTCTTTTGTGATTCTTGAATCTCTTTTATTAGATTTTTGTTTTTTAATATTCTTCTGATGTCCTTGTTTCTCAACCTGACTCTTCTTGTGACTCCTAAGAGGTGCCTTAGGAATGTCATTTGTGTTGCCTGTATTTTCTGCTTGTACTTTTCCTGCATTATCCTTGTTTCTGAACCATATTAGAAGTATTGGTTTAGCCGTGATGTTATGAAGTTCCAATTTTGTTATAGAATTCCATATCCTTCCCAAAGTGTCTTTTAATTGTTCCGCCCATTCTGTAGTCATTATGTATCTTTCTCTTGATGTCTCCTTGAGTGTGGTACCTACTCCTTTGTACTACTTTAATTAAATGATGTGAGATTTTCTCCTCTTCCAAGATGTCCCATAATTTTTTATTATCAACTGTCGCATGCTTTAATAGTCCACAAATATTACAAATATAGGTAGGTTTACTTCTTTTCATTTATTCATGAGCATTTGTAATGTGAAAATGGCATCTTTAGTGCTCCTTCTCTTTCTGAAGCCACTGTTCCTCACACAGAAATTTCTCACTTAATTCTTTGATTTTGTTCCTTACGATATTTGCAAAAATCTTTGAAGTTGTTGATAGTAATGAGATTCCCTTGAAGTTGTTGCAGTCTTTCTTAGAGTCCTTTTTGTGAATATTGATGGTTAGTCCTTCCTGCCAATCTGTTGGTATCTTTGTTTCTTGCCAAATTTTATTGAAAAGTTCCAGTAAGTTTTTTTCTAATTTCTTTCCCCCATTTCATATTAGTTCTAAATTTACCATATATGTTTCTGGGCTTTTTTTGTTTTTCTTAATACTGTTTCAAGTTCTGACTTTCTTATTGGGTAATTTGTGTGATCGTCAATGTATGTCTGTTCTATTCCTTTTTCCTTCCTGTTGACACAACCTTCTTTGTTCCAAAGTGGGTGGTAGTATTTGATCCAATCTTCCTATTCAGTGGGATTGTATCTTTTGAATTCACATTAAGATGTTTCATAATTTTGTACTCTCTTCTCTGAGGGCCCATGATGTCTCTCTCTAGACTTTTAATGAATTCTCTCCAATTCTCTCTTTTGTACCTTCAGCTAAGTTGTCTTACTTTGGTCTTTACGTTTGTGTATTCTATGTAATGTCAATTGTTCATTTTTGGAGGTAGGTCCTGTAAGCTTGTTTCTTCTGGGCTATTATATCTTTAATTTTACTGTCCCATTTCCTCAATCATTTCTTCTTCTTGCAAGGTTTTATTCCCATGCTTTCCTTCCCTGCATCAAGCATTGCTTGTTTAATTGAATTTCAGCAATTTGTCTTCTAATCTTCTTTCATACAAGTTTCTAATGTTTTCATCCTCTAGCAGATATACTTTGAGCTTGAGAGTTAATTTTCTCTCCTTTCTTTTATTTTCAGCTTTTGAGTTGAGTTGAATTTTGTTTTCTAAAAGATGATTGGAAACAATTTTGCTTCCCCAAAACACTTTTGTATTCTCGACTTTATTGAATAGGTTTTCACTGACAATTATAGAATCAATAATGGACTTCTTGCCTCCCATTTGAATATATGTTTTTAATTTTGTTTAAAGAAGCTATAAGTGATTCTTAGGTTGTTGAACAAACAGAAGTTTGTTTCCCGTTTTCATTGAGTGTCTTCTCTCCTATGTGTCCTTTGCATGGAAGTATTTAGGTTTTTCCAATTGTGGCATTGAGATAGGGAATTCCTCCTTGTTGGTCCTATCTACCAATTTCTGTAGCTTTTTATAAAGCTTATCACTTCTTCTCACATTCCCTCTACTGATGCGTACTCTCTTATTAAATTCAACATGAGAATTTCTATTATTATTCTGATTGTTATTAGTCTTGGAGATATTCAGTAAATTGTTATCTTCTATGTTATTCCTCCATTCCTTCTTGATTAGCAGTGCTACTCGTGTTGCAGCATGTTCTTGTTCTTCATCAGCTGAGTAAATTAAATAGTGATGCTCTAGTCCCTTTGTCCCTTTACTTTTCTTTTTTGTTTCTGAAATAACAGTTAAATCTTAATTACTGTTTTTGATTTCTAAATTAAGTTCTTCTTCTTTAAATGCGATTCCTCTCACATTCCACATCCCCACTCTTAGCATAGAGTCTACTATTTTATTCTTAGTCATGTTTTTGTAAACCAATACCTTCTTGCCTTCTGTATGATCTATGAAAGAACCTTGATGCCAGAATTTTCCTTCTTCCACCCACGGTACTTCTTCTATTGGTATTCCTAATTTGAATGTTTTATTATACCCCATTGTGGTTAATTGCTCACAACTGATGTCTCCTTCTGTTCCTTTTCCAACGAGGTATTTTATAAAATCTTCTGTTTCTGTGTTTTTTGTTAACTTGCCTATGTGCATCCATCTGTATTTGGTTCCTGATTTCAATTCTTGTTCTTTATTGGTTTCAATAATTATTTTTTATCTTTGTAACCCTTCTTTACTTTAACATTTTGAACTGGGCCTGGAATTTCTGTTTGGTGTGACTTTTTCTGTGGTTGCTGTTTTTGTTGTTTTTCCATCTGATCCTCATCTTGTGGTCGGTTTACGTCTGCTTGGTTGTACTGTGTGTTGTTTGGGTGTTGTTTGCCTTTTCTGCTTCCTTCTCTTTGTCCATTTTTCCTTTCCAATTTTCATTTGCACTAAGAACTAAGAACTTTCCATAGATATACTAAAATTCTAACCCCAATGAACTTCCTTAAACAGCAAATAGGAACACAATAAACATTAGGAAATTGCATTATAGTTAATCGACCAGTTAATAAAAGGAAAAAAACTTTAAGGATTAGTCTGGAAGACTGTTCCCAGGAGATATAATGATCCCCATGTTACATGTTCATTAAAGTTTTAGAAAGAGATTTATTTACGTCAAAAACAGTTAAAAATTGTGTGTGAGAAGTACTTGTGATGAGAAGTACTCGTCTTCTTATTTTATCCAATCATTTGATTTTCAAACACAGATATATCATGAAACAATATAATTGTCACGTAAAATTAACAATAAGACAAGTATATCCTTATATTTTTGACAATCAACTAAGTCATTTGTCAAAAGGTCTTTATTTTACAATCACGACATTTAGCGTATAGGTTTCACATGTCATCAAGTGTGTATATAAAATATTTGACATTTTCTCATCTGAAAGTAAAAATGCAAACAAACTTTTTTGAAAATGTTGAATACAAATTTTTAAAATAAGTTACAAAAACAGAGATTGAGAATCATTAAAATTCGAATTTAAGTAAAAGATGTATGAAATGAGCTCAAAATATAAAATAGATGGGAGAGAACATGTTTAAAGAAGCACTTATCTTAAATGTAAAAACTTAAAAACATATAAAAACAGAGGATAATTCCGTTATCTACAACGGGAGAAGTTCCCATGTTAAGAACATTCTTTCTCACTGTATGGAGAGAGTGAGGCAAGTATGGGCAGAAAGGGCACTGATTAACTTAAATAATAGAGGTTATTATTTTGAGTGTATAACCATGGAAGCCAGTAAAAAATAAATGGTGGGAGGGTGAAAGAACAGATCTAAACATAAGTATACCAATAAAATTCTAAAAGTAGAACAAGAAACAATCACAAAATATGTAAATATAATTCTACTTTATTTTAGATGGAACATTGTCTTAAATGTTAGTAAAAAGATTTGATTTGGTCATGTGTGTTTTTGTATGTACCCATATAAAAAGACTACATTGTTCCAGAGATTAACCTTGAATATTTTCTGGGTTCATTATCCAAAATAATAGGGCTGTCAAAATAAACAAATCGGCAAAATCAAGGCGATGTCAAGAAACAGATTTCATTTTTGTGCCAGTCTCTTTAATGTTATTAGCGTGTTTTTAATCCTTTACATGAGAGTCGGAGACTCACAAAATTGAACCGCATTTCGCCCTGAGGAAGGTCGCAAAATGACGGCCGAAACGTTGACACCTGAGCATAGAACGCAGCGTCTCCCGGACAGCCAAGTAGTTCTTTTTGTCGCCCCAGTTTCAACCCAATATTTCTACCAATTGCCTGTTGCAGGTGGAGGCGCTGGCGGCCGCGGCGGCGGAGGCGGCGACGGCGGGCGACGCGCAGGAGGCTGCCTCTGCGGCGCGCAAGGCCTTCGCACTCGCCGGTGAGTGCTCAGTCACGCTGTTTCTCTTAAGGAGGCTCCACACATTCGGCATTCGCCGAGCAGCGAGCTACTGCTCGCCCAGTCCCTAAAACTTGATGTGTTCGGCGAATGTTCGCTCCTTTTGATGTCTCCTAAAGACCGACACGCGATGGGCACGGCGAATACCGAACGTTCGGCGCTCGGCGAATCGCAAGCAACCTGTCCACACCATTCAGGATTCGGCGAGCGGTTGCTCGGCATTCGCCGAATGCTACGTGTGTGGAGCCACTTCTACATTACGTCCTACATACGTCCATACGGAGTAATATACGAATACTTCGATTTTTTAAATGGCCGATGATATTAGGTCATTGTTACACCTCCTGCCTCCTAAATGAATCTTTTTCATTTATTCGCCTTTCTCAACGGGTTTCAGAAATGTGCTTATCACTTATCGGCCACATGAAAAGAAAGCGAAGTATAGGATAGAGCAAGATATGTAATGCTACGGAAAATCCATTTTGAAATTTCAACGGAAATGCATGTTTTGGGGTTCCCTGGTACTAAAAAAAGATGTTTTTTAAACGTCCGTCAATCAGTGTGTTTGTCTGTCAGTCTGTCCGTCAGTGAACATCATTAGCGCCTGAACTATTCGTAGGTTTTGTTTTGTTTTCCAAAATTTACATTTTCAGACATTCCCATTTACATTCCCATCTGCCCCGACTCGAATCCCTGGGATTTTGAAATTCGTTCTTTAAATGTTGATGGTACTTTACATAAAGCTCCTGGCACCTTTTCAAATTTTTCTCAAAAGTATGTCCACATTTTTTCTTTAAATTTCTTGTACGAATGGAATGAAATACGCTTATAATAAGAGCATAGCGGAACGCCGTTCCGTGCCGCCAAAAATCAAGCCCTGAATATAGACATTATTAAAGATAATTTTCTCAAACACGGCTCCAATTGTTTCTTCTTCACATTTTTTTGTTGGAATAGTGCGAAATGTGCTGAAAAACATGCCATTGTCGTCATTTTGATGTATATATTTTATTATCTAAAAAGTATACAATTTCTTTTTTAATATCTCTCGGGCTGTTAATATTTACATTACCAGCAATTACGGTCTACAGCGCCACTCGCAATTTATTTATTTATTTAGTATATTTCACGGACTAATTGTCCAATTTACAATAATTGTACATATTTGAAATTCATTATAACGTGTTCGGTATTCTATCAAATACAATATGAATCAGTTTTTACAATATGAAATATCAGTCAGAAACATTAACATGAAATATCAATATCAAATATCAGTTTTTACAATATGAAATAAGTAGTAATGAGATAATAAGATAAACGACGAAAACAGAGTGATTGGTCCTATTCAAGTTTTTGTACATCTAGTGAGGGGTATTTTATTTCCCCCTTATCCTTCTCACATCGGTAAGGATGCTCGACGAATATCCCAAAAAGGGCCATAGATGCAAGTACAATGAAATAATGTTGAGCAAGTAATCATTGTTGACCAAGCCTCAGGTACATCAAAAATATATGGTGTTTGAAAGTGGTTACGACAAATCATATCTCAATAGTGAAACCTTAAAGCCTAAAACAGGAATAATCCAGCTTTAATATATAAAAATTACAATTACAACGATATCAATCAGGAATACAAAGTTATTCATATTTATATACAGCGTTTTTTATAAACTTGAAGGTAATATTCATGTTATCACAAAAGCAGTCTAGTTCGAAACTATTGGCTAATGTACTCATTCTGTTTATTGGCATATTACCAGTATATAATAATTTATAATTTGGTGTATAGAATGTTTTAAATCTGCGCGTGATTTTGTTTGGGACAAAAAAATTCAATTCGCCTAATAGCTCAGGACAGTTCAAAACATTATTACACATTTTATACAGAAATTGCATATCTCTCACACTTCGCAAAGATTCGAGAGACGGCAGTTTTAGTGTGTTTGATAATTCAGTATAATCGTGATTCAAAAATGGATCTGGAAGATGTAGTTTATGAGCAATCAACCTGAAAAATTTATGCTGAACACGTTCTATTCTTTGTTTATGTACTTTAAAATATGGTGTCCAAACTGATGAAGCGTACATCAGTGTTGATCTAATGAGGGAGATGTACAATGTTCTAAACGTTTGTACAGATTTAAATTTTTGACATGTTCTCTTTATAAACCCCAGTTTTTGAAGAGATTTTGTGACAGTTTTATCTAAATGTTCACCAAACTGAAGTTTGCTGTCAAAAATTACTCCTAAATCCTTTATGGAGTTCACCCTATCTAATTGTTCATTTTGTATATAGTAATTATTTTGTATAATTTTCTTAGATCTAGAAAATGTGATCGATTTGCATTTCGATATATTAAGAACAAGATCATTACTTCCACACCAATTGATAAGGGAGTTAAGAGATTCTTGTAACGCAATAATATCCTGGGTTGATGTTATTGCAGAGTATAGTTTGAGGTCATCAGCGTATAATAAAAATTTAACATTTGTTAATTCATTACCCAAATCGTTTATAAATATGTTAAATAATACAGGTCCAAGGTGTGATCCTTGAGGAACACCAGATGTCGCTATGATTTCCTTTGATATAAATTGTTTATATTTAACATATTGCGTCCTCTTGGATAGATTGTTTGTTTCAAAAATGTTATTGATAGTTTGTTTGTTAAAAAATGTTGCAATTGTTTCAAAAATGAGTAGTGGCATTACGATAGTACTGTAGAGTCGCGATTATCCGAGCCTCGCTAATCCGAGATTCCGTGCTATCCGTGGTCGTCTGTGCGCCAATCACAAAACAAGCGGCGATAATCTTGGTGAGATTGGCAACTGCGTGAAAGGTCACGTGATTAGCAATCAGCGTCATTGTCAGTCTAACTGCTACATTGTTGTGACCGGTTTGCGCTCTTGTAAGTATGAATGTGTGTGTAATGTTAATAGTTTCTGCACATCAAATTTGACTTCGTTATACATTGTTGTTGAAAATACGTATGTATTATCGTTTTACTTTCTCTCTACCTCCTACGTACAAAGAAAGTTACGTAATGGTGCGTGAAAAACGGCGAATTTTCGGCAGACAAACTCTTATTACTGGGCCCTGGTAACGAAAAAGTTTATAAATCCAGTTGCTAAATTTAGTAAGCAAATCCTCTAACACGTGGTGTAGCCAGAATCCATGTTTTATAGGTCTTTGATACCTAACAATCGAATCACAGTAAAACGTGCCCGTCCGTGTGTTTAATGGTATTGAAGGACGTTTACGAGAATGGTGCAGATCTCATGTTCTTTAAAAACCCTGATTTTTCGAAAATTGCAAAAATTCAAAAATTTTCGTCGACTTTCTACTACTACAATTATGAAGAAATTTTTCACTTAATGAAATCTGTTTCTTAAAGATAGGTTTTGAAATAAGAACATGTACAATTTTTCGAAAATTTAAGTACTTTTCGCGTAATTTAGCGTGAAAATACGAGAGAGAAGGTACGTGCTGTTCTAACACCACTAGTTTTCTGCGTAATCCGAGTTTTTTTTGTAATCTGAAGTACCAACAGCCTGAATTCCCTCGGATTATCGCGACTCCACTGTATTGGGCGAGTTCGGGTTTAGCATTTGGGTGTATTTTCGGACGAAGCAAGTCGCTCGCCCTGGTGACCCCACGTGTGCGTGTGTGTGTGTGCTTGCAGGGCCGGAGCGCGCGGCGCGGGCGCTGGGCGCGAGCGGTGCGCTGGCGGCGGCGGCGGCGCGCGGCGCCTCCCACGTGGCGGCGGCGCTGCTGGCGGCGGCGGAAGAGGAGGAGGCGGCGGCGGGGGCGGCGCTGCTGGGCGCGCGGGACGCATTGGGCCGCACGGCGCTGCACCGCGCTGCGCAGGCCGGCCGCGCCGCGGCGCTGCGTGAGCTGCTGCGGTGGACGGCGCGGGGCCCCGCCTACGCGGTGCGTCACCGCCTTCCTCAGGACTTATGTGTTTTACTGATACGTTGTAGCTTCTTATTAGGGAGTTGGTGCACACTCGGGTTATATAACGGCTAGCGTATCGGGCTGTTATATCCAAGTTGGATTTAATCCCGATCGACGCCGTGGATTTTTAAGGGCGAAAAAATCCTTCGTACGCTTTCCTTCGGAGGGGAAGTAAAGCCGGCTGGCCCATATTAGTAGATTTACTTGCATCTAAAAGATCCTCAAGTCTAAATGATGCCTCTGAGCTAAATTCAAATCGCCTGTTTCTCGCCCAAGAAATACCTTTCTCTGTTAGTTGGTGAAAGGAGCGTAGCGAAATTTGCGTGGTCAAGACGGAAGAGCAGGCCTCATGGCCTGAGTCTCGCCACGAAAAATAAGGCATTAATTCAATTCAATTTTTAGCACTATCGGTCTTGTGCGCATGCGCAGTTCCAGTTTCGCATCTTTTAGTGCATCCGCGCATTCGCACACGATTGATAGTGCTGTCCGCTATGATGTGTAAAATGTATATTGTATATAAATGAGGGTTTCTGCGTGCTGCTAGCGTGCGTGAAGTTGGTCTTTGAAAAACGTGTCGAACCATGCGTAAAGACTTTTTTCACGGTGACGTAGCAGTGCCAAAAAGACGAACGCACGGTATTTTACAAAGGAAGTAAGAAAATGTAGCACACATTAATGGCACAACAACTTCAACTTGACTATTATTAAACTCTTTCCATTAACTATTAATTTATAAATAACTATTAACATTTAATTAGTACGTAACTGTTAACACGTAATATAAATAAAACTCGTAGCAACTCTCTTAGATGTATAATAATTTCTAAACAGATGCTAAGTTTTTCGTAACTACCTTAGGAATTTTGAGTAAGAAATTGGAAATGCAGCGCTCACGCATTCGAATAACTTCTGTGGAATGCAAGCATCGCTTTTAATAATTTTAAATCCAGTAAATATAACCACTATGTACCAGTTGCACAATAGGAACTCGTATGAAATAATGCATCACAACCTTATGTCGCAAAAAAAAGGGTGTCCTGTTTTACAACGTTAACGAAGGTGGGGGTTCCTTTGAAATGAATAAAGTTGCGATGAAACAAATCATGACGAGAAACATTTTTATACAATCGTAGAAAATGTTTATATATCGTGAGTGAAGTTATTGTGTTTTGCCCGATCGAGATAGAGGGGTTTTTGCCTTGACCTATCGTTCTCAGCAAAAATACGTCCATAAAACCTTCCAGAAAAACGTTGTCTTATGGGTGGGGTGGGACGTGGCCCTAGCACCTGTCAGTGCTTCAGACTGACTGGCTTGGGCCAAGGGGTGGATTTACGCATTGGCACAGGAGGCATGTGCCTCTGTCGGCAAAATTTTAAGGCGGCAAAAATTATAGACTAATTTTTGTCTGTAAATTTCCAAAATTTATAATATGAATAAATTATTCATTTTATAAATCATACATGTTGAAATACATATACTTTTGATAATTTATTCGAAGATGGCTTAATTCGTTTATATTTTCTAATGTAAATTGTAGACATCTACGTAAATTTAAGAATAATGATAGAACTACGGTGAAATAATAAATATGCCTAACTAACTAAACCATGATGAATTTAGATTATTTCTGTACAACAATATATCACATTAATAAAATATTAATGATATATTAATAGATAATATTAATAAGACAATATTTAATTTTAGTCATAAATAATATATTGGTCCAATTTGTAAACATAAATTATGCTTGTTATTATAAAGAACTCCTTTACGTGCGTACAGGCGACAAAGTTGCTAATGGGCCTCTGCTTTGCGCAGGCGCCGCTGGAGGCGCGGGACTCGCACGGGCGCACGCCGCTGCTGGCCGCCGCCGCACGAGGGCACGCCGCCTGCGTGCAGGTACCTCCTTTCTATAGGACTCGGACTTTTAGGGGCTAAACAACGGAACAGGTTTATTTTTATGTGCTTCAAAAGTGAAAAGAAAATATGTGTTAAAACAACAAAAATATTTATTACACATAGGTAAACCAGTAACAAAGATCGAGAGAAGTCTTAAAGTAGGACGTGACTTCATCGTCGTTATAACTGCACATTTTGTCTTTGCAACCTGAGGAAGTTATGTTATGAATGAATGTTGTCGCTCGGAATGAGTGTTGTCGGCTTTTGTCTGGTCGTGAACCAGACTCACTCCACTCATTGGGAAGTCCCACAGTAAACTGTAATGTGTAATCAACCTCTGCATTCGAAATTGGCACATCTTTGACAATATATCTAAAATATCCAAAATATTAGACTGGAAAATACTCAAATACTCATTTATTCACATAAAATTTAGCAAAATATGTAATATTATTTGTTTCGACTAAAATAATTATTTTATGCACCTTAAGTAAACTTTTTTTTATTTTTAGATGATATGCAATTTGTTATATGGAAGCTACTTTGTTACTTTACTACTACTGTTACTTTAATTTCCACTAAAATTTCAACGCTCAAGATTAAGGGGGAAATTACAATTTTAAAACACATTATATATTTACCTAAACATCCGAGACCTACTTATGATATTAACAATAAGTGACTCCACTCTTATGTCTCAGAAGGGTTGATTTTCATAGAAAGGTTTTATAACTTTTCGAATTTCAGCACTAGTCAGAATATAACATCGGTTCTTTGCGCCCATATTCAAGGCTCTAAGTGCTTTTGAAGACTTGAAGAGATCGTTAGCGTCATTTGTGAACAGCGAGTACAACGTAACAGCGCCTCACGCAATCGTTGCACACTGAAATACAATTATTAAGACGTTATTAAGCGAAGCATTGCTGGGTCCACTAGTGCGATACAATCGATGAATGCGTGGTGGGTGTGTTGCAGGCGCTGGTGTCGGCGGGCGCTCGCGCGGACGCGCGGGACGCGTCGGGGGCATCGGCGGTGCACGCGGCGGCGGCGGCCGGGGACGCGCGCGTGCTGCGCCTGTTGCTGGCGGCGCCCGCGGCGCGCGCGCTGCTCCGCTCGCCCACGGGCGCGCGCGACGCCGCCGGCCGCACCGCCCTCGCCGCCGCCGCCGCCGTGCCCGCCCACGCGCCGCACGCGCGCGGCGCCGACGCCTGCCTGCTGCTGCTGCTGCCCTTCGCCGCCTCGCACGCGCCCACGCCCACGCCCGCCAACGGTCAGTCGGCCTTCACTGTCTTCCTACCGCGTACGCAGTAGAGAGCAAGTTATGTAATGTTGCGCGAAAAAGCCGCTAATTTTCGGCAAAAAACTCTGATTACAGGGTCCTGGTAACGAAAAAGTGTATGAATCAAGTTGTTAAATTGAGGGGGAAAATCCTTTAACACATGGTGCAGACAAACTTCAACCGCTCACAACACTGCGAACGGTCAGTCTGCTTTTTGTGGCTTCGCTGATGTAGCCGTTAGCGTTTAGGATTGTTGTACCCACGTTGGCGGGTACAAACCCGATCGATATCGTGAATTTTTAAGAGAGACATTTTTTTTCGTCTACTTGCAACTATAATATGGAAGATAGATATTTTTAATAACATAAGTAGAGAAAGTATTGTAATCGTGCGACGGAAAACAGCGAATTTTCGCCACAAAAATTCTTATTGCCGGGCCCTAGTAACGAATAAGTGGATAAATCCAGTTGTTGCTCCTTAAAAAAAGTAAGGTACAATTCTTTGAAAAGACAAGTAGTTTTTGCGTTATTTATGTTTGAAATATATGCAATATACTCGTACTTTTTTTAATCTAAAAAAAAATACGCTCCAATTTTTTTCAAATTTTCCTAAAGATAGAACATGGAACGCTGATAACAATGGAGCATGCCTCATTTTTCTTGAACTCTCTGAATATTCGAAAACTTGCAAATTTAGAAATAAAGCGAGAAAGTATGTGCTGTTTTATCACCACTAGTTAATTTTAGTATATTTTTTTAAGTTTAGCTAGTGACAAAACAATTTATTTAAATCGCTATAGTTTCGACTTTTTTATTAAGCCGTCCTGATGGCAATTTCTTCCAACTATTCTTGTGTGTAGCAAATTCAATGCTCCTCACCCTCGTCGTGTGGGTTGAGGATGGTGGTTGCTACACATGAGAATACGATACACTAAATTGCCCTGAAGAACTCTTAATAAAAAGAAGAAAATTTGACTATTGAAAAAATTTAGTTTCTTATGTTTTAAACCCAAGAGAATTTGGTTGTTTGATTGGTTGGTTGTTAGTAATCCTGGGTGCGTCAACTATTAGGGTCTAGCAAGTCTAGCAAGTGTAGTGCACGGTTTTCGCTCGGGAGGTGGCGGTGGTCTTCCCTCGCTGAATGGCGAGATCCGGTGTCGACTTACCGTCGGCTAGCTGGGTTTCCTTCAAGCAGGTACCTCTCACCAGCGCGTCGGTCCGAAGGGTCAGGATTCGAGTTCCGCCTTGAGCATGGTTGTTTGTTCATTGTCTCTCATGTACAAGTATGTGTTGTCGCGGAGGGTCACGCGTTCTGCTGACCCGTGATCAGAGGTTGGTGTCTAGTGAAAGGTCGAATATACCAGCCGGGACAAGTTCTAAACCCCCGACCGGTCTCCCGGCATGCGCACGTGAGTGTAGGCCTATTGCCCACGCCGCGGCAGAAGCGCGCGAACGTCAATCATCAGGGCTCTTCGCCGACCCTCCGGCGACGACGGACAAAGGGACCGCAGCAGCTACCTGCTGCTGCCTGATGATTGACGTTCGCGCGCTTCTGCCGCGGCATGGGCAATAGGCCTAAGTGACGAGCCATCCGCGCGCGTGTTACAGGGGGCAGCGCAGGCGCAGGCGCGGGCACGGGCGCGGGCGGGACGTGGGAGCCGGCGCGCGCGGAGCCGCTGCGCCTGGCGGCGTCGGGCGGGCGCTGGCGCGCGCTCCGCGCCCTGCTGCTGTCGGCGGAGGCGCGGCGCCGCGGCCTGGCCGGGGCGAGTCCCGGGCGGAGGGAGCGCGCGCGCAGTCTGGCCGCCGCGGGCGACGTGCCGCTGGAGGACCTGGTGCTCGTGCTGGGCCTCCGGGAGGGCGTGGCGGCCGCGCAGCGCCTGCTCCAGGACGACGCGGCCGACGCGCGTGCCAGCGGCGCCTTCCACCACCACAGGTGCGTTGGCGCTCAGAAGGCCGTAACTGGTGGAGGCTCTTCCCCTCTAGTTTGGGTAATTCGGGCATGCGCAGTTTCCCTCCTCCAGGTATCTTATCCAATGGAACACAGCTCCAGCCGTGTGCGTCGACGGCAATGGTCCCGTAAGTGTAGTGCATACTGTCTACCGGAATCTGGCGGTGTTCCTCCCCGGATGATCTGGGCATGCAGGGAGAGATGCAGAGCAGATGATGCAGATGCAGAGCAAGATGCAGAGCATGCCTCCACGTATCCCCTCTAATGGCGCCAACGGCTGCGTCTACAACTATAGTCATAAGACCCGTATGTGTAGTGCTCGCTGCCTGGATACCGGAAGCTGGCAGTGATCCATCCCACAGAGTTTGGATAATCCAAGCCTGTGGAGTTTTCTCTTCCAAGGATCTCCTCAATAGGGCATCGCCCTTTTCCAGAACTTCTAACTGCTCTAAGCTTCCCACTGGGTTGTGTGTGTCCTTTAGTGCACGTTAATGAAAGTATGAAACGGGAGACGTGGGGGCAAGGATGAGGAAGGAATGATCGCGCGCCTACTGTTGTCCTTTTTTTGGGGGGTACTGCTCCAGCATTCGTCCGGTATTAATCTCCCTTACGGGAAAGTAACTCGCTACAGGTCTCCCTAAGTTGTGGTTTGGTCGCGTGAATGTTGAGTTTGTCACTTCCATAGTTTTCTCCTACTAATTTATCGGATGTTGGACTAATTGCTGAAACAAGGGACTAATATTTTCGAAGAGCTGGAAAACCATTGGTGTGTCTTGTGTTTGTGACTTGTGAAACAACCCCCAGCTGAAATTCCCACAAAATTAAATCCATCGAACATTCTGATTCGAATCTTATTTTTAATCGCTCATATATGGAACGATACAATAATTTTGAGTCCGTTGTTTTCTGATCCGCTGGCAAATATGGGAATCAAAAATAGTAACAGAGGGTGCCAATAAATATAAATAAATTTTGTTAATTAAAAATAATCTTTCAACTTCACTGAAATGAAAATTAAAAGTCGGCGGGGTTACTTCTACAAAATTTAGTGTTATCTAAAATAGCATTTGCTCTTCAGAGCTGTATTTGAGTCTTTTAGAGATGTTATACATGTTACAGAACTATATTTGCAATTATTTTCAGTATATAAAATAAATGACAACATAATTCGTTATGTGAGTGATTCAACTAATGATAACGGATTGCACTTTTCTAGGTCATACGTAGACTATTATTGTCGCAACACCGAGTCATGAGCAACATGTCACTAGTGTATTTTATGTAGTTATATTATCTTTTGAAAGAAATATACCTCTGGGTGAGTCTTTTATCACTCCCCTTTAAACATAAAATATCTTTATGATTTACTCAATGGACGAAGTTATTTTCTAATTTCATAACTCCCCTCTATTCAGAAATACAGCCTTAAAATATATTATTTTAAAATAGATAAATTTGTGTCTCGCTTGAAAAGAAAGTGCGTTTAATATTAGCTATGACTGATCAAAAAGGATGAATAATTGAATAGTGTTTATCATAAGAAAATGGAAATAAACATCCAAAATAAAGAAAAAATATGTTGCATGGTTAACATTTGAGGCATGAAAATAAACTTTTATTCTGTTATTTTGTACGTTCGAGATACGGTGCATAGAATTCGTGAACCTAATTCACGTTTCGAGGCAGCGAAACTCATAAAAAGTAAATTTCTTGGTAGGTCCGTATGAAAGTGGTAGGCCATAGTGCCTAGCAGAAAGCGCCTGATGTAATAAAAAAGCTTGAAAATACGTTCTAAGCTTAAAGAGTCTGGCACTGCTTCCCCCTTCGTTTTAGCGCGTCCCGTATTTAGTGTTATCTAAATTTGCATTTGCTCTTCAGAGCTGTATTTGAGTGGATCCCGAAGTCGTCTTCAACAGTCGTGTGTCTGCCTTTTCCTCCCCCTTCCCCTTCTGGCTCAGCGTTGTTCGTCATTATCCGGGTGTCGGCGCATCGCTACCTGCTCTGAAGGTGACACTACCCGGAAGTTCAGAGTAAATATGGACAACGTGTTCCTAGGAGGTCCATTCTTATTCACAAACAGATTTTCAAATAAAGGACAATAAGTAACGTCTCGATCTTGTAAGAGGAATCACATGCTCGCGAAAATATATTGCACATTCGGCATATTTTTAACGGGCGTAGATTATCTTCTTACGCAACTCCCATTTCATCTTTGAAATTTGAGGACACTGATTTCCTAAAATATTCTTTTGAGAATGTATATTTTTGAAATATTAAGCTCCGCCGTTTCATAAACAAATAATTTCTTCAGGCAACAGGAAAAAAAACTGACAGTGGTTAATTTGAAGTAGAAGTAAACACGCATTTCAAATGTTTTGATGAAAAAATATTCCGGGTCTTCAACAAGTTGCCCCAACTGCCCCCACCTTGTGGTGGAGAGGTTACTAAAGCGTTACCACCTAAAAACGTATCTACGAGGTATTATCAAAATCTATCTGGGTATGGCTCTGGAGCGGCTCGTCATTAAAGGCTATAAGGTGGAGCCTCGGCTATAGAAATCGGCCCCCAAAAGAAATTTAAAAATATATGTAGTTTTAAATGTATTTACTTATTAATAATGGATTTCTAAGTTACATTATGTAACAGATATATCATTATTTTTCTCTGCCAGTTCGATAACGGCCGTTCGTAACGCATTTGGTGCCGTTGATAGCGAAGAGAAGAGATTAGATTCCCAATTCATTCCGCTGTAAGGCCTGAGTAAAACGAGGGGCGTGACGCCATGCGTTCCTGCACAGGCGTATCGGCGGACGAAGGCTGCGGCCAGTCAGCCTTCTAGGGTGGGGCATAGGTCCTGAAGAAGGGCCTGCACCAACTACTTTTCTCAATATGCTTTAGGAGCGCTACTCCCTTATACCTGTATCGGAAGAGATTATGTATAGAAATGCAATGCAATGTTAATGCGATGCATCTACAGCCTTCCCGTTCAGAAAAAGCACGAGCCGCGACTGGATGGCTGGTACTGACAGAAGTGGTGGGTGCGCAGGGCGGCCATCTTGCGGTGCCGACGCACGCTGCTGCATGTGGCGGCGGGGGCGGGGTGCGCGCGCTGCCTGGAGCTGCTGCTGTGCTGCTTCGTGCGCTTCGAGGGCCCCGCAGGTACTTGCGCCTGGCGACCACACACAAATTATATACAGACAAGGGGCCTTGCAGGTACCTGCGCCTAGCGACTACACACAAATGATGTACAGCAGAGAGTCATGCAGTTACCTGTGCCTGCGACCATACACAAATGGTCCATACACAGGAGAGGTCCAGGCAGTTACCTGTGCCTGGCGATCTCACACAAATATATACAGGAGAGGGTAATGCAGGTACCTGCGCCTGGCAACCACACACAAATGTTGTACAGGAGAGGGTAATGCAGGTACCTGTGCCTGGCGACCACACACAAATTATATTCAGACAAGGGGCCTTGCAGGTACCTGCGCCTGCGACCATACACAAATGATGTACAAGAGAGGAGTAGGCAATTTGCTGCGCCTGACGATCTCACACAAATGATATACAGGCTAAGACACTGCAGGTGCCTGCGCCTGGCGACCACACACAAATGATGTGCGGGCGAGGCCCCTGCAGGTAACTGCGCCTGCCGACCACACACAAATGACATAGAGAGATTACTGTTGTCCGAGTAATATTTGTATACTTGACAGCTGGCGTTGGAGTACAGCGATGTTTTCACTTACTCGGGCGGCAGATCCACGCCCACACACCCACGCTAACCAAAGAAGTAATGGTGCTCTTAAATTTTCAGTTGCTTCGCGCTGTTAGATTTCATTTCTTTCTTAATAAGTATTGGCAACTCTGCAGTGACATAAGAATTTGACGCCTCTGATTGAATATTGGAACCCCCTCTCCTGTGTCAGCCGGTGGCTGTCAAGTAGACAGAAATATTAATCAGACAATATGGTGACGTCGTTGTTTGAACCCATGTAAACTAGCTCTTTCAATTTGATGCGGATAAGTCTAGGCGTCAGTGTAAAACAACCCCTGGCTGAGTAATACAACACGATTGACGCTTACCGTATTTACGTATAAGGCCCCCCACCTTAGTTTTTAATCAAATTTTCAATAATTTTTTCGTGAATTGAATCCTTCTTTTCTGTCACTGGAAAACAGCTATTCCTCACTTGTAGAGACCTGTGCTATTTCTGGAAGGGATTTTCACGTGCGTCGAAAGCAGACTTAGAATATGCATCGCTGTGTAATACTGTTTTAAAAAACAAAGAAAACAATTCTTTTAAAAAAATATTTCACTTGATTCCAAGATACTCGCGTGATAGCCCACAATCCATTTTATTGTATTTTATTTAATTTAAGAATGCATAAAATCAAGGGAAAAACACAAAATTGTAATTAAAAATTAAACTTGAAAATATATTTTAACATATAATATTTATTCAGATCTTAACAGGATGATTGCAAATACACGTTGTGTGTCACGTCGAATGTCACAGAACAATGCAGAGAAAACAAAAGTTCACATTGTCGCATCGGATGAGCATTAGGACAAGAATACTATTTTGAAGAATACTAGACTACTGGTTTAAGAATACTAGATTGCCATTAATAATAACCCCTTTAACGTTCTTATTAATCCAGAGAAACCCCTTCTTTATGCTTTTTGAAGGTCTGAAAAGTATTATAATGGTTATGGATAAATCTAAAGTACTCCATGGTGTCTCAAGCTACTTCACTTCCGTGTGTTGACGGAGCGTGAGGTGCGTTGTGGAGTGGCAGGGGCCGCCCTCCACACCTTTCAGGGCGAGGAAGGTGAAGGTGGAGGCGAAGAGGAGGGCGGAGGCGTGTTGGCGTGCGTTGGCGCGTGGCAGGGCGAGGTCGGCGGAGGTGGAGGTGGAGACGGAGGGTCGGGCGGAGGTGTGAGGGCGTGCGTTGGCGCGTGGCTGCAGGGGCCGCGCTGCGGTGCGAGGCGCTGGACGCGCGCGACGCCGAGGGCCGCACGGCGCTGCACGCGGCGGCGGGCGCGGGGGCGGCGGCGTGCGCGCGCCTGCTGGTGGAGGCGGGGGCGTCGCTGGCGGCGCGCTGGCAGCCGGGCGCCGCGGGGGCCGGACTGCACCTGCTGGGCGGCGGCGGCAGCGGCGGCGGCGCGGGCAAGGGAGGCGGCCGGGAAGGCGAGGCCGGCGTGAGCGCGGCCGCCGCGCTGCTGGAGCACGTGCCGGGCGCCGAGCTCATGCTGTGCGACGCGCTGGACGCGCGTGTGGTGGCGGTGGGCGACCCGCTGGCGCGCGTCACCGTCCTCGTCGACTTCAGGTAAGGGCCCGTTCACACGTGGCCACAGTGGCCCGCTTCCGAACGCCGCGACTCGAAGCCAAGCATTGGTTTGAATGGAGATCTTCCCACGTGCACTGCTGGGGCGTCCGTCGCCACATTCTTGCCTCGAGGAGCGCAGCACATACGCGCCGCAGTACATACGCGAGCGCAGTACATACGCGTTAGCAGAACACTGCTTTAAAAAACGGAATTCCGTGCCGCCGGTCGCGGCGATTTAAATGCAGCCGTCCCTTTGTTCGTCGTCTCGAGAGGGTCGGCGAAACCTACTCCTGCAGAACCCTCCCCCATCTACGGCCGGCGGCGCGGCGGTGGCGTGCAGTGGTGGCGGCATGGGGATAGCCCTGATGCTTATCGGAAGCACGCTGCTGTGGCGACGCGTGGAGGCATCCTACAGGACGCGCCGCGCGGGCTATTAGGATCCCTTCACACGTAAACATAGCAGGGCGCTACCGTACACCGCGCTGGAAGCAAAGCATTGGTTTAAATGGATTAGAGCGTCGGATTAGAGCTGCGGTATCTTTCGGGGACCCACGCCTGCCACGAGCAGCCCTCGAGGGATTCCGCGCTACCGCTCGCAAAGCATTGGTTCAAATGGTTCTTTCCACTGGGACACTCGCCACAACGTTGTACCTGATACATTTCTTTGTTATCTGCATGTCGCCACCACGGCACAACTTTTTTTTTTAATTAAAAAATATATTTTTTCTACATCATTCTAAGTTCTTTAAAAATAAAATGCAAAGATATAATTATTGTTAATATTCGAAAAGTATTTTTTACAATAACATTGCAATTAGAACATGGTAAACGTCATGCCGCAGCGTGCAAGGGCAGCTGACCTTGCGCGCTGCTTAGAAATGTGCATCGCGATCGAAAGGAAATATGGGGCTCATGACCTGAAAATAGTCAATTTCTTGTGCGTTGTCATTTTTCGAAACGTTTAATATGAACTTGTTATTTTGAATATTGGTATTGTCCTTAGTTTTCAATTCTTCATTTTGTTTTGTTTTGTTTTGTTCGTTAAGAATAACTTTATTAGGGTTTTCTTCTGTTTTGAATTATTTCAACTTACAACTTTGCAACAGAATTGTTACGAAATGATAAAATAAAATAAAATAAATGTACTGCGAAGTCTCTTCAGTGTACACGTGGTTTACTCCATTTTTTTTATGGAATTCGATAGGTTCCTTAAATGTAAATTTAATAAAGGTGTTTAGATACGCATCTCCGCTGAAATTAATGTGATTTCGAACACCCCTCCTTCCTTGCACGTGAAGAACGTGTGAAAGTTAAAAACCGAGTTGATGAGTGTGACAGTAAGATCATAGAATGTCCTGTAATCGGCGAACTTTCTCGTTGGTACATTGTTCAGCGTACATGGTGCGTCGACTCACGTAAACGATGTCAGCAAAGTCAACTGTCCTTGCGCGCTGCGGCATGGCGTCTACCAAGTCCTAATTGCTCGGTTTTGAAAAACTACTTACTGATTATTAAAAGTATTTATATCATTGCATTTCATTTTTCAATAACTTTAGAATGATGCGTAAAAGATATATACTTCCATTACAAAAGAGTTGGGCCAAAAGCTCTAAAATTACGCACGGTTCAAACAAGAAACCGAAATATGTTGTTTGCCCCATGATCTGCAATAACATAGCGCAAATAGCATTTCGATACCTCAAACCGTTTTCAAGATATTTGCTGTGACCGACTTAGGTGGTCCATCGTGTGTACGCGGGTGAAGAGTCAATTTAAGTTGCGTCTATACTTTGGCATAAAATGTATTCAAAATTTTATGTTGGCTACACTGAAGGATTTTTTTTATTAATCGCGGAAGTTGACGATCGAAGCCTCGCAGTTGACTTACAAATGTTCTCGCAAAGCGAGTCAAATCGGCTGCATGAAATTCGTATTTTTTTGACAAATCTCTTTTTAAGCCCTACAAGTACATTATTTTCAATTACCGACATGTAGTCTGTGGATTACACGTGTTTCATTTATCCAATGGTGGAAAAAAGAAACTCGTGTAGTTATTTTGCGACCTATCCCTGTCTGCGGAATTACCTAAATCAAATGACTAGCAATTCCAATTGTTTGAAGAATTCCTTTTGGTGCAACTGCTTTGAGTTCGTGCCTTTTAAGTGAAACAACGATCAAGGACGTGGTCGAACGTGCCAACATTGCAAATTAATTTGGACGGTGGACTTTCCAAGACATTTAATCTTAAAAGTCGATCTTAGCTTGCTACCGAGTAAAGACTTCGCCGCGTGCAGTGTTACGAAGAATTTTAATGAAATCATGGGAGTTATTTACTCATCCAAATCCAATTTGTAACTTCCCTTCACCTTGATATTTTTTGAAGCGTGACCTCAAAATGAGAGTGTACAACTCATGAGTATTGTTTTGTTGGAAGGAGTATGCTAGGGAAGCAAATTGAACCTAACATTGAGTGTTATTTACGAGACGTGTACAATTTCATCATTCTGACTGTACGCATTCTAGACAAAACAAATGACCTCGCTAGCATGTGTGCCTGGCGTCGAGCCACGCTATGCACCGACTCACTCATTGCGCAACAACTGTTACGAACACGTTACTATTACATATGGCGTGATCCCGTGGCATTCCCAGGTTTAAGAGAAAATGTTTGGAATATTTCTATAAACGATGATAAAAGTTTTTGAAAGGGTTAGCACTTTTTCGGATCCCATTGCAACCATTAATTACATTCATTTGTTCTATTTTGTTTTTGTATCTTTCGTTGTTGATACTTGATGAGGTTGACATAACGAACCTGAAAAACAGTAACCAAGAAATGGCATTACCACTTCAACTTTCCCAAAATCATTTGATTCTATACTCAACGGTCTTTCCTAGAACTAATTTGGAATTTCCAAATTAGGTAATAATAAATCAACAGGATCGGATGGTTTTTTGGGGGAAATTCTCAAATTAGGAGGGGAAGCTATGTTATCGTATCTATTGCGGTTTTTCGAGATATCACTGAACAATTCATGTATTCCTAGGGATTGGAGAGATTATCGCCCTGAAAGTCTGTAGCGTGTAAGCAAATGGAACATTTTGTGGCAGAATACTTACGCGGAATTTGGGATAACAATAATATCATTTACGAAGGACAACGCGGTTTCAGAAAAGGATATTCATGTGAATGTCAGGTAGTCACTGTTAGTCAGGACATTGCTGATTCTCTCGATGAAGGTTTCATCGTTCACGCAATTATTATAGACTTCACCAAAGCGTTCGACCTCGTTTCCCATGATAAATTAATCCATACAAAATAGTAAGCTTAACATACACAAAATAATTGCTTTCTGGATTCGAGAATTTCTCAGCTCGCGTAATCAAAGGGTGTGAATTGGGTCAAATTTCTCTTCGAGGGCAGAAGTAACGGACGGAATGCCACAGGGAATTCCTAGGTCCGTTGTTTTTATAGCATTAATTATATTTGGCAGGGAATTAAATCAAAAATATGTATTTTTGCACATGACTGTAAAATTTATCGGGAAATTAAGGACACTAGTGATAGAGAAATATTGCAAGCTGATTTAGATAGGCTAGAATCATGGGCTACCAAAAATGAAATGAAAGGAAATCCCAGTAAGTGCAAGTTTGTCAGATTCGCGTGTTCTAGAAATACAGATGACGTCACTTATAAATTGGGAAATCAGAATATTCCGAGGGCTTAATTCTGTAAATATTTGGGAATTGTACTAAAGGAGAAACTGGGGTGGGCAGGACACGTAAATTATGAAGTGAAAATCGTGGAAAGCATTAGACTTTTTGATTTGAGTGCTTAGGAAAGGAAGTGGAAAATCAAGAGAATTAGAGTGTATCTCTAGAACGTCCGATATTGGAATATAGGTTCACATGTTGGGACCCATAGCGTTTACGGCAAAAAAAATCTCTCGAAAAAGTACAAAAATATTGTTTGTGGGGAGTATTTGCAGCAACTATTTAGAAAACACTACCACCGGAAATATTCCATGTATTTCTATGTAGGAAAATAAATATTCTATTCTATTAAAATATCCCTCGCGATAAGTGACGGTCGGCGGTGGATGCGTGTGAAATGTTCTGTCGCTTTTCGGTGACGCCACCGAGTGGCTCCCTGTGAATGCAGCCTTCCTCTCTCGCGGTCAGTGGCGGTGGGAGGTGGCTGTGTGTGAAGGGCTGTCGGTGGCGCCGCCGAGTGGCTCCGTGAAAAGACAGCCTTCCTCGCACAGTCAAAGACGGTCGGCGATGACTGCGTGTGAAGGGCTGTCGGTGGCGCCGCCGAGTGGCTCCGTGCGAGAGCTGTGAAGCGAGGGCGAGGGCTGCAGTTGGGCGCTTCCCGTTGCGCAGCCTGCTGGTGCCGGAGGGCGCGTGCGGGCGCCGCCTGGCGGTGGCGCAGGAGCTGTTCGCGCGCGGCGGCGAGCGCGCGCTGCCCCTGCTGCGCCACCCGCTGCTGCAGGCGCTGCTGTACCTGGAGTGGCGGCGGCGGCGCCATGCGGCGCTGGTGTCGCTGCACCTGGTGGTGTACGTGGCGTACGTGGGCGCGCTGGCCGCCTACCTGGTGGCGCAGCCGAGCGGCGCGGCGGCGCGTGACGGCGCGCGGGCGGCGCTGTTGGCGCTGGCCACCACCGCCGGGTTTGTGGCGCTGCCCTTCGTCCTGCTGGGCGGCGTAGCCGAGGACGACCGCCTCTTCGCCTTCATCACCAAGGTCTTTTACTCACGACTGGCTCAGGGCATCGATTGAAGCCTTGAAATAAAAAGGATATAAGTGCCATTTTCGTACTTTCGAGAAAAATGAGTTCATATATAGGTTAAAACTTTGGGCACATACAACGCCTGTCATTTATCATCATCCCCTAACACTATCAACAAATGCATATGGATTGAAATGCATCTTCATGTTATAGGGTTTGATTCATTAATTATTATTCTGGTGAAAACGTAAATTTAACAGGAATGGCACTTACATCCTATTTACGTTCGCGCTGTAGCTTATGCAGTAGAGAAAAAAATTTAATGCTACTCGAAAAAACAGAAAATTTTCGGGGGAAAAGAGGCTTATTACAGGGTCATGGCAACGAAAAAGTGGATAAATCCAGTAGCTAAATTTAGAAAAAAATACTCTAACACGTGGTGTAGCCAGAATCCATATTTAGTGGGTACAGAAAAACCGAATTACAGCAAAAAGTCTGTTCGTCCCTCCATCCGGCCGTCCTTATGTCTGCTATCTGTCCGTCCGTCTGTGAACAACGCTAGCGTCTAAACCGTGCCGCCAATTTTAGAGAAAATTGATATTCTCCAACAGATCTGACTGATGTCACGACCACTTGGATTTAAAACCGATACGTTCGTTTTTTTTTGGGGGGGGGGAATATACATGAATCCCTTGGAACAATTTCCAAATGTAAAACAAAAAATGGCCAATCGATTTTGATTAAATCTTGGTGATGGATAGTATAAAGAACGTTTAAGAGAAAGGAGTAGGTCTCACGTTCGTTGAAAACCCTGAATTTTTGAAAATAGCAAACGTTCACACTGTTTTCGGCGTCTTCCTACAACTAAGTTATTAAACATAGAGATTTTTCCCTTAATTAAATATTTTCGTTAAAGATCGATTTTTAAATAAGGTCATGTACAATTTTTCGAAAATATGTGTTTTCGAAATATTTTACTAATTTTTTGTGGAGCACGTACGTGCTACTTTAGCAACACTAGTTACTAAATTTCCTACCATCTTAGATGGCTCTGAACATTAATTGATGTCACGCAGTGCCTCAGACCGAGAGGCCCTAGGGTTCGCGTCCCCACGGTGGCAGGATTATCGTTACTAACTACATAACTTGGTTGAATTCATGCGGTGTCTGAAAAGTTCTAGGGACCAGCTGCTCTTATCGGTAGTTTTCCGTGGCTTCTCCGATCAACACTAGGATAATGCGAGAGCAGTACCCTAAAAAACGGGTCATGGACCGCGCGCGATTTCTCCTTCACCTTCCTGATCCTATCCTCACTCCTTTACTTACACACACTTACACTAACATGCACTACACTACCACACATGCCGGGAGACCGGTCGGGCGCTTTGCGCTTCTCCCAGTTGAGGCGGTGCTCTGCTGGTGGGTGGTACGAGAAAACCCCGCAAAACTGACGAAGGTCGGCGCCGGATCTCGCCATCCGCCACCTTCCTAGATAAAAACCGCCAAAGATCACCGCCACTTTCCGTGACAAAAAACACGCACTACACATGCGGGACTAATCTCGTCATCAACTTATTCTACCTCGTCAAATTCATGTTCTTCGTAGTTTCCTTTGTCTTCCCGTTCTACTATTTCTACATTCTACTTCTACTTTCTACTACTTTATCTTCTTCGTCTTTTTCTTCCTCGTTTTGTACCTTTTAGTTTTCTTCCTCTTCGCCTTCTTTACCAGTTACAAAGGCTCAGTCGTTGCAGTTGTTGCTTCCGCTCTGTTGCTGATCCGGAGTTCCTACCGTGACAGATTTCTGACGCTACAAAATGAAGCATTTGCGAAATAATTTTGTTTAGGATGATGTCGATCTTTTACATAAAAGTTTTATATTTTACCTCTAAATTATGAGCGGATATTTTCTAGTGTATTTTTTTGAATTTTGGATAATATGAAAATGTTTGAGCGGGTATACTCTAGTCTCTTTTATTTATGTTTTGAAGAATAACAATACGCTTATTTGTCAAAAGGGCTGCGCCAATCTGTGAACGTGTAATGTGCGCTTTTAATTTTTTTGAATATTAGAATATTAGAGACACGCTATTATTGCCCTTTCTGTATTGTTGAATTGTGCTCTCCTGTAATTAGTGAACTCACGTGCGTTTCCAAATCTGACATAATGGTCATGCAGTGTTCAGTGCACTCGACACAAACTGCTAGAGTAATAAATTAATAATAATTAATTTTTAAATTATTGTAATACTAACAACATTATAATATTAAGGTTATAATTATAATACTATATTATATTATTTATCAGATATTCTTTTTATTATAATGTATCTTCTTTTTCGTGCGTTGAAAAGATGCATATGATGCGGATAACTGTTCTGAAGTTTTGCACTCGAAATGCGGAGACTCTAGCATTTCTATAGAAATTATTAGTCTTTCTATTAAAATAATCGAATGAAATAATGTAGTTATGATGAATTTACTAAACACCAACTAGAACTATTTGCAACTTTTCTGTGAGATATCAGAGCCTCCTTTGAGCTATTAAAAGGATGCAAACCCGTACGCCACGCCTTTCTCAAACAAACAACTTCGGACGTCGACTTCCTCTGTTTGCGCCTCCTCTTATCAATGTCCTTCTCCCGGCGAAAGCACTTTGCTCAGGAGGAGATACGGGCTGCTTTTAAAGGCTCGGAACCTCACGTAGAAGGAGAGGTCGCGGATATACCTTGACGCTCACAACAGCTGTTTGCAAAGTACTTTGCGAACGTGTTCGCGCTCGTTCAATGGCTTCTCAGTCATAGGGAGATGGAGACTGAGGGTGATGATGGAATGTGAGAAAGTGCACCTGCTATTCTCTCGAATCATGTTTATGTACAGTCTAACCAGGGTCGGACCTAGACAAGTTTGGGTCCGGGGCAATACTGAAACGTAACTTCTTACCTCCTCCCCGCAATTAAAAGTGTGGAAGTTGTATCAAGAAACTATATGAATTATTTGATTATAAATAATAATAATAATAATAATAATAATAATAATAATAATAATAATAATAATAATAATAATTACAACTTTTAAGTTTGAAAAAAAATTGAAATATATTTCAAATAATAGTTTTAATTAAAAGTTTTTAGTGATCAAATAATACAATTTCCACGATGAGCTTAAAACGAAAAAAAGTTAGTGTTTAATAAAATCACATGTGAAATACATGAAATAATAAATATAAATTTCAGTAGACCCTATTTTATTTTTAGCCATATTTGATGTATTCCATGGATTTCTACTTTATAAGTAATACGTATAACGAACTATTTAAGATAAACAATTAATCGAAAATTTTATGAAATATCAGACTACTGCACCGCGACTTATAACATTACGATTATGATTTTCTCGAATTCTATTCTTTTTCCAATTTTTTACTGCTTTTTCCCATCAGTCCCATCGAGCCCCTTGACGTGCAGGGCCCTGGGTGATCGGCCGGTCTGCCCATGCCTAGCGCCGGCACGGAGTCGAACTAAACAATCTGAAGATAGTTCTGAATTCATAGAGTACGATAAATACTTCTTGACTATTTTGGTAGTAATTAGTTAGAAGGTATTTATAATAAGCCGATTCCGTCCTCGTTAATATACTTCATTTTGTTCTGTCTTCAATCAGTTTCCTAATTACCCAAGGAGCCTTTAATTAAAGAATTGCACTGAAAGGTGGATAGTATGAATTAAACTAACAACAACAGCAACAACAATAATTGTACTAATAAAAATAATAGATTTGTTTTCATTTTATCTATGTTTAAAATATTTTAACAATGGTTTGGTCGTAATCATTCTTATTATTTTTCAAAGTATAAATGAATGAGTGCATTTCATTTGTTGAAACAAATAATATATCAAAGAATATTAAACGTATTGAGTACGTATTATAATAATTAGATGAATTTTAAAGAATTCACGTCTATCAAGTCTCCAATGCATTAATTTTTCGCAGTCGTGTCAGCGGCGAAGCTGGCTTAGCCACGCAAGGGAACTAATTGGTGTCTCCCCCTCCCGCGTTATTCGAATAAAATAATTTATATTATAAAATTGACTATATAAATATTTTGTTGAAAATGAAAAAGATATTTATGGAAACAATTTCGATGTTGGCAGATTAAATGTTCTTTGTTTCCTCAATAATTAAAGTACTTTTTGTGAAAATACTTTTAATTAGTTATAATAGTTATTTACTAATGAATAAGAATTTGCTAATGTTTTTCGAGATTTTAGATCTGTAAGGTATCAGTGGAGTTAAACTCGAATAAATGTGTAATTAAAATGTAAATCAGTAATGGAACTTGCACGTTTTGACGCGATGATGATTTGAAAAATAATTAGAAAAATCTGAATTGACTGTTTAAAGTTATCGTTAAACTTTCACATATAATTTTTGTAATTAAATAATGATGTAACAATGATTGTAGATTAAAATTTTTAGTTGTTGCCTCTGAGTGCTGGTACTCCTCGGAAACTACATCACTGCCTCATATGAGAAAGTGTTAATGATTAATAATTTTAAATCACTATTAATGAAAATTATAAATTAAGGAGTAAATGGATTCATCAACATTGTTAGCTGATAGATACATTGATTAGTAATTTTCGGTCAACTGCTAAGGTCAGTTCACGTTTTCCTCGGAAGGTGGAAGGTGAGATCCGGATGGTGAATGCTGGATGGTGAGACCCGGCTCCGACGTACCGTCCGACGTACTTCAGCTAGCCGGACAAGCTCTAAGCTCCCGACTTGTCTCCCGGCATGTGTGGCAGTGTAGTACGTGAAATGTGTGGTAGTGTAGTGCGGTAGTGTGTATAAGAATGGGAAGGATAGGACATAGGAGAGGAAGGAAAGGTCGCGCTCGGTTTTTTGTGTACTGCTCTGACGTTCGCCTGGTGTTGATCGGAGAAATTACGGAAAATTAGCGATTAGAGCAGCCGGTCCCTTTTATAGTTCTCCTATAGACTGTGCCCGAATTCGACCTAGCTGACAAGCTAGTAACGAAAATCCTGCCACTGTCGGGACTTTAACCTAGGACTTTTCGATGACTTGATGACCTCAGCCACCTCTCCCGATAACATTATTAGTCATTTTACTTATTTCTGAATATCGTGAGATCACTTTCTCCGCATTCTTGACGCATTATGTTGTCCATGTATTTTAGTCTAGTATTAAAAAATTATATATTGCAATATAAACAAATTCACTCATAACTAATTTTTATTACATAAAAATTATGGTGCCTCGAAGTTTATTTTTCGCTAGGGAAGCTGATCATTTATTGCAGTTTTATTGCAATGTTTATGTTTACCATAACATATGAAATTATTATAATCACAATTAACTTTAAATTAACAAGAATGACTCACAGCGTCTTGGATTTTGTTGCATGCGTTGTTCCTCAGACCAAGGGCTTGCCTTCCTGGGCATAGATACGTGTGCTCGCCGGCGCCATCGGCCCCGATGGTTATCTTGTCGCTAGTACCATGACGCTCCACCAGAGGCGCTGATTCTGACGCTGTGTGGGTTGTGTGAACTTTTAGAAGCCGCATTAGCAATCAGCTTTACCAATTTATAATATAAACACTCAGTATTTTTGGCGCAGAAAAACGCTCTCTATGTTGTGAAGTAAAATTATGTTCGAAGTACTTTCCACAAATTTTTTGTGTTGGATTGATTTATAACGTCCCATAAGTTATATTTTTCAGCTGCATTAGTAGTACGTATGATTTACTATCATCGTTAGCTTTGCGCAGTGGCAATACCATAACCAATGAAGGTTTACTGAGGTGTGGTTATTGCTAGTTGAAAACTTTACCCAATACCCCGCCTGGGCGTCGTGAAATACCGACGGCCATGGCAATTTTTGTAAGCTCCTACGGGAGCAATAAATGAATAAAGCATAGAAATACCATTGCATTCTAGACCTAATAGTAGAGTGAAGCAAAAATATATGCTACTTCTCTTATTTTATTGTTATTGGTTCAAAGAGTTTTCCATCGTGTTGTTATCGGTTTGAGGTATGTTAATGGAAACATTCTACCTCAGTTTACCAACGTCTCGAGTTTTTGTTTCTCTATCATCAGGTCTAAATACTTTACCAACGCGATTAGAACAGTGAATAACACAAATTATTACAATTACACGCTACCAACGACACAAAATTAAAAATTATACAATTAAAAATGCAATAGAAACGTACCTTAGGGAATATCATACAAACATTGTAACAAAACGTCACGACCTTGTATGCCACGAGAGGTGGCACGATGCCCCCAACACGCGGCCTAAGGAAGAACCATTACCGTGCATTTGAATTTAGTTTTTAAATCGACTGCTAAGAAAAGTACCTGTTATTAATATTACACTAATTGATTATTTAGTTTATTTAATAGAAAGTAATTGTCAATTTGTAATAAATCAAACTTCAAAAATATTTCCTCAACAATAAGGGGATTAAACATAAATTTATTGAAATAAATGTAGAAGAGGACGAGAGAGAAAATAAAAGTGAAAATTGGATAATACTCGTCAATATACTACATTTAGTTTAAAAAAAGAAAAAGAAAAAAGGAGCCATCAAAAGAGCCGGTTCTTTTCTGAGAGTGAGTTGCCCTGGCGGATGGCCACAGGCGACGCCATATACATAATATATTCTATTTGTCTTTGGGCGAGGTACTGGCCCCTCCCCCTCCCCTCCACGCCACCATCTGTTGTAGGCAGAACTTTCCATTTGCCGGCCTGCAAGATCCCTAGGTGAAAGGCGGCAGGTAGCCAGGAGCAGGTACAGAGGGGCGCTGCGCTGAGCTGAAAAGACCCTACGGCACAGGGGCACAAAACACACTAACTTCTCAAATTAAATATGTATAGAATATGGAAGAAAGTTAATTCGCAGTGGCGCAACCAGGTTTTTTTTAGAAAGTAGAGTCTAATGTAACGAGGTTTGATGTCTCCTTTTAAGGATTATTTATGTATCCTGAATTTAAAATTAATTTGTTGATTTGATCCCCCCCTGCTTGCGTACACCTATTATTAGTAAGTTATGCTTTATTAACCGAGTAAATAAGAGAGTTCGTGGCACGTTGTTATTCTTGTAGTTCTTTTACTGACAATAAAACTACCATAAAGTATATCAAGATGATTTGGATGAATATTCTATTTGTATGTACTGTGAATACGATTTTTGGAGACAAGAAATACACGTACATCCTATCATAGAGGATCAACTTTTGAACTTTTCATCTTCCTTCATTTACCATATGTACAACTTACAGAAGTTAAAATTAATCTAGAATTAAATGTACTTTTATATTCAGTGATTTTGATAGAACAAGGGTATTGCAAGAAAACAATTTTTTCATAACTAGAGACATAATTTGGCAATAATTTGAATTCTAAGAAATCGAAGTCATTTTATACAGTTATATATATATATATATATATATATATATATATATATATATATATATATATATATATATAATATTGAAACTTTTGCAGACTTGATACAAAAGTAATAGGCGTTTGAGAAGTGAGTTGCATGTTTTAATAGTAAATTAACAGAAAAGTTGTAAATCTTAATAATTTTAAACTATTATTAAGTTTTGAGGTCAATGGTAGATTAAAAAAATGTAATATCATCAAATTAGTATTTGCTAATTTCTAAAAATTGTGGTTGATGATGATGGACTCTATTTCTACAGCAACAATTTGAAGTCGCCGATAATTAAGTAGCGCCTACTAACTCCGGCGGAAAGAAGTTATTCTTTATCATAAGAAAGGCCCTTAACGTCTCTATTAACGCGCCGTCGCCTACGGAGTAAGAGAAATATAACATTTCTTTAGCGGTTTTACAATCTTTGCAATTTTTATAACGTGGAAATTTTGTTTTAGTTTACTGATTATTCTCAGGATTTCTTTAGAAGAAGATTCGGAAATAAGCTTCGTGTCGAACATTTTTTCGGAAGGTAATGATGTTGAATTTTTGCGGTTTCTTCGTGAGTTCAGCCGCAATTCTAGAAAAATGTTGGTTGAAGAGATTTGCGATTTTGCCACTTTCCCGGATTACTTGCTTCTCTTCCATTATCCTTTAAAACAACATTCTCTGCCAAGTAACGAGATGATGTGGTTGTATTTTTTCGATATTCCACATTGCTTTAGTTTTGTTTCTAGCGTTCTAATATCTTGATTATTTTTCGTTTATTTAACGTAGTAGTAGTTAATCCTTCCAACATTACTCAATTTGGTAACACCAATCTTTTCTTACCAGTTCTAAAAGTTCGGTACGTAATTCTAATAAGGCGTTGATTGCAGCGGTGCACATTGACGAATATTTTCTAAAACAACGTTAAATTCGGGGCGTCGTCGTAAGTCGTATTGTTAAACTACTCCGTGAACTCATGAAGTTACGCAACTCGACACACCACGGATTTGTCGGGTGACCGTCTGGGACCCCAGCAGAAACTGTATCGAGCTACTGGTCGAAGGGATAAAAGCCATTTTTTGAATGCGACGGACGAGACGAAACGACAAAAATCTAACGAAGGATTACTCCAAAGTTCATACGCGCGATGCCCAAAAAGGAATGAAGGATATGTTGCGAAAAGACGCAACAATTGAGAGAGAAACAATACTTAAGGATTGTATTACAGTGAGTCTTTTTATCCTTTCTGGGTGTCGTGTGGAATTAATATAATGGTAATTGTAGTGGTTGAAGAGAGGAGCTTGAGTTAAGAGGCTGCAATACTAGTTTGGCAACTTGGCAGTTGGGCTGCATGACGGGTGCTTTTGGTGTCATTGAAAGGAACCTTTATTGAACAACTATCTGATTACCTGTCATTGCCCGGGTGATCTTTTATCACACAACCACCTCTCCCATGACTGCCCTGCCCACACATTCCGCCCCACTCATACAACCCCTTCCACACCAGGCGAGTACAGGAGCAGTACCCTAACAAGCAGACCACGGACCGCGCGCGATCTTTCCTTCCTCTTTCTTGTCTTATCCTCACACTTACATTGCCACGCATGCCGGGAGTCCAGTTGGGAGCTTAGAGCTTGTCCCCGCTGGTGAGAGATACCTGGTTGGGGAAATCCCATGAAGCTGACGGCCCTGGATTCGCCATCCAGCGGAGGAAGGTCACCTCCCGAGCAAAAACATAGTAGTTGACGCGCCCGCATTCACTAACAACCAACCAATTATCGAACCCCTTCTACTTTATTCCTCCCGGTCATCTCGCTCCGCCCGCTTTTTCACCCCGCCTCCTTATACCGCTCCTGTGTTCCGCCCGCTTCTAACTCTTCTTCCGCTCTGCCCGCGTCTCCCGCTCCACTCGCTCCGCTCCCCCTCCCCGTTCGTTCCGCTCTGTCCGTCCGCTCTACCCGCCCGCTCTGTCCAGCCGCTCTAGTTGGTTCGGCCCGGTGTCACCCTGAAAGGCCCGGCGACAATGGCGCCAGACGCACTGGGGAATGCATTTACTAAAACATTTTAAACTAGTGGTGCTAAAACAGCGCGTACTTTCTCGCCTCTAATTTCACGCAACTGGGCGGAATGTATTCAAAGTTTTGAAAAATTGTTCATGTTCTTATTTCAAAATCTATCTTTTAGGGACATATTTTATTAAGAGAAAAAATTCTTATAATTGTAATTATACCAACAAATTTTGAACTTTTACAATTTTTAAAAAATCTGGATTTTTCAACGAACATGTGACCTGCATCATTCTCTTAAACGTCCTTCGCATTATCCGACAACATAATTTAATAAAAAATGATGGTGCCATTTTTTTTTTTTTTTTTTTAATTCTGAAAATGTTTCAGGGACTTCTTGTAAATTATCTCTAAAATTCTAATACCGGTTTCAAATTCAAAGAGCCACGATATCAGTCAAATCGATTGGGGCATATGAATTTTGGAGGAAATAGGCTGAATGGTTTAACTGCTACTGTTTTTCACATACGGACAGACAGGACGTTTTGCTGTCATTCGATTTTTCGATATCAAGGAACTACAAAACGTGGATTCTGGCTACACCAAGTGATAGAGGATTTTTTTTAAAATTTAGCAACTGGATTTATCCACTTTATCGTAACCAGGGCCTTGTAATAAAAGTTTTTCTGTCGAAAATTCGTCGTTTTTTCGCGCAACATTACAGACCTCTCTCTGTCCTCCGTAGCGAGAAAGTAAAAACAAGTAGGGTAATATTTTGAATCGCAAATACTCTATTTTGATGATCAGATGTATTTATGTCAAATTTGGACGCAGCCACCGTAATGGTGTTATTTTTTACTTTCTCGCCTTGCTGCGTATACATAGTAAATGGAAAGTGTTGTAATGGTGTAGAGGAAATCGTTGAATGTTTGACAAGGGAATTCTTACTGCGGCTTCGTGGTTACAAAAAAAAGTGGATAAATCTTGTTCGTGTGTATAGTAAATTAACTTTATTCTCTCTTATTAGTCCCCTGTGCAGATATAGGAAACCAAGGGTGTCCAAAAATGCGTAGGGTTAACTTGGTTATCAAGTCTTTAATCCTCTGTTAGACTTTCCATTTTATGCAACGCGTTTAGTTGCGCTGGGTCTAGTAACCACATGCTATATTTTCTGTTTGTTTCTAGTACATTCTTCGGACCTCCTTGAGAAAATGTATTATTTACTTTGTCTAATGTGTTGGGAGGGTATGAGAAATGGATCTCAGAACGTATGGATAAGGTATGGTTAAGGATCGTCAGAATGTATGGTTAAGGATAAGTTTAATTGGAACTACGCTATTAAATGTCGTGTATATAATTTAGTGTAGTCAACATTCACATTATGTGTGTCCTTGATATTGAAAAATTAGTTGACGTCAAAACGGCTGTCTGTTTTTCTGTCCATCTCCGTCCGCCATCTTGTTAATCGCCCCCCGCCGTGATTGGCCCGCAGGTGTGCCCGGCCATCGTGACGCTGGCGGGTCTCGCGAGCGACTACCGGCCGCTGCTGGTGTTCGGCTTCATCATGTCGTGGCTGGCCGTGCTGCACTTCACCAACGTGGTATCGGCCATCAACTACAAGTTCGCCATGTTCCAGTACATCATGCGCAAGCTGGTGGACCACTTGCTGGTGTTCGCCTTCATCCTGATGGGCTTCAGCGTGGCCTTCTTCCTGCTGTACGGCGGCGACCCGGAAGCGCGCTTCCGCACGCTGTGGGAGGCCTCGCTCAGCACCACGCTCATGCTGCTGCAGGGCGACCTCACGGGCACGCCGCTTTTCCGGGGCTCGGCAGGCCCCGGCGACGACCCGCCCGTGCTGCCGCCCGACATCCTGGTGAGCCCTTCCGGCGTCGTGCACACCTTTGACTTCCACCCGATGTACTTGTTAGACTTCCGCAACGACCCACTCTTCCTCCCTTCCCGACGTGACGTTAAAACCTTTAACTTCCTCCCGATGTACTTGTTAGACTTCCGCAAACAACCCACTCTTCGTCCCCTCCCGTCGCGACGTCCTGTTGTGTATTTTGTTGTGTCCAAACCTTTAGATTACATACCTGTTACAAGATACTTGTAAGGCATCCGGGAACAACCCTCCCGTGCTCACGCTTGACAACCCGGTGATACCTTTTGGCGTCATCGAAACCTTTAGCTTCCTCCCACGTTCCTCCAAAGTTCATGTTAGACAGCTTGTGCTCCCACTCGACATCCTGGTGAGCCATGTCGGTGTCATCAAAATCTTAGCTTCATCCAGACATAGTTGTTACAACATTATTGTTAGTCATCCGGAAACAACCCGCTTGTGCTCCCGCCCATCTTTGTGAGCTCTTTCGGCGTTGTTCAAACACTATCTTCCTCCCGACACACTTGTTACAACAAACTTGTAAGGAATCTGGGAATCTTTTTCTTCGCCCGACTTACTGTGACTTCTGCAGGTACCAAATGGACTATTGTCACCCGACATCCTGATGTACCCTTTCAGCATCAATCAGCCTATGTACGACCCAACATTCTGATGAGCTCTTTCGGCGTCAAACGACCCTTTAGTTCCCGCCTGACATCCTGGTGATCCCTCTGCTCTGTACTCGTATTAAATCTTTCTTTTCGATCGTCACTGATCTTTCTTTCCATGTTGATGCCGTATTAGTCATCTGGCCCTTTGATTCTCTTATGTGTGGTGAGTAATGTTTTGGGCTTTTTAATGTCATTGAAATGTATTTTACTTTAAATAAATATCTATTAATAATAATTATACGAAATATAAAAACAGCAGGTATTTCTAAAAAATTAAAATAAACGGAAACGAATTTTCTAGATAAAATACCAATATTCTTGAAGGAAAATACACTTTGTTGAAACAGAAAGGATAGTGTACTACCATGTAGGTGGTGCTTAAGTTGTTTTTTTTTCCTTTCTCCTTTCATTACGTTTTTTCGTTGCTCTTCGTTATTCCTGCCCTTATTTTCTTTTTTATTTCTTCCTTTCTAGTGTACTTCCTTGTCTTGCATCGTCAGTTGAGCGAGTGTTGAGCGTGTGTTGAGCAGGTGCGGTGCGCAGGTGGCGGGCGGGCTGATGCAGCAGCTGTTCGTGGTGATCGCCGTGCTGGCGCTGCTCAACATGTGGGTGGGGCTGGCGGTGCGCGGCGGGCGCGAGCTCGAGCGACAGGGCCACATCCACTACTCGCGCAACCAGGTACCGCCCACGCATATTATACATTCAGTTGACCATCATTACTCATTGATAGGTTACTTTCAATTTGTGTGTTTTATAGTTTTTTACGTCATTAGGTGTTATTTGTGTTTACAGTCGTGACTTTCGAAGATGGGAAGAACGTTTCCCGAAGCGTTGCAAAATGTGTAATAAGCGACAATTTGATTGTTCAATAATAAATCAGTAATAAAAATGTTTAGTGGTCTAAAAAACTATTGAAGCATAATGTATCCACATGATTAATGAACACAGTTTCCCAACATACTTATAATAACGTAATAATTATTGTTGTTATAAATAATATAACAATGCTTTCCTAACAGCCGCACCGCTTATCGTGTGTCTGTGATGGACCTGAGCCAAATACTCTCTGTCGCTTGTCGGCAGTGTCTGTGTTGAGACAAATACTATGAAGAGAATACATGACATTTGAATCTTTCTCATACTTTTAATGGGAGACAATTGCTCACTAGTAAACCTAGTGATATAACTAGGAAAATCGGCGACTAATTCAAATTTCAACACATATATAATAGCTTTTGAATCACTCTACTAGACGTAAATAAACATAATCGTAAGTAAACTAAAATGCTTTCGAACTTATACACTTCGTTCTCGATATCACAATGGTTACGATAGGTCGGGCCACTCGCTTCAAATGTCTCCCTTTTATATGGCTGAGTGTGATGTATTGTCTCTATAGTATTTGGCTGAGCTGAGCCGAGTTGAGCTAAGCTCCGAGCCGAGCCGAGTGTGAGTGTGTGTGCGCAGGTGCGCACGCTGGCGGTGCTGGACCGGCTGCTGGGGTGGGCGCAGGCCGTGTTTGGGTGCGCGCCGGCCGCCGCCGCCGCCGCGCCGCTCACGGGCCCTCGCGCGCTCTCCGACGCCGACGCGCCGCCCGACCTGCTCGCCGCCCTGCGCGCCGCCGCGCTGCGCCACCGCCGGCGCGCCCGCCGCCCGGCCCCCGCTCACACCCGCGCCGCCGCCACCCGCGCCTCCTCCTCGTCGTCCTCGGCAGCCGGCCTCTCCGACACGGAGGACGACTCGGACGCCGGGGGCGCGGGGCGGGCGGCGGTGGCGCGGTTGGCGGGCGCCGTGCGCAGACTCGCCGCCAGGGTGGACCGCCTGGCGGGCGACGGGGCGCACGCCGCCTGCTGACGCGCAAATGCGCCATTGGCATGTTGATTTAGGTCCACAACTACCTGCTTGCAGTGTAAGAGCAATGCACTAGATAATGAACCGCGCTTGCTAGTGTATGGCCACCTCACGCTAGGCATTCACGACCAAGACACTTGATGAACCTGTACCGCTCCGGTTGTAAATTTGTCGTAGACCACCTGACGGGCAACAGCGGTCGCACGTCACCTGCAGATGCGGAAATGCGCCATACACCGGCGAGCGCGGCTCATTATCATGGCCACGCGATCAGGTGACCGTGCACAAACAAAAGAGATGTCCAGTCGCGGCACGCGCCGCACATAAGTATGTTGATTTGTCGCCGCCACTACCTGCTGCATTGTAAGAGCAATGTCAGATGACAATGAGCCTAGCTCGCTAGTGTAGGGCCACCACAAGCCGGGCATCCAAGAGGACCAAGATCTTCTCTTGCCCCAGTGGTAAATCTGTCGTGGACCGCCTGACCAACGAGGGCGACTGGTGCGGCGCGGAGAGTTGGTAAATTAGCTTGTTTTAATATTTTATTTAAATAGTGTGAATTACTGCACAAATCGTATCGATAAAAAAATTAAAATGCTTTGGAAAACCGAGAAAAGTCAGGACAATTTGTTTCAGAAAATGCGTGCCCCCCGAGAAATGTCATTCATAAGCGAAAGCGGTTTATTATCATTTTATACGTCAATTGCTCGCACAGTGCGGCAGGCAGTGGTGGCGACAGACCGCGCTGCCGGGCAGCCTCGCTTGACAAACAGTTCGTAAGAATGTAGACCTATTTTGCATATTTTCAGGTGCATATTCTGGATCGTAATTCGCGACCGTTTACCCGTCTGTGTTCGCCCCTCTTGTGTTTAACGTCCCCGAAGGCGCCCCCAGACGCAGCTCTGCGCGCCCGACTCCAAGAGACGTTTCTCCGTGCCCCCCCCCCCCCCCGCCGTCGTCATCGTCCTGGCCGTTCCTTGCCTTTGTTCGCTTCGCGAGGGTCGCATTTGTGTGGGCCCCTGCTCTTTTCATTTTGGCTGTAGATAACCGTCTTCGACGAGGGGTTGGGAGCAGATCTTTGGAACAATTGTGAACACTTATTCTCAAGAAATACAGGAGCCTACTAGTTTCATTTAGGGCGCCTTCCCACGGCGCGACCGCGGCGCGCTTCGTTCAAGGAGCAGAGCCCTTCCGACGCAGCCACCGCCGGAGCCACGGCCGCACCGCCGCCCGCCGTGGAAGGGGGTGGGGGCTGGAGGGGTAGGTTTCGCCGACCCTCCGGTGACGACGAACAAAGGGACGCAGGTAGAACGCTGCGGCCGTGGCGCAGTGGGAACGCTCCCATTTAAAGCTGTGTTCTGCTAGAGGTGGCGCGTGGCCCCTCCTCCGCTTCGCGTAGCTGGAGTTCGACGTCGGCTGCCGCAGCAGCCGCCACCCGCTGCACGTGGGAAGGCCTCCATTCAAACCAATGCTCTGCTACGCGCCGCGCTGCTGCGAAGCGCGCTGCGGCCGCGCCGTGGGAAGGGGCCCTTATGACTTGGGGCGGATGCCCTAAATCATAGCTAAAAAATGTTCTATAAAAAGCTTTTAAATTGTTTTAAAAATACCCTAAAAGCAACGAAACAATACGTAAAAAAAATGATCAAAACCAGTTCGGGCACACAAGCTGGATACCTTACTGATGAAATCGAGGCTTCTTCTGTTGATTCAAGTTCACTCACCTTGCAAACTTTGTTTGGATTGTTGTTTACCAGAAAATCTCTATCTTATGTTATCCCGAAATCGGTCGACACGGTAATGACGCTGATAGACGCCACAGATACTTTAGATTGCATATTTACGGCTGACATTACAATTTCTGAGCGATGAAATTGAATAGGCTACTCAGGGAGTCTGTGGATAACATTTGTTGTTTCTCGTAAATATAATTTGAAGCAAGTACCATTAAAATGATATTAAAATCAATTAAACCAACGAAAAAAGCATTAAAATGACGCGAGAAAGTAAAAATTGACTCATTATTCGAAATCGACGAAAAATGAAAAAAATGACGCAAAAAATGGGATATTTCCTTTAGTTATAACATTAAATTAATTACTGAGTTATACGGCATAGTTCTAAAGTGAAAAGGAAAAAAAACATTTTATTAAAATCCGCCTCTACTTACGATTTTCTCCCGCAGGATTGGAATCGCAATCTCTCGTGTTTGCTTGGACCACCTGTGTTAGCTCAGAGTCAGGGTTACTGTTGTCTCTGCAGCTTCTCTCTCCAGGAGGTCATAATTTCGACACCCGCGGGCGGTGACTTTTTGACACTACTGAGAACCCTTCTAGTGGCCGGCTACACTGATCGCGATCTTTCCTTCCCGATGCGCGTGATCTTTCCTTTCTCTTCCTTGTCCTGTCCTCTCTCATTACTCACACACAATTACACTTACATGCACTACAGTACCATACATGCCGGACAACCGACTGGTGCGGTGCCCCGCTGGGGTAGATATCTGGAGGGGGAAGTACTACTCAAACCCACAGGTAGATCGTCACCATCCAGCGGGGATGGAGGACCGCCCACTCCTCGCTGAAAAAAATTACTACGCTTACGGGTCTAACAACTGCACTAGCTGTCGACGTGCCCGGGAACATGACTAAATTAATCGCCCCCCCCCGCGTCGTTAGTCACAAATACTACGAAAATCATTTTCTTCACACGGATTCGAGATTGCTCTCATTCTGAAATTCTGCGCGCGTAATCCTGCACTGGGTGCGTTGTTAATCCTGTGATCACGAATGTGCTTCCGTTAATGAGACGCGGTACTCCTGGACGGTTAAAACAAGACAAGTGAGCGCCTTCGTATAACAATAGACGCGCAGTCACGAACGGGTTAAACATGGTCATATTACGAAAGTGTATGGGATCCTTAACTGTACCGATACATTTGTATTAAGCGTTAAGAACCTTAGCGTATTCCACTTTTGAGTGTCTGTGCATGCGCAGTTCGAGTTGCGCATGCGCTGACGTTCGAAAGTGGTGTACGCCAAGGTCTTTCATGCTACACAAGAAGTGTCTATTGAACCCGAAATCTCGTGGAATCGATGCCATAACAACAGTATCGAAGGTGCTGATCAGTAGCTTTGGGTATCGATACATTACCTTCTGCTGTGACAATTCTGAAAGGAACTCTAAAATACTTGCTTTCCACTTATTTAAATTAGTAATTTTAAGATTTTTTAATTGTATAATAACATTATACAATACTGATTAAAAATAAGCATGCTTTTTGACAAATCGTTAAAAAGTATTTGGAGAGTGTTTAAAGATATTTTGCAATGCATATCATATTCTTATTTGAAATTGAGAATCAATATCAATAGAAAACGGATGTACGAACATTTAAAGTTCTATAATATTGCCACTTTGTTTTGCATGTATCGATACCAAAAGTATTAAATCGATTGAAGTGTCCAACATTTCTAGTTGTACGGCACTCGAGATACACATACCAAGAGGCTCGATTTATTCTCAGAAAGGACTAGTGCCTTCTTCCTTGTTTAAACCCACTGTTACGTGATGCCCTTCGTATTACCAGGGTTAATATTACTGCAAAAAGCTTGGTATTTTCTAAGTAATAATTTAGAGAAAAAATGGGTTTTCAAAATGTATTATTATATATATTTTTGTTTTTAAATCCATCTCAGCAAAATGTCGACTCGTATAGTATAGTGTATCTATTGAATAGCCTTCCATTTTAAATTATTTCCAACCCACTCGACTCTATACTGCAATATGTAAGTATTTTGGTCTAACACTCACAAAATTCACAACGAATAACTGAGAGTAGATCTGGCCTAGGACTTAGCTCTTCATGCCCACTAAGATTGTACTTTTTTACAGACATCAGTGAAAAAATTTAATTTTTGCCATTTTTGATCACGAGATCCTTTACGCATTAACCCTATCAATACCAAGGAATAAATACGAGAAATACATGGTCCCTTGCATTACCAAGGTGGAGGGAGGTTCCTAAGTCAACAGCTTGAAATTTCATTCATGTTTTTGACGATTCTGATTAATTAATAAATTGATGAAACTAATAATACATATGTACATTCATTTAAACAAAAACACTTAAATATCTGGCACTACAAATGAAAAACTAATCGCAGCAATATCTGTATTCTATGACAAAACCTATTACATTTTTCTAATTTACAGTAACGGCCGTTATATTCTCATATCAATAATCTATTAAGGAACATACTACTAAAACTTAATATACTAAAAATATTTCCAAAATGTTTTCTGAACGGTTTTCGGGAGAAATGTTTTGAAATTTCTTTATTTTACAGCCCTAGTCGCGGTAATATTTCGAATTACAAGAAATATTTGTAATAATTTGTATCATGAATTGATAAAAAAGCAAATCATAAGCAATGCCAATTTTTTCAAGTTCGTAAAGAAATTGAAATCTAACAAACAAAATACAAACAATCATCGATGGGTCTGTGAACTATTCCCTCCGATAATGCTAGAATAAATGTAAAACACAATGGACTGTAACGAATAAAATAAATTGCAGAATAATAAAATATTTTATTTTTCTGTTACATATGTGTCAACAACGAACTATATTTATTTTATTACACCCTAATCTTTAACACTATAGTTCTTTAGAATTGTGTTTACCATTGATTTAAATGTATTCTTACTTCTCTTTCTGCTTTCGTTGATTCCTACCGTTACGTATATGATTTGAAGGTAAGTCAAAAATGGCAGTTTACAGACCAAGGTTTTTTTGCGACAACTGGATGGAGGTTTAATACAGGCATTGGAAATGCGTGAAAAAGCATTACGCAAAATGCAATATTGTTTTTGTGCTTTGTGCCCAAGAAAGGCGAGTTGCTCCAGTACACTTGGGTGTCACATTTACCCTACAGAAGCCACCTGCCTTTTTCGGCTTATCCTCACCCCATTCGGTGAGGGAGGGGTGAGGTAGAACTAATGGCTTCGTCTGGCTGGCCGCCGGAAATGCCTACAGGAAACGCTTCCAGGAGCATCTCCCCAATGAAGCCTGGGAACTTGCGAACGGTATAAGAGGAAAAGGTTTACCCGTTTGGTTTTCCCATGGGTTCTGCAAGTCCAGGTTGAAAGATTATACGGGCATGCTGTACGTGCAGCAGTGCTCTGCCCATGTCTGACACTGGTCTAACCCTTTCCTACCAGAGTTACATTCCCCACCGCCCATGACGAGTTCTACAAAAAGATGGCAATAGGTGTCGGTTCAAGGGTGGAGATTCTCCCCTTCTGCCATAGAGCTCCATTAAAAACGTTCCTTCTTGTCGGCGTAGAAGCGCTGAGAGATATGGACGATTACGCGAAGAATAGGAAAGGCTGAATTCTTCCTCAGAGCAACTTCGGTTGATAGCGATTGATTTCATGTCGCTTAAAAGCGCGCGTAGATTAAATACTCCAGCAAAATAAATTTCCTCGTTGTTGTCAACTTAAAAATTGTACATTTTCTCTCAAACATCGAAGCAAATATTTTATTTCGTAACTTCATCTAGTCGAAGAAAATAAGTTAAGTCATTTCTCTCCCCTCCCCTTGAGAAGCCGCGGCATTGCCTTTGGGTGTAAAATTTCTTACAATTGTGCTGACCGTGTGATCCTAGCTTTGATGTCCCCATGGATGCTGATTTTCGATAGAATCCGCCTAAGAATGAGACAAAATGACAGCTCCATAAACAAGTGAACTTCACATGTAATTTAGAGAAGTATCCCTCCGCCGCGACAGCTGTTCAGCTACGCCTCTTTGTAAAGAGTTTGTGTTTGTACATGGCTCCTCATGGATCGCAACCGTGTAATTATTTTTAAAAAAATGATAAAACGCAAAGCACGGAACGTTTCCAATCACAGCTCGCCACCTTACCGCACAGGTAGAGGAAAACCAGTACACATCTCTCATTCCAGACTCGGTTTTCAAATGAAAATAATTCTTATCACACAAAAAGTAAAATCAATATAATGTTTATATAAAACATATTTTTTATAGAAGAGCACAGTAGCACTGCACTTCCTAATTTTAATTACTTCGCGTGGGGAAATATGTTTTCTTTGGACGAGGACATCACGAAAGGAAGCGTCGAAGCCATTTACAAGTTAGCCAACTGCAAGCGAACGAATGAAGGAAGAGTCAAATAGGCTGAAGGACACAACGAGCACAGAACCTTTAGTTGTTGCCAAAACGGCCCTTTCTTAAATAAATCGCTCTATATATAATCGAATACAGCCTATGTCCGGAGAAGAATTCTATGAGAGATCTGCTGTGATCGATGTTTCAGAGGATTCGCCCATCAATGCCAGGCGAATGTCAGAAGCAACCGAATAGGGACCGCGCACAATCTGTCCCCTCCTCTCCCCTTACCACTACACACACTACATGCATTTCACTACCACACCATGTCTTCAATCTATTATAAGTGAAATATTGTTTACCTCTGGTACGAAGGAATATTAATATCATTCCTTATCCTCCCACCGTGCACGAATTGACCCGATACAGAGAGATCGGTGAACGAGAGTGATGGACGACCGACGGGAACCCGAGTGAACGAGGGCATTGTGTTCGCTAGTTCAAATGTTCGTAGTGGATTATCGGAAACGGCGGCTTTTAATTTCGTGCAGTTGTACTGTGTTTGTTAACATGAGGAGAAAACTGGATTATGTTTCTGCAATAACACACAATATTGTGCGCAAATAAAGGAAGTGTGGGGAAATCATGCGATAGACATTGGTTTCAGTACGTAAACGTTTTAGAGTATTTGATACGTAAACAAATCAAGACATTGTAATCGGATTTTTCAAGTTTTTACTTTCTTTTCAATATAAGCCTCCTTAATCGTGTGACTAACTTCAACTAATTTTTTGTTATTTTCGTCAGTGAACACGCGCTTAACTCCTTAGCAACTATCTAAACAACGCTTTAAGTACGCGTCCAATGCAACAGCCGTTAAAATGCTCGAGAGCACACTAAAAATATTGTAGCGAACTCTCGGACTTAGATTTTAAATCAGTCCTTTTCGTTCCACTTTTCTCTCTTGTCATTTGTGTCCCATTTCATCAATTTTGTTCTCCATGTCGCATTGTTCCACTTGCCCCCCTTTTCCGTTGGACCCCTTGGCTCATTCTGTCCTGTTCGTCCCCTTGTCACATTTTGTTCCCATTGTCTCATTTTGAACCCATTGTCTAATTTCTCCCCTTTCTCCGTATTGTCCTTTTTCTCCCCTTTTCCAATTTTGCCCCCCTTCTCTCGTCGTCCTCCTTTCCACGCTTTGTCCCACTAACCCCCCTTTGTCCTTTTGGTCCTTCCGACTGCACTGCGATTGTGGTCTAAAATCGGTTCCAAGACTCTGAACAACAACACTTGCTACAGAACATCGCGAGTGATGATGACAATTCTTATCTCATTAAATTTATAAACATTTTTTTCGAATCACTAGAAATTACAAAAAAAATATTATATGTAACACGTCGTCTATTAGTATTTAAGGACTTGAAACGTAAATAACTATTAATTCGTTTCCTCTTTCTTTTCTTAACAGTCGGGAAACAAGTATTTTGAAAAAATGTATTGTATGCGTTGGGAAGATCCAATGCTGTTCTATTTTAATCGTGTAAGTCGAAGGCCAGAGACTCATTACCAACTGTGAACCGCGTATCTATGTATATAAGCTTCGCTCCAAACGTACCTGTTATAATTAAACTACGCCGTTGCACTTGCGGGTTCATATAGTCGTTCTCCACGTTTTCGCGGATTCCTTAACGTAGGGCACGATAAGTCGTCACAATCATTTAATGAAATAGTTATTTATATTATATATTTATTATTATTTATGAGAACTTAGTGACATTTGAAAATTAAATTAATGACATGGTGTTTTCTGGATGTTTCTTGCTAAATAAGACGTTAAACGTTAGTTGTAAATTCAGTGTAATTACAATAACATCTTGCTTGTGAAGTTAATATCTGTCGAAAAAGAATTGCCGATTATCATGCAGCCTGCAGAATCCCATCCAGGTAAGTTCTGTTGCATGCCTTCAGGTGTAACTTGTGAATGCTCGAAGAACACATACCTTATTAGCTGGTTTTCGACAAAATGAAGATTCGAGGTTTTCCTAAGCGGCAATATGCTTTAAAATACATCCACATTATATTTTATAAACAATTATTAAAAACAAATTATTTGCATATTTTTTTATTGCTTTGACGGTTTTAGCGGCGTTGACCGGGGGAAAATGCCTGCGACTATTTGGTAACACTGTAACACAAGAAAATGTGCGCCGCAGCAGATAGTTGACGTCTGTCGTCTGTGGACGTGCGGTGCTGGTTATATACTCGTATGTGTTCACAAGAGAATTTCACAATGTTCCTCAAAAGTTTTTAGATAGCTATATCGTGGAAGTGTGTACGTTTCGTTTTGTCAGGGAAATTACTTGACTGGTTCGAAAGTTAGTTTGCTTGTTATCGCATGATGCAACTTTGTAGAAGTGATGGGAAGCACAACATTCAGATTGTTTTTGCTCAACCAGCAGCTCTAAGGTATTGACAATTACTTTTGAAGTATTGGTACTTTATTGAAGTATTACTGCCCCTGTTCTGTGCGTTATATCTGATATAAGAAATTATAAGAATCGTCATAATATTTCTTAGTTTGTTTACCTAACCTACAAAAAGGGCGCAAGTCGCGCGTTAATTGTCTTGAAAAATTTCATTGGCCATGGACAGATATTCAATATTTTACATTTTCAAATAGATTTAATGATTGCCATGTACATATGTCTAAAGTGCAAACCTTCGAATACATTGTAGACAAAATTCGTTTGATTCTTTTACTGTTAAACTTTTCAGGTCTATTTAAAGTGTTTCATTTTTGATATGTAAATTATTTTTAGGAGAGCGATTTTGAGAGACATAATGAACCTCTGAAATTATTTCACACGAAAATATCTTTTGAAATAAACAATGAAAAAGTTCCGAAGGAAAATAAAGTATACTGTTCAGACTCTCAAAAAATTAACAGTTTTGAAAAAGTACTTGAACCAGGCGTAAGATTTGAAAAACAATAATAAAGTACAAATTACTGAAGGCTTCTTGAATTTGTAGAGAATTTGTAGACAGAGATTTTTCTCTGCAAAAGAAAAAATACAAAAAATATAGTTATTTTAGTGTTTTGCTCAATAATATTACTTTTGATAGTCCTTATTTTATGTAAATGTATCTGTTTGTGGCCTTTTCATGTAACCTTTTAATAAAACATTTTCCTCTTTCTATTGTTTATATGAGGAAGAATTTGGTGAATTGAAAAATGTAGCCTTTCTCGATTCTTCAAGATTATATTCAGATTAGTAGGGTGCAGTACAATGAAGTATATGCTTTGCAACTGAAAAAGCTTTATATACATCTTCAGAACTACCAAATATAAACTTAGAGAAAAAATTAAAATTATCACTCTTTTTCCACTGCAAAGATAATTACAATAATTATATTTATATGTGTATAACATTAATGTGGAAAACATTAATTGAAAAGCACAAACAAATTATTTTAAGATGCAAGTGACAGAGAGCAGTACAAAGACTGGTTACATAGGTGGGAAGTTAGGTAACCAAGTTTATATTTTGGCTGAAGTTTTAGAACACGGTACAACTTACGAAATTCGTTTAAACCAACAAGCTAGAATATACTAGTATATGTAGTATATTCTAGTTCGTTGGTTTTTAAACAGATGAGGGAGAAATCCACGGTGGAGGGGATGAGGCGTGATTAGGGGTTTATGAGGGGGAATCTTTCGGTAGGGAGGGGCAGTGAGGAATGTTCGTAACTTAGAACAAGTACATACTTATAATAAGCAAATCGTAGAGCCTTTGGCATGGGCGATCTACATAAATTGTAAAAATTACACCACAGAAATATATTTTAACAGATCGTAATTGTTCACTATCGTGACGTTATGAGTTAGGGGCGGCAATTTCATAGTATCTTGTCGGAGCTTCATTATCAAATAGTGCCTCAATCATGGTGGCGTGCCCCTGTGATTTTGTGAGTCGGAGTAGCTGTTAAAGTGGTTAGCTGCGTCGCTGTCGTAGTCACGTTTCTTGTGCCTTTCTGATTCTTAGTGATTTGTGGTTTTGATTGTCGAGTGTTTGTACCACGATGGTAAGAATAAATGTATATTTTTACGCGTTGCACCGAAAGGGGCGTTTGGCTGTGGTTGAGTGGTTTGCGTGGGCGAAAGAGCGTGGTTTGATTGCTGCGGGATTGATTTGTATCGGGTGGGGTTGGATAAGCGAAAGGAGTTGTGTGATCGTTTCGTGTGAAAGTGCAGTTAGGGGCCACTGCTCATTCGCGTGAATCTTCTATGAGGAAGGGGTCAACTGAGAAGATTTTATCGTTCCTTGAGGGCGCCTCCAAACTTTATGACACGTGGAAGTCGCAAATCGGTAAGTTAAATTAATTTCTTTCAGAGCGCTTAGCGTATTTTGAGAGAGGGCTTAAGGGAGTCTCCCCTTCACCTCCCCGCTTATACAAGGGCGTACCCCGTTCTCTACTTTAACCGTAAAATCAACCTAAAGCACATGATCTGTCAGACCATTTACCACATTTTAAATTAAAAATACCTTTTGATTATAATGTGACTATCCACTGTAACCAGGAGCGTGTATTCCATAGACCCATGGTAAGCACTCCTTACCCAAGTAATTTGAAGCAACGTTTTTACGGTATTTACAAAATACAGTATTTTACAAATAATGAAAACCCTTACAAGAATGTTAGACATTTCCATTGTAGCTTCCACGCCAAGGTAGCTACTAGTATTTTTTCTTTCTATCTCACCCCTCCCATCCCCCACCATCACTCCCCTTCTTGCTGCCTTCTCGGTATCTCGTTTGAACTTGAAGAATGAGTATCCTGTCAGAAGTTCTGATGTTCTTTGGCAAGGCTCCTCAATTCTAGGGACTGCAGGCAGTTCCGTTCAGAATGTGCGTGTTCCTTGAACATGGGCTCTACAAATAAGACTGAGTTTGAAATATTTGAAGTAAATTAAACACGTGTTAACAATTTACGTGTTAAGAGTCTTCTTTTTCAAGTGCATTATTGACGATTTGCACCCCTATTGCGTACCTCAAAGTATCTTTATACTGACAAAAGTAAGCAATTCTCGGGTTTGCGTACAGCGTTGGATATGGATCTCCAAGTTGGAAGTGTAGCACATTCTGGATAGAGTAATACTGTTTTTGTGGAGCGACTTTTACTGCAAAACTTCATTTCTCGTAGGTTTGAAGCGAAGAATGAAATAATTTTGAACGGAAGGTCCACATCTGAGTTAAAAATACGGACACAAGTAAAGACCTGCGTAAGAAAGTTTAAAATAGTTTCTACAATTCATGAATGGCTTACTGGATATTAAAAAAGCAGTAACTATTGTTAGTCTGGATTTATCTTTTCCAAACAAAAACGTGTGACGAACACTGGGGGTTACAATGGCATGGATATATGAATAAAGCTATAAAATAATTATCGCAAAACCACCTCCACTATATAAGTTTACAGAAAATATTTGAGAAAGTTGGAATTGATCACATGTTGGATACACATGTACTCATCAATGTAATAATGCATACAAACCGGTAATGTAAATATTGATCACGCGAGATATGTAAAAAAAATTGCAATTGTGTAAAAGAATAGAGCCAAATTTCATTTATGTCATCTTTTACAGTACGTTCAGCACTAACCATACCAAAAGTTTAAAGAACAAAATTTGTAGCCCTTTTTGAGTAATTGTTGCTTTAGATATTTCTTTAATATTGCTTATATTTAACACAATATGTGTGAGTTGAATATATTTCAAATAAAATATCTCCTACATCTTACGTACAGTTTATAGTATTTTATTTACTCTTGGGTCTATTAATTTTTGTGTGAAATATTGTTAGTATAATATTCATCTAAAAGTTGAACCTTAAAATGGTTATTTTTTATTAGTTGGGGGATTCTATTTTGTTTACTCAAAAACACAATTCACGGCACGCCACAGACTGTATCACATATTTTCAGAACAGCAAGAGCAAGACCTTTAAAACGAATTTAATTCTAAAAAGTGAACAGTATTTTCGAAAATAAAAAAAATAAAAAAAAATGCAAAACTACGGTACTGATGAAAGAGAATTTTTTCCGAGATGTCTCGAAAACTTTTATACGATTTTTTTAAGTATAGTTGTTTTTGTGTAAAGCTTGCTTGAAGTGGAGACAAATTTTCAAAAATCACTGAAAAAGGTTTCCTTCATTTTTTCTCGAATAGCTCAAGTAAGCTTATGAGGTAGGTCTCATTTTCATTGATCTCTTTGATTTTTCAAAAATTACAAGAGTTACAAATACGAGAAAGTATTCGCCATTGTAGCACAAATTTTAAAATCCTGTTACATATTTCTTTTATTATTAAAAAATTAATATTCTGGGTAGAAATGCAGTTTGTGATACGATTTGTTCTCGTGTGTGTTAGCCGCGCACACAGTTCCTTCATCTCCTTCCCACGAGAGATCACCACTACTTCCAGACATAAAACATGCACTATACTTACGAGACTAATGACCTTAGCCGTTGACGCGCCTGGAAATCAATGAAGCCATCGAGAGCGATCGATAATATAATGCCTTTTGTTCGGCTGTATTGTTATGGCTTGTCTTTACAACAGTATTGGTGACGTCAACATAAGAGTAGGAAACTTAAAGCACAGAGTCGAATGGTCCAACTTTTAATCCCTTGTTCGATGATACATTTAAATGGCGTGGAGCTGTAACCATAAGCTACATCAATCCTCCCACTATCCGTAAATGTGAATATATCTATTTTGGACCAAAAGTGTTTTATCTTTTTACCACAAGACCTTCATAAATATGAAGACATTTATAGTAACAAGTTAAGTGATACTTTCAGCAAAAGTAAGACATTAGCGGAGGTCTGCTGTAGCTGGGGTGGTTTATATTCTTACAAGCCCTTCATTTCTACTGTTTTTTTTAGGTTTCTTAAGAAGTATGGGTAATTTAATATTTTCTAACATGTATCTATATTAAAATATTTCATTCTACGTATGGTTCCTCTTGTAGTTTGCAAAAATGTCATATTAATAAGTCATGAATTATTTTATTAATTTAAATTTTGCAACAAGTTTTCTCTATTGAGAAGGGGCAGAACGTCACTGGCCTGTGCGAGTTTTTAAGTTGTGGTAATTGGTTTCAGTCACGAACGCATAGGGAAGTAGTACATGTGAATTTAATCTGAACTCGCTCAGAATTCAAATGACAGTTATCCAAGTTCTGGTTGTTTAAAAAATGAGGTTTAATACACCTCTAAGTATTTAATTTTATGTATTATTCTTATTAGGAATAATATATACGTAAGTTTGTATTGGTCATAAATAATTGGTTAGTTTTACATTATTTGAAAATACCGCCTTTGCTAAAGTATTTTCATTCTCACACAGATGGCAGCACACTGCTAGCGACATGGAAGACATATTGAAGTTCGCCGACAGATGGCAAGGCAATCGGTTTTGCCATTTGTAAGGTAAATAGCTGCTCCCATTATTTATTTTTTAAATAGAAAAATAACTCTTTGTTCATTAAATTTAGATAACAAAAAATCGTTTTTAAATTCCCTACTTTCCACATTTTTTGCACTTGATACCTCGCATTTAGATGACGAAAATTGCCTATGAAATATTTAATAAAAATTTTTGTAACTTTGACGCCTCTTGATCTACGAATTTTTCAAAAATGAGATTTTTAAATTCATCTCACTGGGTAACACACACAAAAAATTGTGAAAGAAGAGGGTACTTGACATACCGAAACTTTTCCTAGTCTCTGCCTTGTAAAATGCAGAATTTGAGTAGTTATGAATGGGAAGAATCCCACTGTTATCCCACTGCCCCCGCTACGATAGGTTTGATAAAAGCGAAGATTTATTTCAGTTTTTGGTGCATTTCTTTTAAAATGTAGGGCATGTACCTCCCATTTGTTCCACTCAAATGAATCGTACCTCTCTGACGATTGATTGGATGAGGGTGGCCTAGCGTCCAATCCAGTAAAACTGAATTGTATCAAGGATTTTGGGACTTTCATTTAACACATTTATTTTCCTTCCCTAATGAACCCAGGAAAATGATATTGGCTTGGTGATTAATGAGGTGAGGAGCGAATTTACTTAACCATAGCTTAGATACAATTTGATGAATTGATGGCTTTCGCCACTTTTCATTTAACCCTAAGGTGCATATGCACGGCCTTCGAATTTCTAAGGTTTTTTAATTTAGCTTTTAACTTTGCCTTGCTGCGTTTCTGAAAACATGCCCATCGTGTAATCTTTTTTGTCTTTCGATTTTCATTTTTTGAACTGGCAAGGAAAAATTCTCAGAAGTTGTGTGGATAGGTGGTCCTGAAAATTGATTCTATTACGTCAATGCATATGCAAAGCTTTAAAACTTTATTAACCGTTATTTAAGGCCTTATTAATAGGTATTTAAAAAAATGATTATTCGTTTAAGATTCAGAGTTAACGTTTATTGAAATTATTAAGAAAAAAAAACAAGTTTTGAGAATATTTTGCGCAGAGCCACGCGGCTCTGCGTTACATAAGATAGCCCCGATGTTCGCACTTTCTTCAGGGGTTTCTTATAAGTGTATTACGAATAATTGAACATTTAAACGACATTTTTCCTATTTCTCACAAATTAGCCAATATTTATGTGCGGAATTTGGCGAGCGTATCCTGCAGCTGTACATGGTGACACTAGCGTTTCCTAGAGTAGCACCCTCGAGCTCTGTGTTTTGATTGAGAGTTGCAAGGCCCTGGCTCAGGCCGAGTGGCGGTCGCTGCGGATGCGTCAGTGCGGTTCGGGGACAAAGCCGGCGGGCGGCGGCGGGACCAAGTGCCTCGTGGCGCCCCTGGCGAGGCGGGGGCGCAGCTTGTGGCTGGCGTTTGCGCACTCGGACCGCAGCCTGCTCTGTTGCAACCGCGTGGAGCCCTCAGGCATTGTCCGACCGCAGGAGCGCGTTCAAGGGAAGGGGGCCGAGGATGGTAAACATTATTTGCTTTTTTCCGAGGTTTCATTCCGAGTTACGGACATATAGATTGTGAAATGACGTGCGAATGATTGTTAAGTGATTCCAGGCGCGTCAACTGTTTAAGTCATTAATTCTATAAGAGTAGTTGTTTTTTTATCGCGGGAGGGGGCGGTGATCTTCCCCGCTGGATGGCGAGATCCGACGCCGGCCTACCTATCTGCTTGCGCATTTTTTCCCAACCAGGTTTCTCCCACCAGCGGGCCGGCGCCTCAGCCGGGACAAGCTCTAAGCTCCAGACTAATCTCCCAGCATGTGTGGTAGTGTAGTGCATGTAAGTGTAAGTGTAAGTGTGTGTAAGGGGTGAGAATAGTACATTAGGTTGCTGCCCCGGTATTCGCCTGGTGTTGGTGGGACAAACCACGGAAAACTCCCGATCAGATCAGCCGGTGGCTAGAGTTCTCCTTCTGATAGTGGCTGAATTCCACCTTGCTAGTAGCTAGTGAGAAAAATCCTGCCATCGTAGGGACTCGAACACTAGGACTTCGCGGACAGAGACACGCCAGTGACATCAGCGACCTGAGCCGGTATGCGTGTGACGGAAATGACAATTAGACCACTTTTGGTGCTCACGAATCATATCAAAATTTATAAGGTGATCGTTTGGAACACGAAACCTCTCTCTCTCTCTCTCTCTCTATATATATATATATATATATATATATATATATATATATATATATATATATATATAAAACAGAAAGCATAGCTATGAGTTCATAATTTGTCATTCCCTTGACTTAGTAAGAACTTGAAAATACTTTGGGATTGAGGTTAAAAGACGTTAATATATTAAACAAGTTTGGAATGAATGTGCTTCTGCTACTAGCCGTACACTGATCGAGCTGCCAGCGACGTTTCCGCCCTCAAGTCACCTCCTTTAGACGCCCCAGGGGTGACTTTCGTGCCCGTGCCCGTAGGCCAAGGCCTTGCAAGGGAATAAGATTGCCCGGGCGTGCAAGCCCTGCCGTTACAGCGGATTTCTTCCTTCACAGGCAATGCAAAAGAAGCGATCTAAGATTCGCATTAGATTCATTTGCGTTGAGCAAAATAAAACAATTTTTCGTCGGTTGAAAAATGACCGAACATAAACTGTGGATATTAGCACTTACAGGTAACGGGCATTTAGTTCAATATTGCCTCACCAAAAACTGAATGAATGAGTTAAATGTACCCTGGTATACTTTGAACACTTCACTGTAGTTTTCATCAAGTATAGATATATAAAGAAAGAATATTCAAAGGGACCTATTAACATTGTGATAAATTACAAGAATATATAAAATAAGGGTAATAGTATGATAATGTGTGAGCATCATTGACAACAGTGTATACCACCCGTTCAAGAAAATATGAAAAAAAGTCTTCTTACTTTAATGTATGTTCGGGTATTAATGTTTCTCTGTTTTTAAGACACATCTTTATGTACCTGATGATAACTTGTACTAGTTGAAACTTGTAACTCAACTTCATCAGAGTGACGGTGTTCCAATTGATTCGTTTAAAAAAAAAAATATTTAAGCCAGTAAAACATTCTTTATTATACCTTTTTGTATTATACCCAATAAAACATCATTTTGAACAACAATCAATTTAAGAGATATAAATAATGCATTTTGTAATATATTTAAATTATTTTTAGTATAATGAAGTGTAAATAAATTAAATTCCTTTAGTGAACTTCGTAACATAATTTACACGATGGGAAACGACAATTTATGGCGCATGAATGGTCATAGAGTTATTTTGACATGACTTTAAAAGGCCAGTCATAATCAATCAACATATTGAACATGAAGTACCGAAACTAATCAAAAGTTAATATGATTTCCTGTGTGGATGCCCGCAGCATATTTACAGTCCACAAATTATCACAAAAGCCGACAATCCGCGATGATTGTGCCGCTCTTTTGCAGAGAAGCGGGGCGGATTTGCGGCGTGTCGTTAATACGCAATTAATCAGCGGAAGGTCGCGAGCGGGGTCGGCGGCGCGGTGTCTAATTACGTAACGCGAGTTCGCAGGCCCGCCCGCAGAGCGCGGCCGTGCACCCCAGTTGCCGGAAACACGAGTTGGCTCTGCCGCGGACCGGCCTGCGTTCCGGAGGACACCCCACGCGGCGAATGTACGAAAATTGACGCCCGCGGCGAGAGCTGGATGTACGTCCCATCTGGATTATTCAAGCGACGGCTGCTGTTGTTACTTGCTTTTTAAACGAGCACGTGTTGGTTGAAATACGTTTTATTTCGTTTTATTTTGTTTTATTTCATTTAGCGCATTTACGTCTCATCTGGATTATTCAAGCCACGGCTGCTGTGTTGGTTGAAATAAGTTTTATTTCGTTTTATTTTATTTAGCCCATTTACGTCCCATCTGGATTATTCAAGCCACGGCTGCTGTTGTTACTTGCTTTTTAAATGAGCACGTGTTGGTTCAAATATGTTTTATTTCGTTTTATTTTATTTAGCCCATTAAAAGGCCTCTTGATACAGGAAAAAAAGAACAACCATTTCCTGTTAAGGAATGGTCGGGTTGTCCAATTAACATTAACACAACACAATTCTTTGTTTTAGTGCAAAATTTTTAGTCCTACTGGTTCGGCGCTGTCCAGCAATATACTCGTTCAGTCTTCTTGCGTTCTTTTCTTTGACAAATTTCCTCATGTGAGGTGTATGTATCTATAAATTTGTCTTGCTAATCTGCAACTCATATATTATATACTTGTAAAGTTACTAAAATCAATACGTCGGACGGTAGGCTCCATTTTCTTTATTTATTGTTCGAAAGAACGTTTATAAAACACTCAAATACAAAACGCTTTTTAACCCTAAAATGGTGGCGCACTGTCGGGTGACTTTTTGTCTTGTGTACAAATGTGGTGATATATACCTGAGACGGTCTTCAGAGCCTCGCACCCCGAACAAAGCTCGTATAGCGTACTCGCTGTGTATGAGCCACTTGAAACCTACATTTTTACCGAAGAAATCGGTAATACTATAAATCCTCAAACAATAATAATAATAATAATAATAATAATAATAATAATAATATTTATTGAGTCACATGTATAATTACAATCGTGTATGACGAGTCAATATGTCTTGGGTGGAGAGAGCGAAGTTATATTACTGTTCAGGAGCAAACAAGGGCCCATCTCAGCATTTGCTCAAGGGACCAGGGAAACTGAACAAAACCTGATGGAGATGGGGGTCATTGGCCTAGGGATTATACTACAATACTTGCTACAGATAGATTAGGATATTATACAGTAGATAATTATTTTTAGTAGCAGATAATTAAACATTTCAAGTTATTATTGTCATTTTACTGCTACTACTTATAATCAAAATAATATTAAAACAATATATGATATCAATTCTGTTTATACGAGGTTTGCCTTTTATATTTCAGGATTAAAGAACAAAAACAAATTTTAATCATCAAAAATCGCTCTATTGTTTTTTAAAATATTCCCCATGAACATCTATACAATTTTGCATGCGTTTGAACCAATACTCGAAGCACTTTGGCCACTCTGATTGAGGTATCTCCAAAACATGCATTCTGAATGCAGTAACCGTTTCTTCAGGTGTCGAAAAACGTTGACCTCTCAGTTTGTTTTTTACGTACGGGAATAAAAAGAAGTCATGCGGTGCCAAGTCAGGACAATACGGCGGATGAATCATCAAATCGATGTTTTGGGTGCTCAAAAATGCAGTTGTGTGAGCCGATGTGTGAGAGCTCGCGTTGTCGTGGTGAAGAGTGATCCGTCTTCGGCGGTTGGTTTTCCTGATTTCTTGAAAGACAGCTGGCAAAAAAATCGTTATGTACCACTCAGAATTGACTGTTCTGCGTTGTTCTAGTGGTAAGGTTGCGACATGTTCAGTTTTTCCGAAAAAACAGGCGACCATCTGTTTGGAAGTGCTTCGTACGCGAACAACTTTTGTTGGATTTTGCTCATCTTGAAACACCCATACAGTCGACTGCTGTTTACTTTCGGGCTCATACGCGTAAATCCACAATTCATCACCTGTCACGATGTCATAGACGTGTTTTGAAGAACCGCGATCGTATTTTTGAGCATTTCTTTCGACCAATCGACACGAGCCTTTTTTGAGCGATTGACACATAGTGTGAGATCCAACGCGAACATTTTTTTTGACAGTCAAATGTTCATGCAATATTGAATGTATGCTGGTCCCACTAATGCATAAGGTTGTCTCAATCTCACGATAGGTCACATGACGATCTTGCAATATCAGTTCTCGCACAGCATCAATGGTTTTCGGAACAACAACTGATTTTGGACCACCTTCGCGAAATTCGACTTGGAGTGAACTACGACAACGATTGAATTCACCATACCATCGATAAACACTGGTCCTTGGAGGAGCTTCATCGCAAAAAATTGAATTAAGTTGATCCATGCACTGTTGCTGAGTTAATCCACGTCGAAAGTTGTAAAAAATAATCGCAGGAAAATGTTCACGATTTGATTCCATTTTTGGGCCAAGATGAATCTTTTAAGTTACTGTAAACAACACAAATAGCGCTCGTATGTCAAAACGTTCTGAGTACGTATAACCTCGTACGTATAACATCCAACTTTATGATAGAGCTGTCAGTTGCCAGATTGCAACACCAGGTTTGCCAAATCCCGAAACATAAAATGCAACCTTCGTATTTATTAATAAGATATACAATTAGCTAACTCCAACTGTGAAGAAAAGTACAAAATGGTTGAAACGTCGTCATTACATCTTTCTATGCGATGTCACCCAGACAGTCGAAATCAATACGTTAATTAATTAACGTCCTTACTTAATGCGGCTCTATGACGGCAATTAATTTACTACTTTTAATTGCAATATAATAAACTAGAAAAAATGTACAAATTATTTTCAAATTAGCAATATTTCCCAAGATTGAGAGTGAATGCTGTCTTTTCGAGCTACAAGCAGGAAAATGGCGAATTTTCTCGGCACAGAAAGTAAAAAAAGTTGTATTTCTGCCAGCTGCAACGCACGGAAACCTTTCTGACGCCGCTTGACTACTGTAGCTACGGAGGAGTTAGACTGAAAAGTCCAGAGATCTCGCCACGAAGCATTCACGGTTCACTTCCCCTCTCTTTCCGCACGAATGTTCGTGCGTGCGTGAATTCTGGAATTCCCCTTGGATGACGTAATGAAGCAGAGTAGTATCTTACATATTATTTATCTTGAAAAATGCCGTTTTCTTCTCCTTCACCCATAGGTGGGCCGTATTTAAATACTTGTATTTCAAATACGCATTTTGAATACATTTTGGGTTTGAAAAACTGTAGTTTTGAGTTTTTTGGACATGTATTTGGGAGAATCATACTTATATATTTAAGAGCATAAAATAGGTGTATTTAAGAAAAGAGATTCACTTAAATAAACATGGACTTTAATAAAAATGAAATTAGGGGATCTCATTTTTGTATAAACGTTTGTTAAAGAACTATTAACCCAGATATGCCTGATTTTTTTTGTTTACCTCCGTTGAATTTTGATTTAATTACATTAATATTACCTAAATGTATTATAGTTATTGTTAAGAAATTTGTACGACTATGAATATTAATTTATTGTAATTGACAATTACAATACACTTGTAATTGACAATATAATTATAATTGACAATTACAATAAAAAATATATATTGTATTTACTGTATCGAGTATTTTAAATACGTATGTATTTAGCAAATCAAAACTTAATGTATTTTCAAAATGTATTGCATACTTATTTTTATGAATTTTCATACATATTTATATACATATTTATACACGTATTTTGGAGAAGTAATGAAATACTAAATTTAAAGCATTTTGCACAACCCTGTCTCTACTTATTGATAATTAACAAATTAATTTCATAAGAGTGTGCGATGGTTTGTATCTCTACACTGTTGTAATTACGATTTTCGGGCCAATTAAAATTTGTATAAAGTATATTTTATAATTTTATTTTAAATTTATTACATCATCCAGAAAAGAGGTAACGCATGCATAATGATGTTGAACGCAGACTACTGTTACAGTTAGGTGTGGTAATTTCCCCCAAAATATTTCTATATTTCTTCTCTTCTTTCAACTTCATTAATTGGACACTAAAATTTACTCATCATTTTTTAGATACCCTCTAGCTGTGAGACGTACGTTCATATACCGTAAAATAAAAATCGCTAGGAAACGCCATCCAAATAGTTTCGTAACTATTTATTTTATTGACAAATTAGAAGTTATCGCGGTACAAATTTTCATTGGGATTTAATATGAAATTGCGAAGAAAAATAAGCCACATACATTGCTTATTTTCACGACATATTTACTTCGTTTTATGCAAAATTTAATTTTTAATTGTGCTGAAGCTTCCCAGGGGCGCGTTGGTAGGGATTTGACAGGGATTCGAATGGGATTCGCAACAGGAAGAGCAGGCTAAATGACCCGAGCCTCGCCATCAATAAAGACTATTTTATTTATTTATTTATTTATTTATTTATTTATTTATTTATTTATTTATTTATTTATTTATTCGCGGCAGGCGGCGCTGATTCATCTTTCACCTGCACCTTCAATCTGTCCCCCACTCTCGCTCTCTTCTCTTCGCCCGCGCTCTGCGACCACGTGGAAAGGGGGACGCGGCGACCGAGCGAATATTAAACGGAGATGTAGCGCCAGTTTTATGCAACTCATTAGAGGGAAATGGGTTACTGTGGAAACTGCGCATTAATTAAATTCCTTTTTGATGAAGTTTCGAAGGCGAAGGACTCGGAAAGTGCAAACTCCGTTGCTTCAATTCACAGGCGTCTAAAGCATGAAAATCTCTGTGTGGGGTGTGATAGGATGAAGTGTGAGAGGGTGAGAGGAAGAATACCTTTTGCTTATACTATAATTCTGAATGTTATGTATTAAATATGAAATTTCACTCCTACTTCCAATCAAATAACGTCATATTGCACTGAAATACTGTCTTTGTTTTCAATTGATATTCTTGGTAATTGGTACTGAGACCTTAATGATCTACCCTTCCCTATAATGCTGTTATTAATATTATAAATTTATCATGCCCAGTGTCTAGCCCTCTTTTCCATTATATTAAAAATGTTCATTTAGTCGGAACGGAGTACGGGTCCAATACAACGGTGAGGCGATAGAAACTTGCCCTAGGAGAATTCAGGATGTGAATGTCTAACCATTGGGTTTAGAAAACATCTTGCTTCTGATATTCTATTAAAATACTCGTAATACAATTGACATAATAAAGAATTAGTTAAATATTAAAGTACATAAAATTACTTAAAAGCACGAGATTATTTAAGTATCAATTTTTCTGTAATAAATTAATTACAACAACACGAAATGTATATGCAGTGTGAGACAAAAAATACCATTTATATGTTAAAATGTTATTCACGCATAGTATAAAAGAAACATTAATTCATATTTGGATACATTTTATAATAAGGAAGGTCATCTCTCTTTTGTTCTCATTTCTCCATTTCTCTTTGTTTTATCCTTGAACTTATAATCTTTACTATACTACATTACAAAATTTCCTCTTCTTACAATTTATAAAATGTCTTTTCACTTCCCTCGTTCAGCGCTGTGTCACGGTCGTTGTACTCAGTTTGTATTTCATTTCACATTTTTATTTCTCACCAGTATCATTGCCCATATTACATACTCAGGTTTCTACTTAACGTTATCACAGTGTATGTATTTATACAGCAGCGCTGCTCAATCCGTTTTTTGCCTAAATAGGGATGCACGCTCATAGAGCTAGCGATCCTGGTGAAGACCAAGTAAAACTAAGGATAGCTGCTACAGAAGTACACGGATTTGTTTGTGAAATTGTGTTTATTAAGCGTTTGTTAAAAACTGAAAAGAAAATTTCTATTATTTCTTTACTTTGGTTTTATATTCCTATGATTACAAGGGCAAGTCATTAAACAGCACATGAAATTACCTCAAACCAACGTTTTAACCTTACATTTGACACAATTTATGTCGGATCATATTTGATATGACCCGACTGAGTTCTTATTCTTTTCCAGTTAACACTTTAGTAATAATGTGTATGTGGAAAGGAGCACGTTGTTCCGCAATTAAATGCAGCAATAATGAAGGATAGAACCCTGGGTAACGTTGTTTTTTACTTTCCAATAGGTCTAAAAAGGAAAGACGGAGATATGTTATTACCTCCTAGGTACTCTTATTTACTACTTAAATTACATTTCTAAATATTTTCATGAACAGTAAAGAAATACTTCTCCATCGTGATTCCACTCTTCATTTTGAATGGACAACATTCATTATATTTAAATAATTTTCTTCCTTAAAAATATTCAGTTGATTTAGTTATATTCATAAGGCAATTAAAATATATATTAAAACCTTTTCTTTCTGACTAGATTTAGCAGAACGATGCTCTATCTCGAATTGTAAGGCGGGGATCGGATCTTCAAGAGAAGAATATTATCTTAGATTTTTTAAAAGGGATTTTGTTTCATTTATATTGACGAAATTGTTTTAATCTCTCCATATTTCATAAAGAAATATGTCGCCTCTTATAAAGTTAAAATTAATACTGACACCTTAAATCATGCATTTTTCCATAAATTATTACAAAATCTTGAGAGGTTTATTTTTCACTTAAAATATCACTAAATAAGGCTTCTCTACCTTCACTGTTCTTCTGAATCGAATATAAACACAAGATACAATGCAAGGTCGATTCTTAAGATTGCAAGCTGTTCATTATGTTATACGTAGTAGAAATTAACAAGAACATATTTCTGATGAATTTAAATTCAGTGAGCAATGACTCCAGCCATGATGCATTCTTTGTTATTCTAAATATTGTTTTCAGATTTACAAACTAATCTTATTGTAAACGCAATTTAAAATTGGATATTTTAAAGTAGGTTCATTTTATTTTATTCAGCGTTGCAATACACCAGAACTGGCAGAATGTTTCTTGTACACTGTTGCAGGAACACGTGCCCGTCAAATAGTTTTAGGTTTCTTTTACTTAGCTTTAATGAAAGTTCAAGAAGAAGGAAGATTAATCCAAGTTGAAAGACCTTAGCTGATTAAGATTCTACATTCTCTTAGCGCCGTGGTTTATTGCCCTTGGACCGCAAGCTAAAAGTTAACTCACAAGAGATTCTTTGAAAGCAGTAAATTCCTTCCCGAAAGTTATTGCACATGCTGGATATGCAGAAAACGTAGAGTTGAGTGGTATAATATTCTTCCGCGAAAATTAAGACGTACTCTGTCTAACTTATTAAATTATATATTTATCAGAGACATTAGGTAAGCTTATTTATTTTTACTCTGAATTACTTGATATCACAAAGGATTTTGGGAGTAGGATTATAACATTGTAAGAAAAGTATGGTCGTCATACTTGGACTTATTTATAAACGGCCGTACGAGATCAAATTTTTGTGGGGCAATTGAGTTATACGGACTTGTTAATATTTTTTACATTAATCACGAAGACAGAGGGTTTTTAATTTAATGCGTTACACTTGGTCACGCAAATAGAGTTCAGTAATGTTTGAAGTTATTCTTCCATATCAGAGATGAAAAGAGTACCACATAAAATATAAGTGCTGAGTCTTAAGAATAATGTTCGTAACCTCTCTTCACACTATGTTTCACACTGTATTAATATTCGCGGAAGAATATTATATATTAGTCAGGAAGACAGCGTGTCCGTAGCGTAACCTTCATTCTTGAAGTTGATATCGCATATCATTTCATTCTTGAAGTTGGTAGCTGTACATGAATGCTCTCGCGGTAGTCAGTCATGATAGGGAAACACTGTGTCCCAGGAAGTGTTGTCAAAATTTTAGCGAATGGAATTTTGTTTGTCCCAAAGTGTGCAATTATGAAAGATATCTTGCCGAAAATATTATATAATACAATTATTGAGCTCTGAGCCAATGGCAATATGCGTCTAATGTTTCCAAGTAAATAGTTATTTGTTGCAAAAAAATGCTATTAGTGTCGACGTCATCGTCCACTTTACGATAATCTCTCATTCATTGTCATTGTATCCAACGGCGCAGTCATTAATGCCACGGTGTTTAATGGATTAGTTTTTATGACTTATTTCTTTCGTAGTTGATTCGCTGCTCTTACATTACAATTGTCACTTCTGTAAATTTTTATGCTTTCAAGGAAGTTTCAATAATTATTTCAACTGTAGCTTTTGCGTATGATGAACTTGGGAGATTTCGTTAAACATTAAGTTAAAATTGAATCGTAGTATAGTATCATAAATGTTGAAAAATATTATAGATATAGTTGGCCTCGTAGGCTTCCGCGACCGGAGACATTTGATTCTTGGCTGTCCGGGATGAGCCGCGTCTCGCGAGCGGACGTATCTAGCTGCTCAGCAGTATAGCTCTGAAGAAGACCACAACACGATGGCCGAAACGTCAACTCGATCGACTGACACGCGTCTCATCCTGGACAGCCAAGAATCTTTTGGACAAATTGTTTTTTCATATATAAATATTCATTATTAAGGAACAAACTGAAAAGTGTTAGTGGTAAAGAAGGGCGTTTGATAGCGTAACGTACATTACTCGTACAACACGAAATTGGAAAATTCACAAACTAGGCCTTCAAGCGGAGTGTGGTAACCAATAGGGAACTTGACAATATGAACATTGTTTGGCATTTTTCTTCGAGATAATTTTTTTTTTGAAATTTTGAACCTTTAGAAGTTTTATATTTCCACATTTGTAGCAGTGAGAGGCGCAAGTTTTGCAGTAGGCTGACAGCTCACATATGGTAACGTGACTGTAATATATTTGCACTAGTGTTTTTATCCATAACATTATTGCGACATGGAACATAATATTGTGAAGTTTGAAAATTGATATTTTAATAATTAATTTAAGTTATTTAATATATTAATATTTTACAGTACACTAATATTAAAATAATTAATATGTGATGTAAAAGCACTGTTCCACCATTCTGACGACAATTGTTTATCATGGCAAACCCCGTCTGATTCAATTGTGTGTGTCATTCCACATCATTAACCTTAACCCTTCTCGTCGATTGTATCGTATATTGTGAAGTTTGATTTTTTCCTAACCAAACTCCATAAAAGAGAAGGGTAAAATTTGTCATGATCGGAACGAGAAATATTATATAAATAGTATTTTGTATAATATAGATTATATTATGGGCTTGAATCGTAAAATAACTAAGAACATTTTCTCGACGTGTAAAAAGCCTTGGCCTTGTGGAAAATTACCAGCTTGGCAGACTTAAGGGACTCGAGTCTTTCAATCGATTGTGCAGCGATGGGTCGGGGGGATGGGTGGGTCGGGGGGCTGACAATGGCGGATGGGTGACGAGAGGGCATACAACTGCATTCACTTGCAGACAAATAAAATGAAGCGACTAATAGGAATAATGGGGCTGAATCACATGTCGGACAAAGCGCAAGGAAGATTACATTTAACATACTTCGATATTTGACATAAAATGTCTTCCTTTTGTTTTTGAATTTAGTTGGAGCTTTGTGATCATGAATAAGAACGAGTTGTTTTAAATAGTAAAAATGTTATAGATATTCATAGAGCAAATTCATACATAACTCATACTTTGATATTAGATACAAATTGAAGTTATAGTAGATTCGCAATTTGGCAGTGCGGCTAAATTCCTCAACATTTCCACGTTCCTGGCGGTCGCCGATTCAAAACGCCGCCCGTCCATTAAGATGTCTAGCACATGTTGTGACCTCCAAATGACAACCGAGAGTGAATGACGTAGTTAGATGCAGAGGAGATTTTCTTTCATGCCGTTTCTGGCCGTGTTTTTTTTCATGTCGTTTCTGCGGGCAGTAAACGTAAAGACTTCTAGAAATTTGCTAGCCCTTTTTTATAAACAACGTAATTTCAGTAAAAGTAATTTCATTGTATTAATAGTTGATCACAACTAGTATTGAAGAAAAATGTATAGTTATATTAAAAAAAATATTTGGTGTTAATATCTTTTACTGAAGAAGATGTGACTCAGTTGCAAAACGTCCTTGCTTGAGAATAGCATAATTTTCACTGTGAAGTAGAGAAAAGTATTTTTGCATTTTTGCTGCCTTTCAGAAATTTACTGAAGATGTTCTAAGCTACGACAACACGCTCGCTGGGCGAGTTGACGCCCAATGATTTCAAAAGATCAGTGACCATTTACCAAGTTCTTATTCTGGAAACAGGCTTAGGTGGCTCGGTGCATCAACTGATGTCACTGCAGTGCTTCTCACCAGGAGGTCCTAGGGCTCGAGTCGTGACGGCGGCTGCATTTTCGACACTACCTAGATAGCTGGATCGAGTTCAGCCGCAGCCTGGATAAGAAGTCTTGCAGCATGCTGCTCTAATCTACAGCAGTTTTTCGTTGTTTCGATCAACACTATGCGAATGCCGGAGCAGCACCCTAACAAACGGGCCACGGACCGCGCAAACGGGCAATCTTTCTATCCTCTTACTTTTCCTATTGTCCTATTACTTACACACACACACATGCATACTTACATGCATTATACTACCACAAATCTCTGGAGACCACTGGGGAGCTTAGAGCTTGCCCATCTGGGGGCGGTGCCCTGCTGGAAAGAGATACCTACTTTGAGAAAACCCACAAGTCGGCCCGTAGATCGACGCCGAATCTCGCTATTTAGTGGGATACGATCACCACCTCCCGCGTTAATTGTACACTACACTTATGGGACTAATGGCATTTCCTCTTGACGCGTCCGGAAACGATAATGTATTAATCATTCAATATTCTGGAATGGGTATCATACGATCATAAAATTTCAAATCTCCTCGCTTATGTTAATATCTTGACGTTCTCTCTTATCCGATTTCATGATAATGTAATATATTTCGGACTCTTTATCCCTTACCGTACCAAACATGATAGAAGCAGCTCACTTCCGCGAAAACCTGGCGAATGAAATCACGCTTCCACGCTGTGCACCACCTAAGGAATGGTGTCGTAAAAGTTTTCCTGTCGAATGTCTTTTTCAAGTCTTACGCGCCGATCCGATGGTCGAGATCGCTAAGGCCGAGACTGCTAAGGCCGATCGCTAAGGTCGCTAATCCGATGGCCGAGAGCACTAAGTAGTGCCGTAGCGATCTCGGACCGAAGGATCGCGGATTCGAGTCCCGCCTCGAGCATGGTTGTATTGTGTCCGTCCTTTCACCCCCTATCATCATATCGTGTCATCTTCACAGTTACCTTACCGTTACAAGCAATAGTGGTCGCTAATGAGCTAGATGTTGATGCGACCTTAAGTAAAAAAACAGTCTAACGCAATTATTAGATCCAAAGTGCTGCTTTCACGAGGGCCTTTAGACCCTCGCTCACGCGACCTGATCGCCATCCGCTTTCGCTGTTTAATAAACCTCTCTCACTCTTAAGAGAATCTCATTTAAAGGGAATAGTTTTGTACTGGCCTGCACTTCTATAACCATACTTACTACAGCAAGTGTTTACTTGCGCCACAAGACAACATGAACAATTTCAAAAAGAAATAAACATGTTCTTAGTATCACATTTTTATATTTATATTTCGCGGTAGGCCTGGACGCACAGGGTAGGTGAGCTACGTTAACAGAATGCCCTCGCTCCCATCATTCGTTCCTTGCTTTCGGTCACAGACGGGGTTGAATCGGTGCTATGACACATGACGGTGTGAGAATTGTGCAAAGGAATATTGAGATGGACCATATCATCTCGACGACCAAATTGTGATAAAATTAAATACATTTTAAGTAATTAATAATACTATTATGAGTATTAATAATTAAATATGTTTTCCCCCCTGAAATAATGCAAAAAAAGAAGAACGAAAGGCAGTAGTGAATGAGAAAGCATGATTAGGATAAAAAACAAGAACAATGTGCGTACAAGTTAATAAAAAGAAACGATTTAGAGCTTGAAATGCGCAGGAAAGACTAACAGTAGACTATCAGATTAATGCGTAATTGCAGGAGGCAAAGGGAAGATCACGGGTAGAAACACCATGTAGGACTGCCACGGGCGATGAGCTCGCGATACAGAATTTCTGTTAAAGTTTTATTTGATAAATTGACTAACTTCTCAAGAAAATAACATTTCCAAAATAATGAATCGACAATGTGTGAGAAAGTGGTAACTAGAATTTAGATTTGAAAATTTTAAAAATTCAGTCTTTTGAGTGTGGAAAGTGGATGAAACCTGCCTGGTATCGTAGCCGAGAAAGAAAGTGTTCCTGGCGAAGAAAGGAAAATTTGTCGTCCAAGAGGGCTGTGTATTCTTTCAAAGTGAAGCAGGATAATTGCAGTAAGGAGACTGTATAAATTTGTACAAGCCCACAAGATTGGTTTAAGAATTAAAGTTAAAATACAATATTTTTGCTAAACATAATTTCAAATTAGGTAAAGATTACTCTGATCTGCGCACGACGAATATTAATGTAGTAGTTGTATGTAATTAGCGTGACTGTGATTCTTATTGTATAATAATAATAATAATAATAATAATAATAATAATAATAATTTTTCAATGGTAGGGCGATTGCATGTAATGTAAAATATAGGTCAAAATTGACGCGACTATGAAGATGAGATTTTCAAGAAAGCAAATCGGTAACAAATTGATGGGCCTCAGGAATTACTATGAATACAGGCAGTTATTAATTTCAGTAATTCCTGGGCTGCCAGAGCGAAAACAAATATCAACAAATGCAAATTTTCCAAACTAGATTCCTACACACTATCACAAAAGCTTTATGTTACATTCCAAATAGACAGTTATGTAATGAACTTGGCATTACACCATCCCCATCCACTTATATCTTCTATACAAAAAATTATATTCTAAGATATTACATATTATTGCAGTAATTCACTTTCACATGGGTAAGCGGAATTCTTTTTAACCGGAAAAGTTTAAAAAGAAAGTTACCCAGAGAATTGATCGACCTCTCATAGACCCAAATCGTTGTGTTTATTACCGATTTATACCCAAATCGTTATTTATCTTACACTATAATTTTGTTTACAATGTATCATATAATATATTATAAATATTCTATGCCTCTTGTAATTGTTTTAGATGGCTGCAGAGGCCGAGGGATAAGCTTGAATAAATAAATAAAGTAATATATTAGAGTATTTCGCCATCGATCACAAAGCCCTCCAAATAAATTTTCTAGCAGCAGAGACCTCGTAATGAGGTGTGGATTTTCCGGCCCAATCCTTTAATGATACAACTTGTATTACAAATAAATCCCTGAGTTATATGAGAATTATAATTACATATTTATTAGAATTCTTAGTAGATATAAAATAAAATATCTAATATACCAGTAAAATTAATACAATAAAGAAAAAATAGAGGAGGAAAAGAAGGAAAGGTTGAAATATTGTCTCGAGAATACATTGAAACTACAAAATAAAGAGAAAAACTCTAAGGACTTGCTTGTCTCTTGTCTTTTAACGCAGAATTTTTCTGCCGGATCTCGAGAGGGTTTAGAACGTAATCCGTGTAATTAGTACCTTTTGAATCTTCCCTTCTAGGGATTATAACGAAAGCTGTTAATAGTTTGGTGTACTTTCCTCGCAGATGACAAAGATGCAACTCTTCTCGGTCATAATGCTTTATTGAAGTCCTTGTGGCGAAGAGCCTGTCGGCTTTCCGTAGGCGCCCACAGCCTTCAAACAAGAGCGGGGCAACTTCATTTCTCGGGTTCCCCTTTATTCATTGAACAGTCTTATTCTCGCCGTACTACGTACGAAGTAAAGATAAAGTACTGTAAAACTGCGGCGTAAATCGGCGATTTCTCGCCAGAAAAACTCGTATTGTCGGGCCCTGCTAATGAAAATGTGGATAAATATTTTCCTATACGCAGCAAATTACTTCAAGTTGTGTAATCAGAAGCCATGTTTTAGGGTCCTTGATTCCGAAAAATCCATTGACACGAAACTATCACTCTCTCTCACTGAAAATGTTGAGGCTTCATGTGAAGTATCCCCCAAAATCCATATATATCGTTATACTAATTAGAATATTCGTAACTCCAGATTGGATAGTTTCGTAATGAAAAAATAAAAATATCCGAAAAGCAGAATTTTAATTTTCTTTTTTATTGAATTTATAAATACAGGGGAACTCAATTATTTTAAATGGTCGAGTTGTTATTTACTTTTATTTATCATTATTCTTTAATAATTATATTTTATCACGGAGCAAACACAAAATAGAAGAGGGAATATGAAGTAAGAGGTTTGCTAATTAGCATAACTGTATCCATTTCAAATTCAAGGGACCTTGCACCAGTTAGATCGATTGCGGAATATTAATTTGATGTAAATACATCCTGAAATGTATCCTGTAATGTTTCCTATTCTGTGTAATGTTCTAAGTAAAAAACAAGATTGCAATTACAGGAAGCAAATATAATACGACAGCATTGAACTAAGTACAGGAACGTATTAAAATTATAGGAAGTTATATATTATTTGTCTGTAGAAATGGATACACAAGATTGGAACTGGTAACTGTACACACAGGACTTTTCAATTTTCAGCCAAACGATTGTGTTTTACTTTAACATTGAATGATTTAGGGGTGGTTAATCCAGGTGTTTTAATAAGTTCCTGTTATTTATTGTTCTTATATTTTTGTAAAATAATTAAAGACATTCAGTTCTCATTTCACTTAGAACCATCGATATTGGCATTCTTCTGTATAAAATTCCTTTTCTAGTTTCCCCTCGAATTTCTTCATCTGTAAACTGCATATGCATAATAGCTAGAACGTTTTCTTAAGTTATATCGGCCATAAATATTCGATGATTGTAGTTAGATCTTAAAATGTTCAACGAGAAAATGCCAAGAACAATTCCTAATTTTGTATCGTGCCGCACGGTGCGGCCTCTAATTTTAAAGGACCTTCCTGGCATCAGAAAAACGTAAAAAAATTGTAAATTGCTTCCAAGGTTCTAAACTAATTTAGTACATAAAAAAGACAAAATTTGTTTTTTACTGATACATTATACCTTGTTATTGCCTTCGACACGGAGCTGGAAATACACTGCATAACTTACCTGGATCGAGAGGATCGTAATTACGAAGGAAATATGAAAGCAGTTGAATGATGCTACATGTTATCTTCTGAGGGGAATTATGAATGGGAATTATGTGAAGAAAATATGAAAAGACAAACCGAAACAAGTTAACATTCATTTAATTAGTAAATAAATAAATGTGAATCAATAAAATCAGGTAAAAATAAAATTATGTATGTGTCATAGGCGTCAACTGGTTCACTGGATCTAATGATCTCCGGCGACAATAAACCCCTCGGACCAAAGGCCTTCTAACATTTTGTCACCGCTCAATCATTAGAACCCTTATAAATCCCTTGGTGAATAAATAATTATTTTGACTGATTTCCCCCAACATATCCCTTTAAGACTTCGTTGCGGAGGACCTAAGTGCTTTCTCGTACACTAACGCACCTCTGAAAACGCGGGTGTTAGGCCAAGGTCCGAAGCGGGCTGCGCCGCAATCAGAGAGAGAATTCTAGAAGGCTCCGTCTCCCGGTGTCGAGTTCTTTTCCATCCGTCGGCACCGAGCCGGTGTGTTTCGGAGCTGCTTCAACAAACACGGCCACGTGGGCCGCTGCTTGTGTTTCCAACTCGCGAAGCATTTGGCGCTCTATTCCAAGACGGGAAACCTCAAAGGCCAGCCACAGAGCGATCCGTCTGCCGCCGCCGCCGCCGCCGCCCCCATGCGATTCCAGAGACCTAACGTCGCTGCTTCTACCCGTCGCGCTTTCCGTCTGAGGAATTGCCGTTTGACCGAGAAATTTCGATGCTTATACTCTGACTTTCCTACGTGAGGAAGAGTGAACACAGGACTGCTGAATCACTGCGGGATCTTAACCCGCAGTATCACAAACACATTATTCAGAGTTATTTTAAAGTTTATTCGAATATCTGAATGCCATGTGTTGTACTCTATAATAAACTCTTACACTATCGCACGGCAGCAACATTTCAACCCGTTTATTTAAACAATGCATTCTATCCTAAGACACTTTCTATAAGCCACTGACTATTATATTGCTGGTTTAATCTCTTTGATATTTAGTGAAAACTTTAGTGATTTCCAGATTACCCTCAGCAGAAATTACATGACAGATAAGAAAAGCCTCATCACGCGAATCAAAAGGTAATTTTATATCACCCTTGAAAGCATGTTTCGGAATAAATATTTCAAACGTCTCATGCATGTAGAAAGTTCAATATTAATATTAATAATACTAATAATTAATAATAATAATAATACATTTTGCCCATGAACGTGTAATAAGAAATATAAGATATTCACGAAAATTACACGTGTGACATTTACTCCTGATTGTTCTTCATTTCAGGTATTCGGCAGGTCACCTGACGCTTTTAAGGTGATTTAATGAACCTGCCGAACACCTGTGTTATTTAAAATGTCAGAGGCATATGTGAAACACGTAATTTTTTGTATATTAGATATGTAACTACGTGCTTACTGGAAAAAGTAATCTTCGACTACTTTACACACCCTAAAATTTGTAACATTTTTTCTGAGAACTTCTCTGTATGAGTTTAAATTGTGAAGGAATGATAGCATCTAAAGGGCTGAGAAGTGGCTCATTCAGTTGGTTATTAATTCAATACTTCGAAAAAATAATTTTGTGAAAGGTTTACGTTTATTGGTAAAAATCGTAATATTTACCCGCACAGCAATCATAAAAGCACAACCACTCATAGTTTGCTTCACTTTCACTTGGTATACCCCTTTTCATTTGTTCGGCGTATAAACACTTCATATATTACATAGAATACAGTGGTTGTAAGAGCACTGACTCGCAGATTAATGTGTTCTCATAGGGGAAGGTCGGGTCACAGCGGACAGCTGGTAGCAGCGGACAAAAGTAGTTTAGGGCTTTGGGCAGTAGTGGTACAACGTGCCACGCTGTCAGTGTGATTCTGGAAGCGAATTAGCACAATGTTGGAAGAGTACATCAATCAGTTTGGTTATTGCGACACGTATTACGTTTTTTCGTATGTTATCCAGTGTACGAAGATAACTTATGAGCTTTGAAACTTTTCTTAGGATATGTTTAAATGTATTCTACTATGACTAATAGGTTTCCTAAGGTGTATTCGTTACGTTACAGCAGTACAATGTAGTTTATACAATTTATGTGTTGTGTTGTATTCTTGTCAAGGTTGGGGATCGTGCGGTTAATGATAAATTGATTTAAACTGCAGTTGGTTATAACCCGGTGGCAGCTAATTACATAAATAAGATAATATAACTAACATAAATAATAACAATAATAATAATAATAATAATAATAATAAGAAGAAGAAGAAGAAGAAGAAGAAGAATGGTGCAATAATAATCATAGAATAATCATAGCAACAACTGAATAGATTGATCTAAGTTCTGATCACAAATGTTAATTTTACATTGCATAAGGGATACTAAATGTGCCATTACTATTGTCGACGAAGATTCTGCGTTTACGAAAATTGCATAAAGGTAACATTGCAAATCTACAAATTTGAAATTAGAGATGTTTGTCTTAAATAAAGTCTGTTTAAAAAAATAAATGAAAAAAATCTTAAAAAAAGCAGTGTACATTTTCTGAGAAAAACGAGTAGATATATGAAATCTGTGTGATCTGTTTTTGCTTGGAGTTAATGCAAAAAAAAAAAAATGGTCTCAAATAAACGCATCATATTTTTTTCCACAGGTGGAGTAAAGAACTCTTCAATGAATGGCGCGGGTCTTATTGTTGTAGAACTCTGTGTTTTCAAAAATTGTGCATGTAGAAATAATGCGAGACAGTTTGTGCTGTTGTAGCACCATCAGTGTTGTTTGGTTGCGTCAATTCGATAATTTACCATACAGTATTACGAATACAAACGATGAATGAAATGAGTGAGAAGAGCCGGCGGCTGCGCAGGGCCTTTCCCGAAAGGCGGATAATGGGCGTGGGCGGCGTTGCGGTGGGAATGGAGGCGGCGTTGCGACGATGGGGAGCGGGGATGGAGGGGGCGATGGGAGCGGCGAGAGCAGAGCCGGTGACGGTAATGGAGGGGGCGGTGGAAGTGGTGGGAGTGGAGGGGTCGGCGGGGGCGGCGGGGGCGGAGCAGGCGACGGTGATGGAGGGGACGGTGGGAGTGGCGGGGGTTGAGGGGCGGCGGGGCCGCATTCACGCGGTGATGACGCGCGCGCCTGAAAGCGAGGGCGCTCTGACGGATGGGCCGCCGCTGGGCGGAGGATGTCATCTGCTGCGCCCGGCGAGTGCGTTGATGAATCCTAACACATACCGCGAGCGCCGGCCTCGCTCGAGCAGGGGCTTGGAGCAGAGCGCGAGGACGGGCACACGAATTCGAGGGCCCTGAGCATCAGCAACAACTGTTGCCACCGCAAGGTATCTGACTGAGGGTGACTTTGATTTCCGACAGTAACACATATTCGATTGATGATTCTCGGCGCGTTAATTGCCCAGGTCGTTATCCCGTGAGTGTAGTGCATGTTTTTTCAGAGTTATAGAGGTAGCAGTGATCTTCCCTTGCTAGATGGCGAGCTAGGTGCCGACCACGTGGGCTAGCGGGAGTTTTTCTCCAACCAGGTAGTATCTCCTACCAGCCGGGCACCGCCCCAACCGGGACGAGCTCTAAGCTCCCGTAATGTGTGGTAGTGTCGTGCATGTAAGTGTGTGTATAAGTAAGGAAGAGGAAACCAAGATCGAGAATGGTGCGTGGCCCGTATGTTAGGGCAGTGCTCTGGTAATTTCCTGGTGTTGATCAGAGAAACCACGGAAAACTACCAATCAGAGTAGCCGGCCGCTAGACGGATATTCGACACTCAGATCATGGCTAGGTTTAATGCACCCGCTGTCTGGAAGATAATTTTAGAGGCCGCTTGCTCTGATCGAGAATTTTCCTGGTTTCTTCCATCAATACCTGGCAATTGTCGGAGCAGCACCTCAAGAAGCGGGAAACAAGGGCCTCTCATCCTTATTTCCTCCTCTCCTCTTACGCACACAAACACACCCAAGCACGCACTACGTGCTCTTCTTCTTAACATGCCGGAGGCTTAGAGCTGGTCCCGGCTAAAACGGTGCCCCGCTGGTGGACACACCTGGAGGATGGAACCCCTCGCAATCCGTTGTGTAATTCGGCGACGAATGTCACGTTCTCGCGGGAAGAAAACCGCCACCTCCCCAGACATACCACGCCCCTCGGTGCTCTTGGATCACGCGCCAATGAACAGGGCTCGGATTCTGAAGACCTAAAAATTCTTTGAAAATTACCTACAAAATGGCGTAGAAATAAGGCGGTAATGACCAAATTTATTTTAAAAATACTACGAGTAACAAATTTGTATCGAAATGTTTATTTTTGCAATGAATTTAACAATTTTAAATAACATTTATTTAAAATTATGCTTAATATAAACGTATGAGGAAATGCGCTCTTTAGCTCTGATCTTCCGTCAGTTTCGAAAGGCCAAGGATCCGTGTAATTTTCAGAGTTCGAAGAACAGAGTGCTCTGGAGTAGTGAATTTTGACATGAACCGATGATTCAATGGAAACTTTGTTTTAGTCTGTCATTGAAAATTCATGAAACATTCACCAACCAAAAAACAAACAAACAAGAAAAAGGAAACAAAAAGCGTCAAAATGACAAAGATTACGCATAAGTTTCAAAAATGACCTAACAATTGAAAAATAAAAAAAAATTACAAAGGATTCAATAACACATTTATATCACCTACATGTTTTGATAAACATTGATTTACACTTAGCTATGTCGAGAATGCACCAATGAAAAGATGACATGTCATCAGAATTCGAGCCCAGCCAATTGTGACGAAGTGAAATGAGAAATAATTCAAATAAACAAAATAAAAATAGTATATTGAAAAGTTACAGACTAGATACAATAAATTGCTTAATTTAAACACTCCGGCAACCTTTTCTTTCCAATACCCTGCTTTACCGCAGAAAAACAAGCCACGCGTGATGCGAGCTGTCGGACAATTACCGTCCCGTGACAATTACCGTCACATGGCCTGATGCCAAAATTTAAACCGGTCGCCGTCTGGCGGACCGTGTGCACGAAGCACCCGAGATCGTCTGGCCCTTACACTCCGGGCATCTCGCCCCCACTCTTACACTCCCTGTACCTACGCGTACTAGGCCCTCTGATGTAAACTGAATGAGAACGCGGGCGCAGATGGCGCCGCGTTAAATAGTTGATGGCTACACCCCCCACCTCACAAGTTCCCTAGATAGGCTCGCCCGCTGTCGCCAGCCTCATAGGAGGGGGATACGCCCCCACCACACAAGATTCCCAGGTAGGCTCGCTAGACAGCTTCCTAGGAGTTTACAGCCTATGGTTATTTTTGGCTCTGCCACGCTGTCTGCGTTAACTGCCAGAGAGCCAAATCCCGGATGTTCAGGCTCAACCCCTTCCTCCCCCGCAGAGCACTTTCACCGACCTAACAGTTCTGGGCCTCGTATTAACGACGCCACACAATGAACATGGTAGACGACGCGCCCGGACACACGAAATCATTGTAGCAGTGTGCAAGTAAGGAGAGCAGAACGTTAGGAGTTCTATTGCTAGGTAATGCACGGGGTTTATCAAGTGGTTGGGCCGAAGTTACTTATCTCACTGCCAAGAATTCTGTTGAACATCATCCCATCCATTATACCCTTTCAGTATAAAACTTTGGAGATGAGAGTTTTGAACGTTTCATAACACACCTCCGACACAAATCTTGTAAGTGTGCTGCTGCAGGATAAGATATTACCCCATGGATGAATGAAACAGAATTAAGACGACTAAAACAGTGAAAGCAAAACAAATAGTGTTTACACACACACACACACACACAAAATGCTCCAATCGGGACGGCGAATCTCAAGTTTATCGCTATTCCCTATTGGCCAATCATAACCTGTGACGCATCTGTCTTAGGAGGCGGTATACATCGATCGCTAGGTATGTCGATGTCCAATAAACCGCGTATGTGCCATAACATAACCTCTTTGATTTTAACATGCTTCCAGTTATTTTCAATGTTTGCTACATTTGGGATTTCTGTTGGACGTAATTTAATTAGTGGAATAGTCGTATTAAATACCACTGGAACTGTGGAAATTCGCAGATTAATTCCCTCCTCACTTCGCGAGTCGAGGATTTATCGTTTTTTCCAAAGCACTCATGATATTATCTATGAAAAAAGTTTTAATTGAGCAGACTATTATATGAGGGAAATCAAGTCCACTTTCGACATGAAATATGCATTTCGCTACAACACACGTCACTATCGTGCCATACACGATGCGGTCAGTGGCCAATAGCAACAGATGCAATTTGTTGAATATAAATATTTCTGCTTATAGAATAAAATTTAGTCAGTCGAATATTTCGAAAAAAAAAAAACAAGTGTCGAAAATCAGTCTTGAGAATTGCACGAATATTATATGTGTTTAAGTTTCAACACTGCCACTTATTTATAATGGCACTTGACATTTAATCACCTGCTTCGGTGTCATCGGTAGCTTGAACATTATGTAATATCACGAGTGCTTTGGAAATTGTCGATAAATTCCCAACTCAGGAAACGAGGAGGGGATTTATCCGAGAATTTCCAAAGCACCAGTGGTACTTAATAGGACTATTCCACGAGGGGAATTATGTTCAACGGAGTTCCAAAATGCACCAAATTATGAAAATAACTGAAAGCGTATGTTAAATTAAGATGTGATGTAGTAGTACATACGCTGTTCATTGGACATCGACATAGCGATCGATGTATAACGCCTAGATGAGTCACACTTTATGATTGGCCAGTAGGGAAAAGCGATAAACTAGATTCACCGTCTCGATTGGAGCATTTTGTATATATATTTAAACACTATTTGTTTTAATTTCACTATTTAGCGGTAAGAAATATCGGATAGAAAAAGCTATTAACTTTTGAGATATTGTTCTAATTGGGACATAGTTGTATGTATAGTTAAACACTATTAGTTTTAATTTCACGAGTGGAATAGTCATAGCAACATCACTGTAGTGACGATCAACCTCCCGATAGGATGACACCGTAACAGCTGACTCACGTCTAGTGCCATTACAATCGAAGAAGAGCTAGTTTTGTAAAAATTGGTTAGGCCACGGGACGCAGTCGCTAGTTTTTAACCCGTTAAAGTGTACCAAACGCGTTATGACACGTGTTCCAATGTACTATTTTGAAGTTAAACACAGTAATGGAAGCGCACTGTTCACTTAATCGCTTTTTCGTTGAGTTGCTTTATTTGTGGTATTGGCGGATATGTTTTCGAACAGTACGCAAGCTCTGAAGGAAGTATTCCATTTGGCAGTATCGTGTGCGTGCGTGAGTATGTGGGTGGGGTGGAGGGGGGCGGAGGGGTGATGGCGGGAGCGGCTGTGAACGGCACGACCGCGAGAGGCGCTGCTTGATTGATGGCTGCGGTGAGCCGCAGAGGTGGAGGAGGTGGGGGCAGGAACGGGAGTGGGGGCGGGATGCGTTTTTTACCAACAGCTAAAGCTTTTGGAAAAATGGAAGTGTTTGGAGTGCATTGTGCAATGTGTTAATGAAGTAGAAATACTGTAATAGAAGTAGTTATGCAGAAGAATTAAGGCAAAATATGCCTTATGCGTGTGTTTGAAATTTTGCATTAGCTGAGCTCAGGGGCATTTTAAGCGAATTTTGGAGGTCGAGGGCCGGAACTGAGCCATAGTCTTGAAAATGCGCGAGCAAACTAAACGAGAGGGGGAGGGAGAAATATTTTTTTTAATTATTTTGTACCAGGTTTGCTTTGCCCTACAATTTTCTAATACAATTCTTTGATACCAAATCTTTTTATTTTTAAGATTTTCAAATATTTTTTGATATTTAATTTATTAAATCTCATGGGATGAGAAGTTTAAATGTCCCCTCAATTGGAAATTATCGAGTATCGCGAGGCTGGTTTGTCTGGCTTGTAGGAAGTGCAGGTGAGGCTGGGAGTGGAGAGGTGGCACAATGGGCGTAATTGTGCGGTGGTGCGCGGGAGTCTCTGCTGAAGCTGCACCAGCCGAGACGCCCCTCGACTCGAGACTCAGTTCATTCACGGCCATTTGTGAGGAAGCGAATACAGCACAGCAATTCTGTTCCGACGCTCCTAATAGTTTGTTCTTTTACTCTTTTTTGTCCCACCTTTCTCTCTCTCTCTCTGTCTCTCTCTGTCTCTCTCGGTCTCTCTCTGTCTCTCTCTGTCTCTCTCTGTCTCTCTCTCTGTCTCTCTCTGTCTCTCTCTCTGTCTCTCTCTCTGTCTCTCTCTCTGTCTCTCTCTGTCTCTCTCTCTGTCTCTCTGTCTCTCTCTGTCTCTCTCTGTCTCTCTCTCTCTCTCTCTCTGTCTCTCTCTCTGTCTCTCTCTCTGTCTCTCTCTGTCTCTCTCTGTCTCTCTCTCTGTCTCTCTCTGTCTCTCTCTCTGTCTCTCTCTCTGTCTCTCTCTGTCTCTCTCTCTGTCTCTCTCTGTCTCTCTCTCTGTCTCTCTCTCTGTCTCTGTCTCTCTCTGTCTGTCTCTGTCTCTCTCTGTCTCGCTCTCTCCTCTTTCTCTCTCCCACTATCCCCATAAACCAAGTAATACAATCACCTTTTGGTAATAGGATCCCCCAAAACGAGTATTTCCCTTTTTCTCTTCAATATCCCTTTTTTATCGAATTGCATGACAAAAACTACATATACGTGGAAGTTTTAAAAATTGGAAATTTACTGTTCAACATTCATTTCATCGAAGTATTTTATATTTTGTCGTTGTGACAAAAACTGAAATACCCGTTTTCACTATTTCATGGTCACTCTACAGTACACTGTGCCGTGGACTACCACTTTCCGGCCTGCTTTGAGACACGTAAGAAACCGAAATGGGTCATATTATGAAATGGGTCATATTATGAAATGGGTCATAGTATAAAACAAAATTTGTTCTGAGACACTAGTATACAGCGGGAAGGGGCTGCGTGTGGCGGAGCGGTGTTTTGCGTGGGGGTGGACGGGGATCCGAGCGCAGCTGAGGACGAGCAGCGCTCCCACGCCGCTCGACGCTGCCCGAGGTGAGGCGAGGCGAGGCGAGGAGGCGGCGGCCTCTAAGCTGGATTAATTGCCTGCGCTCCGCTCCGCCTTCGACGCGTTTGCGCAGCTAATCGGTCGCGGAAGCAGATCCCCTCCGCGCGGCCGCAAATCTCTCGAGGTCGGCGGTATCACGCGGACTTACGTAGCGGAATCTTGCCTTTCTCCGTTCCCCTTGCACAAGTGCCTCTCGTTTTCCGCGAATTTGTTTTAAATTAATTTGTGTACGAGGATGACAATACAAAATCTCTAAATCGAGGAATAGAGATATTTGTATTTAGCCACTAAATGTCCCGTAAAGGGCAATTGGCTTCTTCGCCGTTAGATCCCGGGTTTTCTACTCAGTCTTCCAACCAGGAACCCCATTGACTCTAATTCGCTTAACCTTCGTGATTTTATATAGTTAATGAATTCGGCTAGCGACGCCGGTTTTGCGGTCGTACCCCTTCAGTAGAGCCATTCCAGCATTCACCTGGATGACCGAGGGAAACCACAGAAAACGTGGACAAGATGGCCGGCACGGGGATTGAAGCCGGGCCTTCCGAATGGGAAGTCACCGCGCTACGCCCTGAGCCACTTCGCTCGGTAATAAAGATGTTCAATATAACGTCTACTTCAGATTGCAAACGACTTGCTAAGTAGCAGAATGAAATTCCCCGATCGATCCGATCAAATTCAAGATCCTGATAATTTGATTCCAATCGGGATATCAAAGTGTAGTAAACATGGCGGCATGATTGGCTCCCATTCCGAGCGAAGTGTGAGTTGTAACACGCTGTGCTCCGTTGCCTCTAAGATGGTATGGTAGCGTGAAGAAGCAACCGAACTAGCAGTGCAACAAATATTTAGTTTTTTGGTGAGTTCTCAGAAAGACTAAGTTCCTGATTCCCCAGGTGAAGAGACGGCTGGATGCGAGGTGGTGCCAGGCGGGCACAAGGAGAATAACGAAGGGAGCGTTTCTCAGATATAATAACAGAGTTCTTTATAAACTAAAGTGATACAAAAGTTACAGTAACTACTCTACATGTCTACTCTCTAGCAATGCCAACTCCCAACTCCTCTCGTGTGCTTGGTTACAGTACAAGATATAACCTGGCCTCCGTGGAGGGGAGCTTATTAACATAATTAGATACTGAGAGAAGGGGTGCTGGTGGAGGGAGCTTCCTAAAGTGGTGGGGGAAACTCCGTTGGCTATGGAAGCTCTTGCTTAGCATTTTCTAATATTATATTTAACTGATTCGACGAAATGAGATCATCTCTGCTGAGCTCGTGTCTACGGCTCGGAGCGTCTGCACGTGTGGGCTATTAAAACTACCCATCCATCCGTTTTGAAAGTGCCATCGTGTCCGATAGCTTTAAGCTGACCTGTCGGCTGCGCACGTGCCGTTTCTAACTTGTGCTTTCATGAGCCGCCAGACGTCTGGGCCACGTAAGGAGTTCGACGTTGTCCTCGGGTCAACAGAACCTCTTTGTATTTTAAAGTTTACAGAGAGCCTCTGTATCGCCATCCGCTATTAAGAATCTTCCATAGCATCTCCCAGTATAATATATAATATATATATATATATATATATATATATATATATATATATATATATATATTTAAATACTTTTACATGTACGGTGTAGTGCATGTTCATGTTTACAATCAGTGTACTTAAATATACCAATTAACATTAATGATTACATTGATTAAGGGACGTTACATTACGTCGTTGTATGAGCGAGGAGCGCCTCATACGACAGAGTTATAGAATTGTACAGTGTTGTACTGGTATTAATAACATGATTTGTTACATTCAGTGATATCTTAGGTGTCTACTGATTACAAAAATATAAAATTTCTTTCATTTTTGTTTTTCAATACTCATACAGTTCTTGAAACATTTAGCCGTCCGTTTCGTCGCTGAATCGGATTTTTTCGGCACCCTTATCTCAGCTGTTATTGTTTAGCACCTTAAAAGCAGTTTTTCGCAATTTTTCAATTTTGGGATCCCTAATAGAATTGAAAATGACTTTGGAATGTTTCAGAAAGGAAAACTCTGTTCATATATTCCAATTTACATTGCAAAATTTGTAGTTCTTTTTAAGAAAATGTCGTTTGAGCATGTCTGTAAATGCGTATTAGGAAGTTAATTTTCACATCAAACTGTTGAGTTTTCGGGAAACTTAATAAGAAATTATTTAAAGCAATTGCACTCACAAATGCAATAATGTACAATAAATGTCCAGGAGGAATGTAAATAGTAAGTACGTGAGAAATATTTCAAAAAATTCATTGGTGGAATTTTTGAAAAAACAAAAGAGTGTATCAAATTTACATTTGAAGCCGTATTATCCATTAATTATAGATTGAATTGTGGAGAATACATTTCGTTTGAAGAAAACATAACTAACATTAAGATAGTTGTACGAAGCAGTTGAAAAATCAAACTTTTGTAAATTTTGTAAAATCCAAATTAAACAATGAAAATTACAACCTAGGGTAACGGAACTTATGCTATCTTTGTTAGTGTATTTTACTCTATTCACGCTCAGGGTTGTAATGATCAAATTAATTACTTCTTTCTCTCATTTCATGAAAGTTTGATATCAGATCAAGCATATCAGAGAGGAAGCCTTGCCTCGAAGCGAGCAAATTTAATTTTATCCAAGCAGGTGCAGATAGTAAGTGTTGTTTTTTTCAAAAGACGCATTAGTTCTTGATTACGAGTACGTCCAGGTTTGAGCACTGTCCCTGTAGGATTCTTCAGGGATTACACGCAAGAAAAGATATGATGCAATGTGACAATTAAATAATAGTGACGTGGCCAGCACCCGTTTGCATTTTTCTGAACGTGGAGATTAGCTTTGTTATTGAAACGGATAAATAAATTGTTTCTCAAAAACTTTAAATAGGTAGGTTTCCAAAATATTCGCGTTTTCTTAGACAATCACTCTGAAAGAAAGAAACGGAGCGTAGTAGCGTCGAGATCTAATTCGTAACTGAAATAACATCCCGTGAGTAGCAGCATCCATGAGCCTTTTAGAAAGGGCAGTCGATTCCGTGCTCCAGAAATTTCCAGAAGCGGCTGGTTGCGCCGTCGCTCCTCGTTTGCGCCGTCCACCTGCCAGCCGTCGCGCCCCCGCGCCCGGGCGCTGGTGGCGCGGCCATCGCTCGCCCTCCCGTCCGCCTGGTCGCACCACAGTGGGGACTAATGGCGAAAAAGCGGACAAACGCGAAAAAAGGGCGTCTTTTGAAGTCAAATTACAGACAAAAAACGAAAATGCGGCCAAATGACAGAAAGTGACCAAATGACAAAAACGTGACTAAAAGGCGAAAACGTAGAAAAATGATATGAACGTCGCCAAATGACGGAAATGTGATAGAAGAGCTAAGTGATTTCGAATGCAATTCAGGTAAAATTGAAAGATACCCTCTTTACATTTGCAACGTCAGCTTTACATTTACAACGACAAGTTTTTGTGTCCTTTTCATATTCAGATCTCTTAAAAGCATAAAGATAGTTAATAACAAACTAAGAAATTAATATCAATTGAGTTACGCATAAAGTAGAAAATGGAATTTGGATTCAATAATATTTTGATTACATCTAAGGGAGGTTTCTTGATTTATTAGTTTCAAGCATAAAGTCGTAAATTGAAAAAAACAAAAAAACAACTTAATTTGCTTGGTTTAACCCTTTTGAAAAGTTTGCTTTAAATATTTTGCTAGCGAAGAATCTCGTGATGAATAATACACGATTTTTGAAAACACTCAATGAATGGAAATATGAAAATGAACAGCGACATTTTTTAAATTTCTTTTGAAAAAATAATCTAAAAACTGAAGTTTGAAGTTTTAAATGGGTAGTTTAAACATAACATGTAAGCTACTGGTAAAATATAACTGTATTTTAGTTAATGTAAAATTCAAAATTCTTTATTTGGTTAAAGTAAGTTAAGTTTCTCTTCTCCAAAACGACTATTCCAAAAATTCCCGACTATTCCCACCCAGTTTGTGCTTACATTCGTAATACCAGAGTTTATTATTTTGTCTAATACCAGTTGGACAGACCGCGTGCCCAATTTTCTCAGTCCGCACATCAGGTGGGTAGATGTGTCTTCGTTCAATAGGACCCCGCTAATCCGAATCCTGCAAATCCCAAATTTTGGATGATCCGAATAAACTTTGAGATAGAAGGGAAAATAAAAAAAGCCAACCATAAATGATTTGTAATAATTTGGTTTATGAACTTAAAAGCATGTACACAGTGTAAGTCATCCCAATTCTGAACACTGTACGGAGAATACACGGGTAAAGCAGCGACACAAACCGCGCTTCTAATCTTCTAAACAATGAAGCAAACAATGTAGTACTACCGCATGAGATCGGTTATGTACTTACCGTACTCCATTGTTCGCAACGTTGCCACTGCATGACGCTACGCTACGTTGCCATTTTCTCACATCTCACGCTACGTCGCATTGTGTCTGGTAATCCTATAGATGTATTTGTATACGTGCGGTTCCTTTTTTTTAAGATAATTCGAACATTTCCGAATCCGAACAGACCACACCTACACTTTGTTCGGAATACCAAGGGTTCTACTACATTTATACCACCACGCTCCTAAAGCTCTACCAATGCTGATTATCCAGTTCCCTTGAACTTTTGGTTTTACAAGTTTAGCGCAGGGGGCATTAGCGCAATGAAATACCTTTAACTGCAGTGAATCTCTCAAACTTAATTTTGGCAATTTTAATTCACGGAGACGGATGACCGAAATTCCCTCTAACTTTTGTTTTCGTAATTTCAGCGCTCGCGTGAACTGATGTCTCAAAACAAACTTTTGTGTTAAACGTTTTTCCAACCTTTTGGATGTTTGGGCGCACCGTGCGCCCGCCCAATCACCCGCGCTGTCGCTCGATCGCCCCACCGCCCCTGTCGCGCGGGCGACGCCGCTCCACGCGGATGCCTCCTATTGTTCACCCTCGCCCACCCCCTCCGCCCCCACTCGCCCTCTGCGCCGCGCCTCGCGCAACGCCCACGCGGCCAGTGCACGGTGGACGTGGCCACTGGGTGCCCATTTCATTTGCGCTGCGACTTCAAATCTGAAAATGCCGCCTCTGGTCATTTACAGATGCGACCCCTTTATGCTCTTCTCTGAGGGTGTTCGTTATCGTCGTACTTTGTCAGTTTGTTGAATGATTCATTAGTGACATCGCATACGTCGACTGCTAAAGTCATTAGAGCCGCAAGTGTTGTGCTTGTTTTTATCGCGGGAGGTGGCGGTGTTCTTCCCCGCTGGATGACGAGATCCAGCGCCGGCCTATCATTCGGTTTGCGGGGTTTTCCCTTACCAGGTATCTCCCACCAGCAGGGTACCGCCCCCGGACAAGCTATATGCTCGCGACATGTATGGTTGTGTAGAGCATATAAGTGCAAGTGTGCATAAGTAAGGCGTGAGGATAAAACAAGGAAGAGGAAGGTAAAATCGCGCGCGGTCGGTGGTTCGTTTGTTAGGGTACCGGCATTCACTTGGTGTTGATCGAAGAAATCATGGAAAAATACCGGTCAGAGCAGCCGGCCTCTAGAATTCTCCTCCAGATAGTGGCTGAACCCGGTCTAGCTACGTAGCAAGGAACGAAAATCCTGCAACCATCGGAACTAAAACCCTTGAAACTCAGAGGCACTGCAGTGACATCAATTATCCCCTAAGGCGTTTCGTCAACTTGTTCTTATTGAAAACTACCCATATATGTATTTTGAACTTAGTGTACGAGATAATGTATATGTAGTGAGGCACCCAAATGTGTATGCGTGTGTGTGTGTGTGTATGAAAGGAGAAGGGCTCGTGGAGCTTCCTCTCTCCTCCCTCGGAAGTCAATGATCGTTATTAAAATAGATTTTCATAATTTTCCGTACTAATGAGTCAATCATTCACTTTATTATTGTTATTATTATTATTATTATTATTATTATTATTATTATTATTATTATTATTATTAGCGAACTGCACATCCCATTAAGAGTCAGGGCTTCCTGCTCGCGCAGGGAATCAATCCTTTTTTAATGAAGTGATAGGATCATGATGAAGGGTGAAGGGACGATCACAAATATATCCATGCCCGAGGCGGGACTCCAACCCGCGATCCTTGAATTCGAGATCGCCACGACTCTAGTGCCTTAGCAATTTCGTATATTCGGATAGACGTATTCACGTTACAAGTCATCAAACCGATACATTTTGTATTCAGCATGCATGAAAAATTCTTTGTAAGAGAATATTAAGTTTACTGGAAGCAAATGGAAGTTTGTCGCTGTATGTATGTAATAACTAGGAGCGAATGTGATGATATAATGTATCGCCAAAAATGATCAATACGATTTTATTAAAGTGTTTTAAAAATGCTTTAAAACCAAAGAAAAATGACGTAAAAAATTTGATCAGAACCAGTTCAGATGAAAAACTCAAGCTGTTGGATATGTTACTGATGTAATCTAGGCTTCTTCCTTTCGTTCCAGTGAACTCAGCTGGCATTCTTTTGGATTGGACTGATATTTAGTACGAAATCTCGGCTTTCATTATCCTGAAATCGGTCGAACTGACAAAGGCGCTTAGAGGCGTTGCAGAAACCTTAGATTACTTACAACGGTTGACACAACAATTTCTGAGCGAAGAAATCAAAGAAGCCCAGGAATTCTGTGGAGAACATGTGTTGCATCAATAGTATTTGAAACAAATACCGTTCAAATGATATTAAAATCGATAAAAAAGCGCAAAATTCTTTGAAAATGACGGAAAAAGATAAAAAAATTATTATTAATCGAAATCGAAGAAAAATGTAAAAATGTCTAAAAAAGGGTTATTTTACTTTGTCGTAACATGAAATTAATCTCTATACTAAAGGCTATTGCTCTAAGGGGAAAAGAAAAACAAAGATATTTCGTGAAAATCCTCCCTCCCATTTATAACAATATAAATTGGCTTGCCACTAGTTTAAAATTTTCAATTTCGTTATTTTTGCGTGTCAGAATGTTTATTTATGTATTACTAGAGAATTCAAATCTTCAAATCATGGTTTCCAATTTTCCATTCAAAGAATTTTCAAGACAGTAAATACTATACTATACTATACTATCCAGTGAAGTGATAAATTAAGAAACCTACATTCACTAAACATTCTAAGTAAAATAATTTCAAAATGAACCTGTCAGGAAGTTTTCTTTTTCCCATTTGCTTTCTCTCTCAGGTTCAATTTCCAAACTCTATGCAGGAAAATTGCCATTTGACTAGTTTTGGAAAGTGAGGCCTAGAGAACTTAGCGCTGTAATCATGGAAGCTCCATTCATTGGCTTCGCCCGCGTGGAGCCCTGTGGAAGTGCAGCCCAACCCAGCTATTGTTCTCATAAAATGACACACCGTACAGTGATTTCTGAATGCAATGAATGCTTTTATAGGCTATTATGATTTTAACAAAAGCTAACAAACCAAGCTGACAAATAATTGCGGAATAAAATATTTATTTGTAAATTAATATGATGAGACAATGAGCGTGTATACGCCACTGTTTATCCTATTTCGTTGCTTTGTGTAATTTTGAAAGGCAGGGCGCTGTGTTCCAGCTGATGGTTGGAAAAATGGCCGCTGGGCCAAAGAGATTCCGAGCTCTATTGAATGGCTGTTACGTGCGCGCTTAATCATGTGGACCAGCGAGATGGGTTTTCGAAACTACGCTATACAGGTGAGTCGAATTCAGGCTCTCTCTGAAGGAGAATTCTAGCGATTGCTCTGATCGGCAGTCTTCTGTGATTGATGCAATCAATACCAGGCGAATGGCGGGGCTGCTCTCTAACAACTATGGACCGCGCCTATGTTTACTTCCGTATCTTTTCCCCCATTCTGTTACTTACTAGCACTTCACTTCTATACATATGGGTAACCAGATACCTGGAGAGGGAAAGAATTTTCAAATAAGGTCATGTTGAATTTTTGGAAAAGGTTTTTCTGGAGTAATTGGCCGTCAAAGTTAGCCGCCCGCTCTGAAAATCCTACACTCTTTGATCGTAATTTTAAAAGTGTTTGATGCAGTTCGATGCTATGTAAGTTAGAACATGTATATTATTTCATATTTCATATTTCTTTGTTCGTTTCTTATTGTCACTGTTCACACTCTTTCGTCAACTGGAACTCTTTTGGCCTGTGCGTACAGGCTACTCTCTTTCTATCTCTTCTTTACTTACCTCTCTTCTCACCCGGCACCCGGCTCGCTTGGCTGAGAGAGGATGGGCCGTGACTCACCCAAAAGAACGTTCCGAGGGGCGTGTGGTCAAATGAAAGAGAATAACTCTCCTCTACGCTGGTTTATTAACTCTAGGTCGTTACATGTTAGGTCTGAATTGTTACGTTGACTTTTGCTTTGTTTTAACTCCAATCAAATCAGATAAGACTGATCTTTTAAGACTTGCACGAGGGAAAGACTAGTCTTGCTCGCCCTAGCACCAACTTACCCCATACTACGATAGCCCAAATGGTTTCCCCGCGCAGGTCTCGCCTCTCCTCAGGTCTGGTCTCCCTGCCCGCTCTCGTCCAAGTCCCCGAACCTCTCATCCCGTCCTTCCTCAGCAGTGCACCCTTCCACGCGCCTTGTCCTGTGTGGGCAGCTGACGCGCCACCTCGCTGGCGCGTTAGCGACCAAACTCGGCGATGCGCGAGGTGCGGGGCCCCAGGCGCGCTCTGAGCGAGTGCTGAGCATGTCTAGAAACTTTTCCACCGACTTCGCCACGTCTGACATGCTTTTCTGCTTTTCAACAACGGAAGAAAGTTTGCTTTCTACATTCTCCATCGGCCCCATGTCCGTGATATTATATTAGAGCTTATGTTATACGTTTGCAAATTAATCTTTCAGAAATTATTGGAAATGTATTTGAAATAAATTTGACATAAAGATAGTTTTCAGTTGCCCGCTCCCAATTTACGCAGTTGGACGCTACGTAAGTTAGAATTTATTTATAATTTCATATGTCTTTCATCATTTTTATTATTGTTTATTATACACTTATCTTTATTTAAAACTTTTGTGGAGATTATTTCCTTGACCATATTATGGAATACCACAAGATATCTGCTACCACCACAGAATTTATACACTTATGTTATAAATTGCGTCCATTAATTGTGTTAAATGTGAAAACGAATAGATAAGCGGTAATTGTTGGTTGTTGTTACCCATTATTGTAACGCCGCCCAGATAAGAGACGACGATAACAACGGCTGCTTTTCGTTCGCGGAAATAAAAACGAGTACTTTTATATATTTGTGGAATATTATGTGTTTGGTAATTACTATTATATTTTTAGATCAATTTGTTTGTCAATGCTATTAGTATAGTATTACTTATTAACTTTTAATTATTTTACTTTCTCAAATACTGCTTATTTTTCGCACCAAATGTTCTACGATTTCAAATGCGTTTTAATAAAATAATTCGGAGAGAAATTGTGGTATAAATAGTATTAAATAACTAATACTAATGGCGAGAAAGTACCTGCTGTTGTAGCACCACTAGTTTATTTCTGAACAAATATACTAATTTCTTTTATAAATAATAAACAATTTTCGTGTTTATGGTGTGTTTCTATACAAAAAATGATTGCAAAAACATTGAAAGTATTTTTTCAATCCACCTTATGAGTTGTGATTGCGACTCAGACATTCGAAATATCTAAGTTGTTTATGAGAGAAAATATGCTTAAAATTGTCTTAAGAGTGTATTTTTGGAGTTTTGACGTTTCATTTCCGGACCCTATATATGTAGCGAATACAAAAATGATAAATATTAATAAAATGGATTTTAAATCATTGTTGATGTAGGAGGAGTCGTTCGAGGAAGTTCTCATGCACTGCGAGTTTCGTCCCATCCTTTCTCCCCCTGCGTTCGGAGAAATTCTCAAAAACTAAAAAGCCACCTGTCGGAAGCACTCAAGTTGAGATTTATGTGATGCCGTGGCAGGTTAACGACCTCCCGATTGGTTCAAGTGAGGTGTAAAAACAAGGCGTTTCCTCCAGCGGTATTAAGTGCAAGAGGTGGTTGACAGCCGTTAAGTGAAAGTCAACACGACCGAGAAGATTTTTATTCTATCGGTAAAAACTGAGTGCATTCATTTTTAGTTCCTCGCCTTACTTTGGAAGAAAAGAAAATATTGTAATTCTGTGCCGCAAAATGGCGAATTTTTGGCAGGAAAGCTTTTGTCGGGCCCTGGTAACGAAAAGTGACTTTTTGTTGAATCATGATAACGATAAATTCTGATGCTATATATAGTAAATTACATCCTCTTAACACGTTGTGTGGTCAGCATCCATGTTTTACGGGTCGATTGGCGATTGACGATTGACGGTCTGTCTGTAGACCACGCAATAGTCTAAACTGTTCAGTGGATTTTCTCCACAATTGATATTCCCTGGTCGATCTGAATGAGCTCGAGGCTATTGAGTGTGAAATAGATATTTCCTAAAGCCTCAAAGTTTGTAACATTTTTTGACTAAACTTTTCGATTAAGTTTCTGATTTTTTGAAAATTCAAAAGCTAATTTTTTGGGGGTCTTCATATAACACAATATTGCAGACAGATCTGTTTCCTTAATAAAACCTGTTGTTCAGTGACAGATCAAGAAATGTACGAATTTTCGAAAATATGAGCAGTTTTTGCGTAGTTTTTTTGTGAAATATATACAATGTTTAAACTATTATTTTCTCAAATTATTTTCTCTAACTTTTCTTCTCGGATCTATCAAAGGATAGTAAAATATTGGTACTGGTTCCATTTTAAGCAAACAATATGTAAAATTGAAATTTGAAAAAAAAAATCTGGTTAAAAATGTTTCTATTTAATGAAATCTATTCTAAAGAAATAAATTTCGAAAAATGGTCTTGTCTATTTTTTGGAAAAACAAGCAGTTTTTAGTTAAGTTTAATTTTTGAAGTTAATTTAAGAAAATGAAATTAAAAAAACCTCTCAAAAACAGCTTCAGTTTTTTTCTTTAATTTTTTTTTCATAGAAAGAGCAAGAGAAAGCTAAAAATGGGAAAAATCTCGTTTTAGTTGAACTTTTTGAATTTTCAAAATTTTAAATGTTCAAAATAATGTGAAAAATTGTTTACTGTCGAAGCCCATCTAGTTTAGCTGTGTGAAAGAAACATGGAGTAAGCCTGTAGTGAAAGCTGCGTGAAAGAAACATGGAGTAAACACGTACAAGCCATAAACTTCTATCCTTCCGTCTTATAGTTTCAAGAAAATATCCCATGTCATAATGATATGGGATATTTGGAAACAAATGAATGTTTATATAACAAGTTACTAATGGTGATTGTTGTGAGCAAATTATTCTGTTTTCAGGAGCGCGGTAGTGCAAGTACATAATTAGTAATAAACGAATAGTCATTTAGTCGCTTGTAATTCAAGTCAGTCATTTCAGGTGAAAAAATTCTCCGCAGTTCGGTGAATAAATGTTTCTAGAGTGATTTTGTTGAGAAATACTTCGTTTCTGCCCAGATGGTATTGATAGTCAAAGTTTTCAGAATAGCTCCAAGTATTATCGAAAACCCAATATGCATTTTTTATAGAAAGGAGAAAAACTCAAATTTAATTAACGGAAATGTGGTGCAAAGTACGATAGACCAGTATCGCGTCATTGCTAAACACAGGACGCTTCTGTCCAGCTTTTTGTTCGTCTAACGGAAAATCTGACCTTGTTTGTAATAACAAAAACCGTAATAAGGATTTTCAATACTGTGTTCAAAAACACCGATTTTCTCCAAGTCTGTATAAATTTGACTTCACGATGTCAGCTGCAGGTTACCTTTCAATCTTCTATGTTTTTCGTGGTGATTGATGTCGTCAGTGATTTTGCAAGAAATGCACTCGTTGGCGGTGCAGTAACTTAGATATTCATCATAACATATTATGAAGCAAATCAACAGTATCGTTTGACTCAAGATTATTGGTCGAAAATGAATCAATATCACACTAGATTAACTTTGGAAATACTTCATATTCATTTAAATGGTAACCTAATGCATGAAAACATATGCCATAACCACTACCTTCTGCCAAAATTATTTTTAACAGCCCCCCTCACACCACATCCTCCCGGGGCGGCGCAGTAGACAGCGCACGGCACGCAGGGCATTAACCCTTCTCCTACTTCTCCCACTGCCCGTCTTACTTACGCCCACCCGCAAGGCGCGCCCGAATTCCCGGAGTAGTTTTGTGTCTTCCCAACACTAGGTAAGAAACGGATCAACTTATATTTTAAGTGTTCTCTTACGGAAAATTTTACAATTTTTCAAATTTTGTTTACTTTCTTGTATAGATTCACAAAATTACTGAAAGATTAAATGATTTACGCACCATTGAGATGTTCATTCTAATATTTAAAATGATGTATTATAAACTCTCAATTAATTATGTGTTAGTAATCCTTTAGTCCTTTACTTATTGTTTTAATCGGTTATATTTATTTATATCAGGAAACAGGTGATGATGGCTAACCCATCAAAAGCTACTTTTTCAATAAATAACGTTGTGGGCAAAGACAACCTCTATAATTATACTATTTTATCTAGAACGTAAAAGTCTGTGGCATTCTGAAACACGACTAGTTTAATATTTGAGAAGTGTTATAACTTCTCCTGAGAATGCGACTGAGGTGCATTAAATTAGGAAATCTGCCGAACCTTCGGCGTGTAGGAGAGGATCAAGATAGGGATGTAGAGGAGAGGATCAAGAAAACCACACAAAGTCCAAGAATATTTTCCTCTTGGACATTCTGCAATCGGGCAAAATGTCGGACACCAAGCTCTTGTGGAAAACTCGCATTATATTATCAATTTGTATCGAAGCCGTGATATTCGCTGAAGAACTACTCGTTCATTTAAAATAATAATTCATTTCTTACACAGTTTTGTTGGCAGGATTATTTTCTAAAAATATTACGCCACTGTGTTGAAATTACAACCTGTGTCAGACAGAAAGCAAAGAAACAGACGCAAAGGACGAGGGGATCTGTAGACGTCTGCTCAGACAGCAGGCGTTCTGACACAGCCGCCGCATACGCCTTTGACATTTAGGCGTCATACGTTTCAACTTGTTTGCGCGTTTCTACAATATTTGGAGGCCGCGGGAAAAGGGGCGCTATTTTGAGCCGCCCGCGCCTCCAGCCCCGAGGAAGGAGATGGGCGAATGGAAGGGGGTGTGGCTTTTGGAGCCACAACGTCGAGTTGAGGGTGTGAGGTAGAGGGAAGGGGCGAGACTTCATGCAGTTTCCGCTGAGAGATCCCCTCGGGCACAGAGTGGGAAGAAGAGGAAAAAGCGATACCTTCCTCGGAGACATTAGATTTTGCCTCACAAATCGGGTGCCGGAGGCTGTTTTCCACAAAAAAAGTTGATCACGGGTATTGTAGTATTCCAGTCAAGTGTTGACTGAAAAGACCTCGTGAAAGTTGGTGCAGAAAAGTTTGCTCATTACTACAGGGAATAACAGATTGGTATTTCTTTAGCGCCCATCTTTTATCGTGAAATATATGGTACTTCTAATTATTTACCTGATATTTTACCTAATTATTTACCGGATGTTGTCTGTTAATCGAATTAACTGACTTGTACAGTAACACTTGTACAGTAAATTGTGAAGAGAAACATATTTGGCAAGAAATGTTTGCTTGAAGTGCCAGATAACCATTCTCTCAACACAAACATTCGGAGCTACGTTATCGATAAGCAAATATTTTATTTCTGTGACTACGTAAAATAGGGTTTTTCTGTCTACATTTCATTGATATCGAATTCACAAGAAAATAAAACTTACATTTCATTTCCTGATCGAATGCGATGTACATTTCCACTTTCATTTCAACATTATATAGTAGGGGAAGATAGGAAGATGAAACAAAAATGGGGAAAGATGGCTCAGGGTATCTACTGATGACGCTGCAGTCTCTCTGACGGGGAGATCCTAGGTTCGAGTCCCGACAGTGACAGGATCTTCGACACTAGCTTGTCAGCTATTTCGAATTCAGTCGCTGTCTGGAGGATAATTTTAGAGGCCGGATGCTCTGTTTGGTAGCTTTACGTGTTATCTTCACACGCTACACTTACGGGACTAACGACCTGAGTAGTTGACGTGCCCGGAATCACAAACTTTCAATCAATGAAACAAAAACGCGCGTCCCCCTTAATGTGCGAGAACAACCTGTCCCGTGAACGCACGCGGGGGTGAACGGCCGTGGGGCGAGGAGCCGAGAGCCGGGAGTCAAGGGCTAAGGGCAAGGGTGAAGGGTGAAGGGCGACAGGGAAAGTGAGATGGGCAGGGCCCTGACCGGGCGGGTAGCGCGGCGAAGCGAGCCAATGGCCGGGCAGTGACCCGCTTATCAACTGCATTCCGCCGCCTCTCCCTCTCAGCACTTGGAACCAATAGTCACGGATCACCAATTCCCAACATTTCCTAATCTGTTACCGACACTTACAGAATATACGTTTCTTCGTGCCACAAAAACTTCAAAACTTCTGGAGTGTTTGCTTCTAAATTTCGCACAAAACCTTTTTAGTTGCGAACATGCAATATGGGTATTCGCGATTAAAAATGTTATTCCTAAGTGTGTTTGTTTAAACAATATTTAGCTGGTTTCACTTTGGAGCTGTTCCCGGCTGTTGCAGGGCATCGCGAGAAGGAGTCGAAAGAGACCGGAAGGCGCAGGCAAGCGAGCGGAACAGGAAGGAGCGAGTGGGGGGTGGAGAGGGCGGGGTGTGGTCGGGGAGTGGAAAGAAGGAAGGGAGGGCCGGAAGGAATGAGCTTAGCGAAAAGTGCCGAAGAGTAGTGAGCTGGAGGAACAGATAGACTGCGGGGTTGAATGGGGGAGGGGAGTTGGCAGGACTGCGTTAGCTGGTCGGATAGGGCGTGTGAAGGAGTGGAGCGAACCGTGAGGGGTGGGCAAGGCAGTTTAGGGGATTATTGTGATAAATAAGTACCCGAGCGACGCCTCGTAATCTGACGCTGAAGTGGGCGGAACAAAACCACTTGCCTTTTTCATCGGAAAAGTCGCAGGCAATCTCTTACACCCGCTGCAAACACAAATACACTAAACGTTTTACACCACCCAAATAAATTACTCTTGATACAAGTAAACTGACTTGGGCGCCTAAGGCAACTTACTTAGGCGTCACATTTGATCGAAGGATGCGCTGGCATTTAAAAGTCAGGCGAATTCGATCAAAAATTACAGCAGAGTTCGACTCGTACGACCTCTTTTGACACTCCCTTTGGAACTTCGCTTGGCACTCGATAAAACGTGTTACCGGCCTGTGAACACCTAAGCTGCGGAAACGTGGTGGACTATAGCACAGAAGTACAAGGATACACTTGAGCTAGTACAGAACCAAGTTCTACGGCTCATAGCACGCCCTCCGTTTCGGAAACGGCTGAAAGTACTGAGGATGGAACTTGATATCGAGTCCTTTAGTCAATGATTGAGACGGCTTTCGTTTAACGAAGCCTGTCAAGCCTTTCAAATCAACGAAGCTCCGGCAACGCTAAAGCAATGAGCTCGTCACGTCCTCTTTATATTACAAACAAGACAAGCAGATATTCTGAGGGCGTAGTGCAACACAAAAGCCGATTTGGTTATTGACTAAGGTCCGACGCGAACCCACACCAGCTACTTACACATAGCAGTAAAACGCAAAATGCGTGCGAACTGCAACACAGACTACAGTAGTGATTGTCGAAAAAGTAAATGTCTAAGTATTAAAAGTCTCATTGTGTAGATTGTTACATAAGAAACATAATTCAAGTGACCACGTTGAGGGACAAAAAAACGCGTTTCGAAGAACTAAGACACGTTTCCCTGTGAGGCTTGATGGTAACATGTTTAGCATGATCGTTTGCCGTTTTCCTTAAATGTAATCTACTAGTATTCTACATTTTTGTCGTAATTCTGTTTGATGCACCCCTGGGGTAATTCGCTCACAAGAAGTACCGCACTTATTAGTGTACACGTTTTGGTGTGAATTTTATGTCATTCGTACAACCATCAGCTTTCTTTACCATGTAAAATAGCGTGCATATGAAAGCGCATCATTAGAATTGTTTTTCGTACATTGTTACTGTGATCGACATGTGATTACGTCTTCATTTTCTATTACAATTAAGGAAAAACAGGATAAATTAGAATAATTATTTAAAACCCAAATGGCGAAAAGTCACTTCTAATTAAAGTGATAGCACTGATTTTTTTAATTTTTAAAATTTAGGGATTTTTTTTCAGTTACAAGTACATTTTACTTTATTTTTTGTATTGAATAATTTATTTAAAAACAATAATTAATTACATAAAAACTCCATGCTCGAATTTATTAACACAATCAATATTTTCATATGAGCTGACACTAACAACAGGAAGGCGAGCGTAATGAAGTTTTGTAGCTTGAGCGTTATTATTGGGAGGTTATGGATTCGAATCCGACAAGGTGCCTGAAATCTGGCCTGGGGGCGTCGGAGCTAAGAGCTGGTATTCTGGGGCTAGGGTGGTGAACCAATGACGTGAATTGTCCTCTCCTCCTCCTTTGTATTTTAAATGTCCTCCCTTTAGTAGTTTTTTAACATTTGTTGCTGTTTATTTTATCACATGACTTTCATCTGCTACGTTGTATCGTTTATTGTTTAGTTTAGAATAGAAAACATGAAAACCCTTTTTATTATCGCTGACACATGCACATGTCACACGCATACATGATAGTGTCTTTGTCTCTATAAAAAGAGACTCTCAGACCATCTTCATCTACATTTTGTGAACGAATCTTTTCATTTGAATCGCAAATAGAGAGAAGAAAGAAATAGACCTTATATTTATATAAAGAAATTGATAAATTAATCAAGTGATTTTTATTGGCTTATCTAGTCCTCCTTTTACATGAACATTATTGGCAACCATACCTGGGGCGGTGTCTCACTTGAAGAGATACCTTGTAGATGGAACTCTCCGAGTAATTCGGTGGCAGGTCTCTCATTCTAGCAGGGGAGGAAACTCGCCATCTCTTGAGATGTATAGGGCACTACTCTTGCAACATGCACACTCTAATGAACACAGCAATTGAGCCCGGAAACAGGAAATAATCAAATCTAATCAGGTCCCGTCCTTATCAACTTCGTCTTAACTGGTATACTCTGAGGTGAGGTCTTGACATAGTTAAACTATCGCATGCATCTGATATGCTACTGAAGTAACTTACTTATTTTTACGTTTTCTTTCTCTAGCTAAACTAACTTCTTCATACCTCAAAGGAACATTTTTAGGTATTTTTAAATGCATCCCGATTTCAGTGTTTACCTTTTCATTCTGTAACTGTTCTGGCCGAATAAAACACGGCTGTCCAAATATTTGTATAATTCTATCTTCCCGTTACGTAAATTATTTCAACCTGGGATAGAATTTGGATCCGCTCCATGCGGAGCAAAATCTGCAAAGTTATTTTTCTGATTATCATAAAATAACTCATTTATTTTGAGCAACACAGGAAGTGAAACTAATTCGAACTATTCAATTTTCATACTAAGTGTTATCTTGTGCTATTTATCAACCGAAAAGTTCTCCTCGCCTCCTCACTCTGTCTCTTTGGGACTTTTTTAATACTGAAGACAATAACTCTAAAACATTGTTCCTACTGAAATAAAAATAATTTTATACTTGACTTTATAAAATAACTTCTACTAATCTACTAATCTACTAATTACGTCTGAATTGTCCATATTTTACAAATTTCATTTTTTTATGGCCTTTGAATTTATATTTTTTTCTATTTTGAAGTTAAATAAACAAAACTTCATCTTCAACAAATATCTTGTATTCTGTGAAAATTAAACAAAAATGCACATTCTACTTTATTGCAGACCAGCACTCTTAGTCGACATTTACAACAGGTTTCATCTTGCCTTCTCACAATTTTTTTCCGACTATCCTTCTGTTACATCTCTCTCAAAAACGTAAAAATCAATTGAGGAAGAAGCATTCTAAAAATGTCTCCGCCAGACCAATTCCATTAAGTAACGTAATTTTCAATACACCGACGTCACGAAAAAGTTTTCTTCCCTTTGGACTCTGCCTCGGTACTTCGCATCTCGCGACTCACGCGACGGCCCCTACACACAAGTGACTGTCATTCGCCCTCCTTCCTCGCGAGGAAACAGAAACATAAACACGTAAAAAAGATCCTGAAGAAACCAAGACAGTGTATCTTTTTCTAGCTATCTACCGAAGTGAAATATATTTATTGGGATACATGAGACATCTCAATGGGGACAATCGTTGTTTCTTATAACTGAAAAACTAGCTTTAACACTGCCAACAGCGTAGCTAGTACTACAAAGCACAACTTCAGATAATCGTAATATGTTAGTTAAGCAGCGAGTTGAAAGCAGTGAACGAACATGAACTGCAAGAATTCATAAGTGCCCGACAGCCTGTCCTAAATGACATCTGGCAGATACTTGGCAGATCGTAATAACATGAAGTCCACGAATCCGCGTAGAACACAAAACCACACTTTAATCTGATAGTGTCCTCGTGCATGGAATTGCGGTATTAATCGTACGTAGTTGGGCATTGTGAGCGCATGAGAACCGTGCTTTCAGCCGCAACTGCATATTATTTCATTTCACGCCACGACATTCGTTGCAGTGGGACGTTCTGCGGGGCAGAGGGAGATAAAGAGATAGATAGATAGATAGAGATAGATAGATAGAGAGATAGATAGATAGATAGAGAGAGAGAGAGAGAGAGAGAGAGAGGGGGGGGGGGAAGCGAGGAAGAGATGTGACGAGAGGTAAAAGCTGTGGGCAGCCAAAGAACAGTCAGAGAAAAACAGTGAACTTCATTGGTAGTCTGGAAATACCTCGTACGGAACATTGTGTAGAAACATTGACGATTGAACATTGTTAGAATGAGGAATTGGAAAAGGAGGCCGACGGTCAGATCCGCCATATCGTGTATGCTTACCTTCATCTAACCATTTCCAGCAACTGGTGCGATGGTGGGGTGCGCTCGACTGGTCCAATCCAGCTCCCCGCAGCCCCTCTCGCACGCGTCAAAGAGGGGAGTCGCCTGGTAACAAACGTGTCGCCTAATCACACTATTCACGCAGATTATCCGAGGACGCTTCATAATGTTGCATGACCGTTTGTGGCTCTGTTTATCTGGGCTGGTTACCTTCAGTTGCATCCCCCGTGTGCATGTCCGATAGCGAAAAATAAATCATTAGCTAGGTTAACGGTCTGCAACATACCCCACAAAATATGCAGCAGATCGGTCTTGTATATACAGCGAATTTTGACGATGACAGAAGTTCCAGCGCACAGCCTGCAACACAATGGCACAATAAATTTCACAACACTCTCCTCTCATCTATGTCATATATCGCCGCCCATTTCATTTTTTCACATTTTTTCAATGTATTTGGTCCCCTAATGATAAAACTGATATAAGGCTTTACGAATATTATAGAAAAGTAAAACCCCAACATGTATGACAATTTTCATTGAAACTGTTGGTGCCGTTTTTGAGAAAATGTCATTTAAACGTATCTGTAAAGAAAAATTTGGATGCTTTTTCACATAAAATGAAAGAATTTTAGAGAAACTTCAATGCAAATAATTTAAAGAACTTTTACTCACAAGTGCAAAAATTTATAGAATTGCTGGCAATAAAAATATTGACGGCATGAGAGTTATTTTAAAAAATACTTTTATGAAAATATTTGTGTAAATTTGAAAAATAAAAAGAATACATGAAAGCAGTATATATCATGTTGTTTAGTCTATTAAGCACAACACTTTCAAAAAAATTGAAGAAAAAATTGAAACCGTTTTTGAGGAAAAGAGCGTTTTTGAAAATTATAAATTATGAGTTAATTTTATAGAAAACTAATGAACTTTGAAGAAACTTCATTAGAGGTTATTTGAAGCAATTTGACTCACAAATACAGAAATGTATATGAATCGCCGGTAATGTAAATATTAACGATGTGAGTGGCCTGAGTAAACTGATGTTCATGTCACCTGTTACAGAATGTTTAATCCTAACCATACCAAACGTTTAAAGCAATAACTTTATATATACTAGGCATATTTCTCCTTATATGCGTACGTATACGAGAAAGTAATAATTGTCGTAGTTGTGGAAAATAACTAATACGCGAAATTAAATGTTTATTATGATAATAATACATAAACTTCGAAAGTATGAACTGTGATTCTTCCATCGGTGCTGTACTTCCCAACGGTCTCACCTACATGTGTCGCATCTCCCACCATTGCCACTCGCCGTCTCGATCATTCTAAATTGCCAGTAATTTGTCTTTCAGTTTCTGAAAAAGGAGCAGTGATATAGGGCTCAACTGAAAAGGACGTCACTAGTTAATATGGGAGGGGAAAGTCTTTTGTGTGCATATTCAGTTATCGCCCTTCTGAGTGTGATGTTTAGATGTGAAGTTGGTCTGGACTTGTTGAGGAATAGGGCCAACTTCCGGTGAAATCCTGCAATGAATTACATTTCTGTCTTCTCGATGAATGAGATCCTTAACTTGAAAATATGCACGATTCTGATTTTTTTAGTACATTTAAAAGAATAAGAAATGTAGTTTGGCTTCTCATTTATGGCTTCTGTCAATCATCCACCTGTCTTGCACACAGACCGGTTAAGGTGGTTTAGGGCATCAATTGATAACTCTGCTGTGCCTCTGACCGGAAAGTTCTCGGGTTCTAGGCCCGACGGTGGCAGGATTTTCGACAATTGCTTGATTTAGCCAGTCTCTGGAGAAGAGTTCTAGAAGCTGGCTGCTCTGATCGGGAGTTTTTCATGGTTTCTCCTATCAACGTCGGGCGAATTCGAGAGCAGTATCGTAACATACGTGCTACGAACCGCGCGCGATATTTCCTTCCTTTTTCTTGTCCTATCCTTGCCCTTTTCTTAAACACGCTCACACTTACACGCACTAGAGTACCACACACACTGGAAGCTTAGAGTTTGCCACGCTGGGGCGGTGTCCGCTGGTGGGAGATATCTGGTTGGGGAAATCCCCATAAGCGGAGGTTTATTTCGGTGACGGATCTCCCCTCCAGCCGAGAATGATAACCGCCACCTCACGCAATAAAACATGCACTACAGTTATGGGACTAATGACTCTAGCAGTTGACGAGCTCGAAATCCATAGTCCATAAATGAAGCACTGAAGAGAAGGGAACAGCGAACTAGCACTGTGACCAGTTGACCACAAAAGGGCTACAGAGTTGAAAGCGCAGACATCCTTTCTCCCCTTGGTCGAGAAATGCGCGCGGCAGACGTCCACCTTCCATCAGAGGGCGATTGGTCTCTCAGAGGGTTGGATGCGGTGCCTTCGCTTAACCTCCGCCCTCCGCTCTGCGGTCCCCATCGCCCACCTTAGCTCCCCGCCCCTCCTCCGCCGCTCCTCCGCCGCCGGTCGCGACCTGAGGGACTGTCACCGCTGAGCGTCCGTGGCGCCGACGCCCTAATCAGCGGTAATTGAGCGGCCGGGACCCCGGGCGGGCGCGGGGCGCGGCGGGGCGGGAGGAGCCTCGTTAACGCGCGGGCGACGCTCGGGCGAGCAGCGCCTCCGGCGGAAACGCCGCGGAAGGCACGCGCGGCCTCGAGCGCTCGGCGCAACAGCTCAGAGCACAACAGCCCTGAAGAAGGGGGCGCTTGAAGCTGCTCTCGCGCTCAAATCCTCTACTATATTATTTCAGTAGAATAGTTGTCTTATACGGCTCTCACAAACAACCGATCTTTATAAATAAGGTCTACAAAGGAAGAGAATTCTACGGAGACATGACACATTCCACTTAAACATTAATATATGGAGATTGCTTAACACCACCTAATCGTTAACGACCGTAAATAATACATTGGAATCAGGTTAAAGGGGCTTGATCAGTAGAAGCAAAACGTAATTAAAACATGGTTGTTTGCCAACATTTCATAAAATGTATTTCCATCGTACTCTGTTGGTGGTAGAAAGGTATGTAACTCTTATACATTTGTAAAATTATTTTAAAATGTGTTCAAATGTATCCAGATACTGTAATTGTGTCTGAAACGTTTTGTTGTAGCTTTAAGTAATAGTGTTGGCTCCTTTCTTATTTTATATAGACCTGAGTATGGAAAAACATTTTCCGAGACGTTGGCAAACAACCATGTTTTAATTTTGTTTCGCTCCTACAGACCCGTTAATCTGACTCTAATTTAAACATTAATAATATGAAGGATTTGTTAAAAACACAGTCTAAATATTTTTGTTAAATACTACTCCCAACGTTCTGGCAGCTTCGTTGAAATCTATGTAGTCATGTCACTCCAAAACGAAGCATTTCAGGGCCTTGCATCCTGGAATTTTGAAGTCAATTGCCTCAAAGAGACGTTCCTGACACCCTAATCTGCAAAATGAGATCTTCTTGGATATTCTATTACAGTTTTGTTTGTTCGGCGCTTCTTGATACTTCATTGCATTGTAATTTCAACTTCAAACATTGCAAAGAGTAGGCTGGTACTTGCCCGATCCTGTATTTTCGCACGGCCAACTTTCCGAACTTTTCTGAACAACTTTTGTAACATTTTGTGACTATTAAGGAAAACGAAGAGCAACACGGCGAAGGAAGATTATATAATTAGGTTTCAAATGTTTTTAAGGATGTGATATGAAATGTTCCAGTAAACTCTTTCTAAAATACTGAATAAGCCTTTAATGAAAATTTGTTTCAAATATCAATTCACTTTTTAATTGATATTCTGTAAATACATTGGAAGTTACCATTTTACTTTTTTAAACAAATAAACACGTTTCGTTAATATTTTTTTCCCCTTAATATGGAAATGGGAGGATATTGAATAGGGTGGGATTTAACAGCGCAACATATCTTACGCATACGCTAGTTAATATGTATTTTGCGAAATAAAATAATGTGAGTCGCACTTATTTCCCCTTGGTTGCATATGCAGGTCCTCCGAGGCCCCACAGTTTTTATTTCGCTTTATACTCTGCCCAGCTGCATTTATGAGAGTTTGTCCATCGCGAATTCTCTCTTCTATCTTACTACTTTCATTTCTTGTCACAGTTGGCAGTTATGTAGCTAAGTTCTGAAATTTGATTCTGTTACTTGAATAATAACTATTAACGGGGATTTTAAGGCCTATTAATAGTTATTTAAGACCTGATAAATAGTTTAAATAAATAATCATTTGTTTAATATGAAGGCTAGATTTTTAATAAAATTATTAACAATTAAATTTACAAAGAATAAAAAACATTTGTGTGCATTTTTCGAGAGTGTATTGCGTACGGTTTCAGAGGCATACGAATTCATGTAGTGACCCGGGTTCATGCATTCTAGGGGTAAATGAACTGAGTATCTTTCATGGCTTACACCCCCTTTCATTATTTAATAGAAGTCGCAGATTTACATAATTATTTTTCCTACGAACTAATTGCATAAACTCCCTCCCTCATTGAAAGCACTCTCATTTTTTGACTTCGATATTCTTCTTTTAATGATATTAAGAGGTATTGTAATATTTAAGAAAATATGTTGAGATGGGTGTACTAAATTGGCTATGCACAGTACTAGATGATGGTGCTGTATCTTTGATACCAAAACTGAACAATTTGAAGTCAAGCAACATTCTTTTTTTTCTCGTGGTAATAGATGCTACTAATGAAAAACCGTTTGGATGTGTTTCGTATCTTTTTAAGGGATGAATAGAAAAACTGCTTGCAAGATCATTCAAGATTTTAGAACTTAAGAAAAATATTACAAATCTAAAAATGAAGTGCAATATTTATTTCCACATAACTCAAATATTACAAGTTTTCTTCAGATTTTTTCAAATGTCTATAAATATTTGTGAAAACAAACTAGCAACATGTTTTGCATAGCAATGTTAACATATAATATACACCAGGCTTCTGAAAATATGGGCAAGGTAACTAGCTTACAAGAATTTGCGGGCACTGTGTCCAGAGCGACTGCCACGAGATATAAAAGTGAAGGTTGTACAAACAGATCTGAGGTGGCAATAGGTCAGTGAATACTTCACAATATTTTGGAGAAGTCAGTTACTGCATCAAATTTTCATATATTATTTTCCATTTTCTCTACTAGAAAAAAAATTCTGCATTAAAATGAAATACATCATTAATATTTGGACTTATCAATTGAGAGTAAAACTAAATATTTTGAACCGAAAGTATCTAGATTTTGTAATCGCTGTTACACAAGAGTGCAATAATTTCATTAACTTCCTACGTTTAGAGTTGCAACAAATATTGTTCAAAGAAAATTTCGTACGTAAGGGTGATGTAAAAAATGTAAGAAGATATTGTTGGGTTGTAGTAGGGTTGTGCTAGAGGAGGCAGACTGCTTAAAGCCTTAATTAATTTCACACTATTGTCATACACAATAAATTACATAATCGCTTAATAAAACATAACAAAAAGAAATACGCAGAGAATTTTCAATTAAAACATATTCCAGACCCATGACAAAAAATTTATGTAGGGCAAATTTTAAAAAGAAAATAAACATGAAATAAAATAAAAAGGAATGTAGTATACAAACCATTAAAATATGTTACTTGCTAGAGATCAGTCAACGAACATATTTTCGTATTAAACAACCATTTGTCCTGGTATTTTGGGATCGCTTTGTGCCTGGCTCCCGCGCTACTGCTTGCGCATCTACACCTCTTTCTGGAGTTTAAGGGGTGATGGGCGGAGTCGGTCTTGTTCTTTGGAGCGCCGGGCTTCCCGGGCGGGAAGGAGAGCACGCGGGTGTGTTTTGACATGTTTGGTGTGCGATTTACGTAAAAGAAATTTCTCAAGATTTGCTGCAAATGTGTAAGACCTACTTCTATATTTTGTACGTACTGAACTGAAGGTGAACCTCTCTCTCCTGCAAATGAATGTGATCTTCATTTGTTTTATTTTCATTCCTTTTACTTTCCTCTTTTCTCTCTCTCCGATCAAACGCCAGCAATCTTTTTTGTGGCATTGTGTGGAAATGTGCCCGCAACAAATTTGCAGAAAGAATACAAACCTAAAGCAACATATTAGAACATAACTACTGAACTATTTAAATATACTTAATTCTTCTTTAGAATAATGATAAAATCATCATCAAAACAGAGTAAAAAACTAAATGATTAATGTGTCTGGGCATGTCAACCTCTGTGGTGAGATCCGGCACCGACCTACTCTTCGGAAACTGAAGATTTTTTGATTTTTGCTTTCGAGGTACGACCCCCATCGGTGGGCAACTGCAAAAGATTCTGTCACCGGTGACCACTCATGTTGTGTGTAGGAAGCTGCGCAGGATTTGAATCTTTAAGTCCTTCGATATTCCCCCTATCAAAATTAGTAGCAGACTACCAAAGCTCACTGTATGATAAAAAATTAGGGGTATAATAATAATAATAATAATAATAATAATAATAATAATAATAATAATAATAATAATAATAATAATAATAATAATAACGAAAATAATAGTAATGTGGATAATAGTAATGTGGGTAATGGAAGATCTAGTAACTTGACGCTGCCCTCTATTTTCGACGCTTGTCGACCATATTCCAAGTCAATGGACGAAATTGTGTTGAGACTCAGGGCAAAACTCATTGCATGATTCTAGGGATTTCAATGGGGATAGGATGAAGAGGGAACTGCGTCTCGTGGTGGAAGGTGCTGCCCAGGCATCCACCTACAATTAATTCCAGTCAGTCTCGGAAACGACTGATAAGAGCTGTTCTCTAGAATAATCATCCGGGCCGTGGCAAATGGTGATTTGATGGTCAACACCATCAAGCTCTAGTTGTAATGACACATAGTTTTGCTAACACTTATTATTGTGTGAAAACTCTCAATCATAGTTCAGATGAACTCTTTCAAAGTGGATACGCACAATAGGCAGCAATGGTTCTTCGAAGTGTCAGTTTCACCTGTTCAGCCAAACACGAACTTTTGTGCTTGCGGTTAAAATTCTCAAGATAGAAGCCCGTTGGATTCTGATTTTTTTCGGGAAATGTTTTCCAGGTTGACAGTTTCCTGAACTCATATCTGTGTTAAGAATGCGGCCGCCTATGCGGCCTTGCTCCAAGAAAGGCGGACAGTTGCGGGACAAAAGCATGGCGCAAATGGGACGAAAGAGAAGGAACGAACAGCCAGGCAGCAGTGGAGCTGAGAACATGCGCTACGGAAAAGACAGAAGGACAGAACTGGGTGATAAAGATCACCTTCAGTATTAAATCGAGGTCCCAAACATGAACGACACTTTTAGAATAAGGTTTAACAGTCGCATACCAAAGGAATTTCAGACCATGGATGACACCAATGGTGTGTGTGTGTGTGTGTGTGTGTCAAAGCTAGACCGCAGAATAAATTTCAAAATAGTTGAAGGAAAATCATATATATTTAAAAATATAACAAATACCTGTATTAAGCAGTGTATTATAATCGTTTTTTGCAAGTTTATGTTAAAATATTTTTAGTTTTGAGATATAACATTAGCATAAATATTGAGAATTTGTTTGGTACTTGCTGTCCCTTCTGCTGGGACATAAATGGGCATGTGCTATTTTTTAAGAGCTTATTCAACATTCATTATGTGTCTCCGATTATTTTTTTCTCTACTTTGACAGATCCTAAAGTAGATTGCAACGTCTTAAAAAAATAATCAGCGATTTAACATGTACTACACTTAGGGGAATAATAACTTTAGTATTTGACACGCCCGGAAACACTAACCAATTAACCAATAAAAGACTCAATCCAAAACTACTACGCCGTGGTCCGTCGTTCACCCCCTCCTCACTTGCACGCGGCTGTTAACAAGAGACATACAAACACGGATGGGTAACACTGTAACGTATGCCGTAGTATTGGGTCTCCTTTTCCGGTTGTTGTAGTTCCTCGCGCCACTGCAAACGGGCTGTCTTCCCCCAAGGGCGCGGTGTTACGGAGGAAAACGTAACGCCCTCTGCGCAACCAAAGCGGCAGTCGCTGGCTGAGTGGGTCACAGAGAAGCGGCTTAGGAGAAGGATATTATGGGAAGTTGCGTGCGACGCGTCGCGGCACGTCGATGCAAGTTTTGTAATTAGCGAGATGTCGCCGCGGGCCTCGCTGGCGGACGTGACACGCCCTCGACGCAGGGGCCGTTCAAGCCGAACTGCGCTTATCGCCGCTGCGCGTCGCGATGGTCTTACAGCTGGCGGCGCATTTCGTTCGGTATGTCGTTAAATGGAAATCGAACACTTGTTTCAATGTTTGGTAGTATGTCTGAGTTGTCGCAATATATTTTACGAATCTTTCTTGATCCATCACGTAATAATCGTGAATCTTTCTTGATCCATGTAGGTTTGAGGTATTAGAACCAATGTGGTCTTAGTAACCGCAATGAGTCGCATATCAAACGAATTCACTTTATTGTTTTTTACACTATTACGATCAATCTAGAGAACTCCAGTAGTTGCAATAAGTCGTAAGGCGACGGACTAATGAAAAACCGAATATCATGGGGTTTACGTTGGTGAAAGTGAGTATCAAGACAAGGAGAGGTAGAGAACATTTTTCATTCCACCTGAAAATTTCGGTGGATTTTACACATTTATTGCGGTTACCATAATGTGCTACATGGTTAACGTACAGCATGTATAGACCATATTGCGGCAACAGGATTGTGACCCAGAAATGCTGTTTAATAGGCCTATTATAAAATTTTAAGGAACACTTTTGAAGATACAATTGAATGCCTTTCAACCTTAACCGTTTTAACTGTAATAGCGTTTAGCTAAAACGAGCGCGCCCGTCCCTCCGCGCCCCCCCCCCCAAAAAAAAAGAGAAGGGAGAAAACGAAAGCGCGGTACATCATCCCAGTTTACCCTGTCAAGACTCTTCCTGGAGACAGAGAGTAGAAGGGCAGATAAAAAGACCTTGGGTTCGGTGTGCAACCACCTTGTTAAACATTCACCCCATTCACTCGGCCGGACATTGTAAAAATTTTTGTATACTTATATTTAAAGAGTAAAAATTTCATTTTATGTGCAAGAAAAGTAATTTTTAATTTACTTTCAAATTTAAAATATTTACACTTTTTTCTTACCCAAAATAATGGATATTCAAAAAGAATACCTCCCTTGAATTTTGGTTAACAGAGCTATATGTTACATATTTTGTTACCTCTTTAATCTTCTTAATATTTTCTAAGCACTTTAGTTTTCGTATTTATTTATTTATTTGTAAGTATACAGGCATTAGTAGGACAGTGGACGCGCGAACCTTTTGTTATTACATTTGTAAATATATAATAACACTTCAATCAATGTGTGTTTAAACTCGATAAATTTGTAGCAACAACAAATAAGAGATCTTGACACTCACGCAACCCCTTATACTCTCTCGGGTGAAAAAAAATCTGGTCTCTCCCCAACTAGGGAAAGAGCGTCCGTGTGTTCAGTGTCCGACGAGAGCGTTGGCTCGAAGGGAGATTGGGTGTGGGCGGGTGGGGGCGAGCGGGCAAAGGGCAGCTGTGTCGCATTCATCCCTGTCGCGCGCGCCGACCGGCATTTGTCGCAGGGGGGTGAGGAAGGGGGTGCTGTGCCGCCACCCGACGCCGCGCGGAGCACGTGGCGGCCGCGTCGCGCGCTCGCTTGCTTTGCCCGCGCGGCCAGCCCTGCCGTGCCCTGTCCTGCACGCGCGCAGCTGGCGGAGCAAAGCGACACGTTGTTCGAGATGCTCTCTATTCGCCCGCGTGGCTTGCTGCAACGCCTATGTCCGAGTGGCGCGACCTCATCAAGCCGAAGAGCCGGCAATAAACTAGTGGCGCTACAGCAGCACAGTCTTTCTCGCATTATTAGGCAACTTTTTATATTTTCGAAAGTTCAGAGAGGTTAACGAAAATTGCTCAGCGCACTTTGCTCTCTGTTTGAGGGGAAAAAATAATTCGAATTTTTTTGGAGAAAACGGTATGAATTGCCTTTACTTTAAGCAAACATTACTAGAAATGTCTTTTTGTTTCGCAAAATTGTACAAGACCATGTAAAAGGTCTTTAAAGAAAAGATTTCACTATGAAAAAATCCCTCCCATCAATACGGTAGTTGAAAAAAAATGTGTAAGTTTTCAGTTTTTGAAAATTTAGGTACTTGAAAGAGGAAGTAATTTACTGCATACACAAACAAGATTTATCAACGTTTTCGATATGAAAGTCCCACAATACCAGTTTTTTGAGTGTGTATATGTGTTTTCGCAATCTTTCTTTCTCTCTATCTTCCTCTCTCTTTCCCTCTCTCTCTTTCCCCCTCTCTTTCCCTCTCTCTCTTTCCCTCTCTCTCTTTCACTCTCTCTCTTTCCCCCTCTCTCTTTCCCTCTCTCTCTTTCCCTCTCTCTCTTTCCCTCTCTCTCTTTCCCTCTCTCTCTTTCCCTCTCTCTCTTTCCCTCTCTCTCTTTCCCTCTCTCTCTTTCCCTCTCTCTCTTTCCCTCTCTCTCTTTCCCTCTCTCTCTTTCCCTCTCTCTCTTTCCCTCTCTCTCTTTCCCTCTCTCTCTTTCCCTCTCTCTCTTTCCCTCTCTCTCTTTCCCTCTCTCTCTTTCCCTCTCTCTCTTTCCCTCTCTCTCTTTCCCTCTCTCTCTTTCCCTCTCTCTCTTTCCCTCTCTCTCTTTCCCTCTCTCTCTTTCCCTCTCTCTCTTTCCCTCACTCTCTTTCCCTCACTCTCTTTCCCTCACTCTCTTTCCCTCACTCTCTTTCCCTCACTCTCTTTCCCTCACTCTCTTTCCCTCACTCTCTTTCCCTCACTCTCTTTCCCTCACTCTCTTTCCCTCTCTCTTTCCCCCTCTCTCTTTCCCTCTCTCTCTTTCCCTCTCTCTCTTTCCCTCTCTCTCTTTCCCTCTCTCTCTTTCCCTCTCTCTCTTTTCCTCTCTCTCTTTTCCTCTCTCTCTCTTTTCCTCTCTCTCTCTTTTCCTCTCTCTCTCTTTTCCTCTCTCTCTCTTTTCCTCTCTCTCTCTTTTCCTCTCTCTCTCTTTTCCTCTCTCTCTCTTTCCCCTCTCTCTCTTTCCCTCTCTCTCTCTTTCCCTCTCTCTCTCTTTCCCTCTCTCTCTCTTTCCCTCTCTCTCTTTCCCTCTCTCTCTTTCTGTTAGAGCAAGCAAAGCTAATTTATACTTTTATCATCCATTTACTTCGCAAAGGTGCACGCTTAATGAGGCTCCTGCACCCTAGCGAATGAACAATGTACTTCGTGCTAATGCTTCCTCCAGCCTCCAACAGAGGTCGCAGGCTTACACTTGCCTGCCGCTGCCTACACAGGGCCGCGACCGCCGCGCGGCTCCCTGAGGCATGACGTGGCCTCTTTAGTACCTGCCACCAGCGCGCTCTGTGACGGCGCGCTCCTCCTTTGTGTGAGCTTCTAGAAGCGTCTAGAAGCGTCTCTGTGACGTAGCAGATGTTCGTTAACCCACGCGTGGCCAACGGCCACAGACGCTTCTCTGCCTGGGCCTCAAGCTGAACAGACGTGTTGCGCGCTCCTCTCCTGTACATGGCTTTCGGCCCGAAAGTGTGGTCGTGCACTACTGCCGCACATGCCTGATTTTGTGTGCCATGGCAATCAATAGTGCCACATGTGATGGTAACATTGTTACACTGCTTTAGTGTTTGCATGCGGCGCAGCGATGTTGCACGCATGATTTTGCAGACGCCTTTTCACCAAAGGTGCCTCGCCGTCCACGTGTGTGTGATTGTTCCCGCCGCACGTCCTCAGTACCAGTGATGGTAACATTGTTACACTGCTTTAGTGTTTTGCATGCGGTGCAGCGGTGTTGCACGCATGTTTGCAGACGCCTCTTCACCAACGGTGCCTCTCCGTTCACGTGTGTGTGAATGTTCTGGCCGCACACCTTCAGTGCTGCGTCGTGAGAGCCCTGCTAACGGCGCTCTCCTGGTATACGCTCTACGCCTGTCTGCGATGGGCCAGGGGTCGCACCCCGCCCGTCACTGCACGCCAGCCTCCTTTTATTAATTCGCTACGTTCATTTACGCCACGTGCGCGAGCTATATTATGTACCAATTCCTACGCCACGTGCGCGAACTGTGTTGTATTGTTACCTTCATGTTGTAACGTTCATTTACGCCACGTGCGCGAGCTATATTGTACACTAATTCCTACGCCAGCTCACGCCACGTGCGCGAACTGTGTTGTATCGTTACCTTCATGTTGTAACGTTCATTTACGCCACGTGCGCGATCTATATTATGTACTAATTCCTACGCCACGTGCGCGAACTGTGTTGTATTGTTACCTTCATGTTGTATAGCTACATCAGCTCACGCCACGTGCACGAGCTACACAGTATTTTTACCTTCACCATTGTATTGTGTTCTTTTTTGCTCTATGTTCATAGGTTAAGGTGTACTTTTACTTTACAATATATATGTTTACATGTTCTATTTTCATTGTCTCATGGTAACAAGTACCTTCTCAATTTTCCATCCTTGCAGTCCCAGACCTGCAGTGGTAATTATAATCTGTTGATGTTTATTACAGGTGTCTGGGCGGTCCTTCGCGCCTCACTTTCAGCTATTTTAGGAATGTTTGGGAAGGGTCGAAACTTATTCATTCACACTCAGTCCACTCGCTCGACCCAGCCCATCCACTTCCCTCTCTCTCTTCCCTCTCTCTCTTTCCCTCTCTCTTTCCCTCTCTCTCTTCCCTCTCTCTTTCCCTCTCTCTTCCCTCTCTCTTTCCCCTCTCTCTTTCCCTCTCTCTCTTCCCTCTCTCTCTTCCCTCTCTCTCTTTCCCTCTCTCTCTTTCCCTCTCTCTCTTTCCCTCTCTCTCTTTCCCTCTCTCTCTTTCCCTCCTCTCTTTCCCTCTCTCTCTTTCCCTCTCTCTCTTTCCCTCTCTCTCCTCTCCCTCTCTCTCTTTCCCTCTCTCTCTTCCCTCTCTCTCTTTCCCTCTCTCTCTTTCCCTCTCTCTCTTTCCCCCTCTCTCTTCCCTCTCTCTCTTTCCCTCTCTCTCTTCCCTCTCTCTCTTTCCCTCTCTCTCTTCCCTCTCTCTCTTTCCCTCTCTCTTTCCCTCTCTCTCTTTCCCTCTCTCTCTTTCCCTCTCTCTCTTTCCCCCTCTCTCTTTCCCTCTCTCTCTTTCCCTCTCTCTCTTTCCCTCTCTCTCTTTCCCTCTCTCTCTTTCCCTCTCTCTCTTTCCCTCTCTCTCTTTCCCTCTCTCTCTTTCCCTCTCTCTCTTTCCTCTCTCTCTTTCCCTCTCTCTCTTTCCCTCTCTCTCTTTCCCTCTCTCTCTTTCCCTCTCTCTCTTTCCCTCTCTCTTTCCCTCTCTCTCTTTCCCTCTCTCTCTCTTCTTTCCCTCTCTCTCTTTCCCTCTCTCTCTTTCCCTCTCTCTCTTTCCCTCTCTCTCTTTCCCTCTCTCTCTTTCCCTCTCTCTCTTTCCCTCTCTCTCTTTCCCTCTCTCTCTTTCCCTCTCTCTCTTTCCCTCTCTCTCTTTCCCTCTCTCTCTTTCCCTCTCTCTCTTTCCCTCTCTCTCTTTCCCCTCTCTCTCTTTCCCTCTCTCTCTTTCCCTCTCTCTCTTTCCCTCTCTCTCTTTCCCTCTCTCTCTTTCCCTCTCTCTCTTTCCCTCTCTCACTTTCCCTCTCTCTCTTTCCCTCTCTCTCTTTCCCTCTCTCTCTTTCCCTCTCTCTCTTTCCCTCTCTCTCTTTCCCTCTCTCTCTCTTTCCCTCTCTCTCTTTCCCTCTCTCTCTTTCCCTCTCTCTCTTCTCCCTCTCTCTCTCTTCCCTCTCTCTCTTTCCCTCTCTCTCTTTCCCTCTCTCTCTTTCCCTCTCTCTCTTTCCCTCCTCTCTCTTTTCCCTCTCTCTCTTTCCCTCTCTCTCTTTCCCTCTCTCTCTTCCTCTCTCTCTTTCCCTCTCTCTCTTTCCCTCTCTCTCTCTTTCCCTCTCTCTCTTTCCCTCTCTCTCTTTCCCTCTCTCTCTTTCCCTCTCTCTCTTTCCCTCTCTCTCTCTTTCCCTCTCTCTCTTTCCCTCTCTCTCTCTTTCCCCCTCTCTCTCTTTCCCCCTCTCTCTCTTTCCCCCTCTCTCTCTTTCCCCCTCTCTCTCTTTCCCCCTCTCTCTCTTTCCCCCTCTCTCTCTTTTCCCCTCTCTCTCTTTTCCCCTCTCTCTCTTTCCCCTCTCTCTCTTTCCCCCTCTCTCTCTTTCCCCCTCTCTCTTTCCCCCCTCTCTCTCTTTCCCCTCTCTCTCTTTCCCCTCTCTCTCTTTCCCCTCTCTCTCTTTCCCCTCTCTCTCTTTCCCCTCTCTCTCTTTCCCTCTCTCTCTTTCCTCTCTCTCTTTCCCTCTCTCTCTTTCCCTCTCTCTCTCTTTCCCTCTCTCTCTTCCCTCTCTCTCTTCCCCTCTCTCTCTCTTTCCCTCTCTCTCTCTTTCCCTCTCTCTCTCTTTCCCTCTCTCTTCCCTCTCTCTCTCTTTCCCCCTCTCTCTCTTTCCCCCTCTCTCTCTTTCCCCCTCCTCTCTCTTCCCCCTCTCTCTCTTTCCCCCTCTCTCTCTTTCCCCTCTCTCTCTTTCCCCTCTCTCTCTTTCCCCTCTCTCTCTTCCCCCTCTCTCTCTTTCCCCCTCTCTCTCTTTCCCCCTCTCTCTTCTTCCCCCTCTCTCTTTCCCCTCTCTCTTTCCCCCTCTCTCTTTCCCTCTCTCTCTTTCCCCTCTCTCTCTTTCCCCCTCTCTCTTTCCCTCTCTCTCTTTCCCTCTCTCTCTTTCCCCCTCTCTCTTTCCCCCCTCTCTCTCTTTCCCTCTCTCTTTCCCTCTCTCTTTCCCTCTCTCTCTCTTTCCCCTCTCTCTCTCTTTCCCTCTCTCTCTCTTTCCCCCTCTCTCTTTCCCCCTCTCTCTTTCCCCCTCTCTCTCTTTCCCCCTCTCTCTCTTTCCCCCCTCTCTCTTTCCCCCTCTCTCTCTTTCCCCCCTCTCTCTTTCCCCCTCTCTCTTTCCCCCTCTCTCTTTCCCCCCTCTCTCTTTCCCCCTCTCTCTCTTTTCCTCTCTCTTTTCCTCTCTCTCTCTTTCCCCCTCTCTCTCTTTCCCCTCTCTCTCTTTCCCCTCTCTCTCTTTCCCCTCTCTTTCCGCCTCTCTCTCTTTCCCCCTCTCCCTCTCTCTCTTTCCCCCTCTCTCTCTTTCCCCCTCTCTCTTTCCCCCCTCTCTCTCTTTCCCCCCTCTCTCTTTCCCCCTCTCTCTCTTTCCCCCCTCTCTCTCTTTCCCCCCTCTCTCTCTTTCCCCCCTCTCTCTCTTTCCCCCCTCTCTCTCTTTCCCTCTCTCTTTCCCTCTCTCTCTCTTTCCCTCTCTCTCTCTCTTCCCTCTCTCTCTCTTTCCCTCTCTCTCTCTTTCCCTCTCTCTCTCTTTCCCTCTCTCTCTTTCCCTCTCTCTCTTTCCCTCTCTCTCTTTCCCTCTCTCTCTTTCCCCTCTCTCTCTTTCCCTCTCTCTCTTTCCCTCTCTCTTTCCCCTCTCTCTCTTTCCCTCTCTCTCTTTCCCTCTCTCTCTCTTTCCCCTCTCTCTCTTTCCCCTCTCTCTCTTCCCTCTCTCTCTTTCCCTCTCTCTCTTCCCTCTCTCTCTTTCCCTCTCTCTCTTTCCCCTCTCTCTCTTTCCCTCTCTCTCTTTCCCTCTCTCTCTTTCCCCTCTCTCTCTTTCCCCCTCTCTCTTTCCCTCTCTCTCTTTCCCTCTCTCTCTTTCCCTCTCTCTCTTTCCCTCTCTCTCTTTCCCTCTCTCTCTTTCCCTCTCTCTCTTCCCCTCTCTCTCTTTCCCTCTCTCTCTTTCCCTCTCTCTCTTTCCCTCTCTCTCTTTCCCTCTCTCTCTTTCCCTCTCTCTCTTTCCCCTCTCTCTCTTTCCCCTCTCTCTCTTTCCCTCTCTCTCTTTCCCTCTCTCTCTTTCCCTCTCTCTCTTTCCCTCTCTCTCTTTCCCTCTCTCTCTTTCCCTCTCTCTCTTTCCCCTCTCTCTCTTTCCCTCTCTCTCTTTCCCCTCTCTCTCTTTCCCTCTCTCTCTTTCCCTCTCTCTCTCTTTCCCTCTCTCTCTCTTCCCTCTCTCTTTCCCTCTCTCT